>CM053032.1:273393644-273796144 GCA_028564925.1 Lithobates sylvaticus
TTTTCATTTTTTTTTTGTCATCTGACTGTAGATCTATGTTTATCCCAAGCATGTTTGCAGCCGGGCATTCAATAAATGGGCTCAGCGCAATACAGCACATTACATGGTGGGCACAGTACATGACATGGTGGGCACAATACAGCACATGCACACGGTGGGCACAGCACCTTACATGATAGGCACAGCACATGACATGGCGGGCACAGCTGCGCACATTACTTGGTGGGCACTGCACATTACTTGGTGGGCACAGCACAGCATATTACATGGTGGGCACTATACTTGACATGGTGGGCACTGCACATCACATTCAATGGTAAGCATGGCATAGCACATTACATGGTGGGCACTGCACATTACATGGTGGGCACTGCACATCACATTCAGTGGTAAGCATGGCATAGCACATTACATGGTGGGCACAGAACAATACACGGTTGGCTCAGCACAATACAGCACATTACATGGTGGGCACAGTACATGACATGGTAGGTACTTCACAACACAGTACATGACACGGTGGGCACAATACAGCACATGCACACGGTGGGCACAGCACCTTATATGGTGGGCACAGCACATGACATGGCGGGCACAGCTGCGCACATTACTTGGTAGGCACTGCACATTACAAGTGGGAACTGCACAGCACAGTACATTACATGGTGTGCACAACACATGACATGTGGGCACTGCACATCACATTCAGTGGTAAGCACGGCACAGCACATTACATGATGGGCACAGTACATGACATGGTAGTTACTGCACAACACAGTACATGACATGGTGGGCACAATACAGCACATGCACACGGTGGGCATAGCACCTTATATGGTGGGCACAGCACCTTATGTGGTGGGCACAGCACATGACATGGCGGGCACAGCTGCGCACATTAATTGGTGGGCACTGCACATTACAAGTGGGAACTGCACAGCACATGACATGGTGGGCACAGCACAATACACGGTTGGCTCAGCACAATACAGCACATTACATGGTGGGCACAACACATGACATGGTGGGCACTGCACATCACATTCAATGGTAAGCATGGCACAGCACATTACATGGTGGGCACAGCACAATACACAGTTGGCTCAGCACAATACAGCACATTACATGGAGGGCACAGTACATGACATGGTAGGTACTGCACAAAACAGTACATGACATGGTGGGCACAAAATATCACATGCACACGGTGGGCACAGCACCTTATATGATGGGCACAGCACATGACGTGGCGGGCACAGCTGCGCACATTACTATGTGGGCACTGCACATTACAAGTGGGAACTGCACAGCACAGCACATTACATGGTGGGCACAACACTTGACATGGTGGGCACTGCACATCACATTCAGTGGTAAGCATGGCACAGCACATTACATGGTGGGCACAGCACAACACACGGTTGTGAGCACTGAACTTATTCTCTCTGGAGAAGAGACGCTTGAGAAGGGATATGATTTCAATTTACAAATACCGGACTGGTGACCCCACAATAGGGAGAAAACTTTTCCATGGAAGGTAATTTAACAAGACTCGTGGCCACTCATTAAAATTAGAAGAAACGAGGTTTACCCTTAAACTACATAGAGGGTTCTTTACTGTAAGAGCTGATTTCACACTGGAGGCGTTTTTCAGGCGCTTTTGGGCTAAAAACAGCACCTTTAAAGCGCCTGAAAAACACCTTCCCTGCAGTGCCAGTGTGAAATCCCGAGAGCTTTCACACGGGGGCGCTGCGCTGGCGGGACATTAAACAAAGTCCTGCAAGCCGCATCTTTGGGGCGGGGCGGGAGGGATGTATACACCGCTCCTCCACCGCCTCTGCCCAATGAAATGAATGGGCAGCGCTGCCGAATCGCCTGCAAATCGCTTTGGCAACGGCGCTACACGGGCGCATTTAAAACCCTTTAGTTGGCCACTAGCGGGGGTTAAAAGTGCGCCGCTAGCAGCCGAATAGCATTGCTAAAACAATGGTAAAGCCCCGCAAAAAATAGCGATGTTTTATCGTCAACGCCCGCCCGCCCCAGTGTGAAAGCAGCCTAAGAGCGGCAAGGATGTGGAATTCCCTTCCACAGGCGGTGGTCTCAGCGGGGGGCATCGATAGTTTAAAGAAACTATTAGATAAGCACCTGAACGACCGAACATACAGGGATATACAATGTAATACTGACATATAATCACACACATAGGTTGGACTCGATGGACTTGTGTCTTTTTTCAACCTCACCTACTATGTAACTATATGGTGGGCACAGCACATGACATGGTACGTACTGCACAACGCAGCACATGACATGGTGGGCACAAAACAACACATGCACACGGTGGGCACAGCACCTTATATGGTGGGCACAGCCCCTTATATGGTGGGTACAACACATGACATGGTGGGCACAGCTGAGCACATTACTTGGTGGGCACTGCACATTACAAGCAGGAACTGCACAGCACATTATATGGTGGGCAGAGCTGAGCACATTATATGGTGGGCAGAGCTGAGCACATTATATGGTGGGCACTGCACATTACAAGCAGGAACTGCACAGCACATGAACACGGTGAGCACAGCACCATATATGGTGGGTACAACACATGACATGGTGGGCACAGCACCTTATAGGGTGGGCACAACACTTGACATGTTGGGTAGCAGCTGAGCACATTACTTGGTGGGCACTGCACATTACAAGCAGGAACTGCACAGCACAGCACATTATATGGTGGGCACAACACCTTATATGGTGGGCACAGCACATGCACACGGTGGACACAGCACCTTATATGATGGGCACAGTACATAAAATGGTGGGCACAGCTGAGCACATTACTTGGTGGGCACTGCACATTACAAGCAGGAACTGCACAGCACATTATATGGTGGGCACAGCACATGCACACGGTGGGCACAGCACCCTATATGGTGGGCACAGCACATGCACATGGTGGGCACAGCACCCTATATGGTGAGCACAGCACAGCACATGCACACGGTGGGCACAGCACCCTATATGGTGGGCACAGCACCCTATATGGTGGGCACAGCACAGCACATGGTGGGCACAGCACCCTATATGGTGGGCACAGCACATGCACATGGTGGGCACAGCACCCTATATGGTGAGCACAGCATAGCACATGCACACGGTGGGCACAGTACCTTATATGGTGGGCACAGCACATGCACATGGTGGGCACAGCACCCTATATGGTGAGCACAGCACAGCACATGCACACGGTGGGCACAGTACCTTATATGGTGAGCACAACACATGACATGGTGGGCACAGCTGAGCACATTACTTGGTGGGCACGGCACATGATGCAGTAGGACTCAGCATAAGTGTGAAAATTAAAGGCGACATCTGCGTCCTCACAGAACACCACACTGTGAGCCTGCTTTATGGGGGCGGAGCTGCTGTACAGGTTGGCTCTCGACGCACAGAATATCGCCAACGGCGTCCGTAGCGCTCGACAGACACAAAGGTAACAGCAATACATATGGAATCATTGTAGACATTTGTGATCCGGAATATTATCTCATATTGTTAATGTTAAAAAATTTGTTTTCGTTTCATTCATTTTTTTGTTTGTTTTTTACGGGTCATTCGTTCGCAAATTCATAAATTCGAAAATCCAAAAATTTGAAAGAACAAAATTGTAAAGAATAACTAACTAATAATAATAACTATTAAATTCTAGGAATTGGAATTTCCTTTCCAATTTGCCTGTTAGTGAGCGGAACGAATACGAATTTATCCGAAGGTACAAATTATCGGAAATAACGAATGGCGCATCCAAACAAATAGAACGGAACAAATTAATAATAAATAATAATAAAAAGTTGTTATTATTATTATAGTTATTTATTATTATTAATGTGTTATTGTTCTATTTGTTTGGATGCGACATTCGTTATTTCCAATAATTTGTACCTTTGGATAAATTTGTATTCGTTCCGCTCACTAACAGGCAAATTGGAAAGGAAATTCCAATTCCTAGAATTTAATAGTTATTATTATTTCTGATTTACGAATTTCTGAATTTTCGAATTTCCAACATTTCAAATTTTCGAATTTTCGGAAAAATTTGTTAAACGGGTTTTCGTTCATTCGGATGTTTCCGAATTAACGAATTTGCGCCCCCCAAACCATCAACCTCTTAAGTAGACATGTGCAGTTCATCATTGACTTGTCACATTGTATTGATTATAGGAATCATCGTATTGATTATAGGAATCATTGACTTGTTACATTGTATTGATTATAGGAATCATCGTATTGATTATAGAAATCATTGACTTGTTACATCGTATTGATTATAGGAATCATTGACTTGTTACATCGTATTGATTATAGGAATCATTGACTTGTCACATTGTATTGATTATAGGAATCATTGACTTGTCACATCGTATTGATTATAGGAATCATTGTATTGATTATAGGAATCATTGACTTGTCACATTTGTTTTTATTATTGATTATAGCAATCATTGACTTGTCACATTGTATTGATTATAGGAATCATTGACTTGTCACATTGTATTGATTATAGGAATCATTGACTTGTCACATTGTATTGATTATAGGAATCATTGACTTGTCACAGTGTATTGATTATAGGAATCATTGACTTGTCAAATCGTATTGATTATAGGAATCCTTGACTTGTCACATTGTATTGATTATAGGAATCATTGGCCTGTTACATTGTATTGAATATAGGAATCATTGACTTGTCACATTGTATTGATTATAGGAATCATTGGCCTGTTACATTGTATTGATTATAGGAATCATTGACTTGTTACATTGTATTGATTATAGGAATCATTCACTTGTCACATCGTATTGATTATAGGAATCATTGACTTGTTACATTGTATTGATTATAGGAATCATTGACTTGTTACATTGTATTGATTATAGGAATCATTCACTTGTCACATCGTATTGATTATAGGAATCATTGACTTGTTACATTGTATTGATTATAGGAATCATTGACTTGTTACATTGTATTGATTATAGGAATCATTGACTTGTCACATCGTATTGATTATAGGAATCATTGACTTGTCACATTGTATTGATTATAGGAATCATTGACTTGTCACATTGTATTGATTATAGGAATCATTGACTTGTCACATTGTATTGATTATAGGAATCATTGGCCTGTTACATTGTTGTTGTATTGATTATAGGAATCATTGACTTGTCACATTGTATTGATTATAGGAATCATTGACTTGTCACATCGTATTGATTATAGGAATCATTGACTTGTTACATTGTATTGAATATAGGAATCATTGACTTGTTACATTGTATTGAATATAGGAATCATTGACTTGTCACATTGTATTGATTATAGGAATCATTGACTTGTCACATTGTATTGATTATAGGAATCATTGGCCTGTTACATTGTATTGATTATAAGAATCAGAAGTATCTGCTGAATCCATCCATTGTCCCCCGGGGACCCCTGGATGAGGACCTGTCATTGATGCCATGCCCCCCCCCCCCTTCCTTGGCATGGAGCGGGATCCCCGGGACCAGTGATGGGCACACAGTCTGTGATCTCCATGCGTGGCACACTGGGCGACGGAGCGTTGGCAGCAGCGGCTCTGGATGGAAACGTTTTTCTGGTTTGGAGCTCGCAGAGTAGAAGTGAATATTTTATGGGCTGATTTCTGCTGAGGTCAGGGGAAAAACGAGGACTGCGGGCTGCGGGGAGGAGGGCTGCTCGATCCCATCCCCCGGGCAGACGCTGCGTCACCACCACATGAAGAGGATGGCGGGCCCAGCAGTCCGCTTCCTGGCGGGAGTGTGACACGGGGACACGCCGCACTGAAAGTGAAACAAAACTCTCACATTGATTTATTCTTTACATTTTTCCTGATTTTCCTCCAGGAAGATCATCCAAACGCTCAGCGATTTCCCAAATCCCCCCTCCCCCCCTTCAGTTTTGCACTGTTGTAGCGGCTCCTCTCCTGGACTGGAACGGCTTCCTCTGATTTCACTGCACACTGTGAGCTTCTCACAATGTGCGTTAGAAGCTGCTACAAGTCAGATAGAGCCCCGCCCTCATTCCCCGGCTGGAGGACATCCAACATCATCTAACGCTTCCCACCCCAGCCTGACTGTCCCTTTTATTTATTGGATTTGAGTTCTTTCAGTCATGGAGGTTCTGCGTCACATGTGAGTTGTTACCTATGCAAACCAGGAAAGGCCCTAAGAGTCCATTCCCACTTGTGCGATTTTTCGTGTGACTTTGGACATCAAAACGTAGATATTTGCCAGCACACCGAGGATCGGCACAAAGTGGCGTCCAAACGGGTAATTTATTGCCTGATCACAACACAAGAAAGGTGCAATGTTTCAGAGTCACGCAGGACCCCCTTCGTCAGGCATGAAAGTTGCATGAAAAAAATCGCACACCATTCTTTTCAACGGCACCCGTTCCAATCACTGCGACTTAAAGTCGCAGCACTACTTTGGTGCAAACTTTCATGTGACTTTGATCCATAGAATGTCAGGGACAGGGAGGGGCCTGAAGTGGGAGGATCAGGGACAGGGAGGAGCCTGAAGTGGGAGGATCAGGGACAGGGAGGAGCCTGAAGTGGGAGGGTCAGGGACAGGGAGGAGCCTGAAGTGAGAGGGTCAGGGACAGGGAGGAGCCTGAGGTGGGAGGGTCAGAGACAGGGAGGGGTCTGAAGTGGGAAGGTCAGGGACAGGGATGAACCTGAAGTGGGAGGGTCAGGGACAGAGCCTGAAGTGGGAGGGTCTGGGACAGGGAGGAGCCTGAAGTGGGAGGGTCTGGGACAGGGAGGAGCCTGAAGTCGGAGGGTCAGGGACAGGGAGAAGCCTGAAGTGGGAGGGTTTGAGAACTCATCTCCAGCTCCGGAAGTCGGTCGGTGAAGTGGGAGGGTCAGGGACAGAGCCTGAAGTGGGAGGATCAGGGACAGGGAGGAGCCTGAAGTGGGAGGTTCAGGGACAGGGAGGAGCCTGAAGTGGGAGGGTCAGGGACAGGGAGGAGCCTGAAGTGGGAGGGTCAGGGACAGGGAGGAGCCTGAAGTGAGAGGGTCAGGGACAGGGAGGAGCCTGAAGTGGGAGGGTCAGGGACAGGGAGGAGCCTGAAGTGGGAGGATCAGGGACAGGGAGGAGCCTGAACTGGGAGGGTCAGGGACAGAGCCTGAAGTGGGAGGGTCTGGGACAGGGAGGAGCCTGAAGTGGGAGGGTCAGGGACAGGGAGGAGCCTGAAGTGGGAGGGTCTGGGACAGGGAGGAGCCTGAAGTGGGAGGGTCAGGGACAGGGAGGAGCCTGAAGTGGGAGGGTTTGAGAACTCATCTCCAGCTCCGGAAGTCGGTGTTCCCAGAATACCAGAGAGTGAATTGGACCGGGAAGTGAAACGCTGAGCGGCTCTGAATCGCAAACCCTCATTTTTTTTTTTGTGACTTTGCCACAATTGACTTTTCATTTAATGTTTTCTGTTGGCTTGGCATCGTCATGTGACCAGGAAACACGAGCCGCCACCTGGGATTGGATAACGCACTTCGCTCATGCCGAGGATCTTCTCTGCAGAAACAACTTCCTCTTTTACTTCCTATTAAGGCCAAAGTTTCATCTGAATTTATTTTGTGTTCCGCGGCTTTCCCCTCCCCCATCATCAACATTTTTTATATAAAACCTTTTTCATTTTCATTACAGACCTTATTTTAGTGTCTGTGATGTCATCACCGGGTCTCTGTGCTTCTCTATGCAATGCAGGCAGATTGTGGCTGATGGGAGGGGCAACATCCCAGCGCCCGCCCTCAGTACCCCTCTTTGAAAAAGGCGCCTGCACTACTTTGGTGGGACCTTTCATTTGACTTTGATGTGACTTTGATCCCTAGAATGTAAAGTCGAATTTAATATTACAACGAAAGTTGCGCTCCGTAGTCTGCGACTTTGGAAATCGTGTGACTTTTGGAGACGCGCGAATGTGAAAGGAGCCTTACTGTAATTACAAAGTATACATTGTATTCTATAATGACATAGAAAACTTCATGCAAAGCTGAGCAATGTTTATAAACGTGTCACAAATGTAAAATGACATTTCTAATTACAAATGAAATAAAAGGAGTTTTTTTTTGTTTGTTTTGTTTATAAGATGTGAGGCTAAAAATAAATAAAACAATAAAACAAAAAAAATTGAAGAAGTTTCCATGTTGACCCATTTGTTAGCGCATAAAATTCCAATGTTATCTATTATATTATACAGGGTTTATATAGCGCCAACAGTTTACGCAGCGCTTTACAATATAATCTAGAGCAGGATAGAAATATTTCCCACATCAAAAAAACAAACAAAAAAAGGAGGCTTGCGGAAGAAGGTTACAATATAATCTAGAGGTGGAAGAGGGAAAGAGGAAAGGAAGGAGGGAAAGAAGGAGGAAAAGAAGGAAAAGAGGAAAGAAAGGAAAGGGAAGGGAAAGAGGAAAGGGAAGGCAGGAAGGAGAAAAGGAAGAAGAAGGAAATATTTCCAGGAAGGGAAAGGGCAGGAAGGAGGAAGGAAGGAAAGAGAGAGGAAAAAGAGGGAAAGGAGAAGGGGAGAGATGAGAGGGGGAAGGAGGTAAGAAGGAACGGAAAGAGGAGGAAAAGGGAGGATGGAAGAAAGAGTGGCACATCATAATATTGGAAAAAGAGAGGAAGGGATAAGGGAACGGGTTCCGGGGAAATCGAAACAAAAACAAACAAAAAAAGAGAGGAAATAAAAAAACAGCATAAAAATAGAAGGTTAAGAGGGAAAGGGGAAAGAAGGAAGGTAACTTGCGGGAAGAAAAAGAGGAAAGTGCCGGAGGAGGAAGGTAAAAGGAAAAGGAGGAGATGAGGAAATAAGAGAGGAGCGGAAAGAAGAAAGGAAAGGAGGAAAGGATTAATTAGGGGAAGGAGGGAAGGAAGGAAAACGGAACAAGGAAAAGGAGAGGATTGGGGAAGGGGAGGAAAGAAGATAATTAGGGGAAGGAAAGAAATAAGGGAGAAAGGAAGAGGAAGGGGATCCGGGTGAGAGGGGGGGGGGGGGGAACGGAAGGATTAAGCGGAAGGGGAGAAGAGGAAAGTTAAAAGGGAAAGGGGGGGAAGAAGTAGAGAGGAGGAAGGAGTGGGAAGGAAAGAGGAAGGAAAGGAGAGGAGGAAGGAACATTTTGGGAGAAAGGGAGGAAGAAAGTTAATTAGGGGAAGGTGGGGGGGAAGGGGAAGGAAAAGTTAATTTAGGGGAAAAAGGAGTAAAAAGTTAAGCCCAGGAGGAAGAGAAAAGAGGAGGGAAGTCTTGCTATATACCGGAGGGAAGGGATATCGGAGGGAAGGAAAGGAAAGTTAGAGAAAGGGGATACAGGAGAAGGGGAAGGAAAGAGAAGGGGAGGGGAAAGAGGGGGAAACGGATAAAAGGAGGGGGAGAGAGGAGAGGAAGGAAAGTGGGGAGAAGGAGGAAAGGGGAAGTGGAAGGGAGGAAGCGAGAAAGAGAGGAGGAAGAATGGTAAGAAGGGAAAGTGAAGTAGGGAAAGGAGGAAGAGGGTGAAAGGGAGGGGGAAGGAGCGAGAAGGAGGATAGAGGAAGGAAGGAGGAAGGGAGACAGGGGGAAGGAAGCGGGACGGAAGGGAGGAAGGAGGAGGAAGGGAAGGAGGAGGAGGAAGGGAAGGAAAGAGGAAGGGAAAGGAGGAAAGGAAATGAACAAGGAAGGGAAGGAAGGAAAAGGGGAGCTGGAGTATGGAGGAAGGGAAAGAACGGAGAGGAAAGGGAGGAATGAAAGGGGAAGGGAGGGAGGAGGGGGAAGGAAGGGGGGGAAGGGAGGGAAGGTGAAAAAGGAAAGAGGAAGGAAGGAGGAAGGAAGGAAGGAGGGAAAGAGAGAGGAAGGAGGAAAGAAAGGTGAAGAAAGGAGGGGAGGAAGGAAAGGAAAGGAAGAGGGAAGAGAGGAGGAGACGAGGGGGAAGGGAAGGGGGGGGAAAGGACAAGGGAAAGAGGAGAGAAAAGAGCGAAAAAAAGGAAGGGGGAGGTGAAAAGGGAGGGAAAGGGAAAAGGAAGGAGGGGAAAAGGGAAGGCAAAGGAAAGGAAAGAGGAGGAGGAAAGGGGGGAAGGAGAGTGAGGGAAGGAAAGGAAAGAGGAGGGAAGAAGGAAGGAATAGGAAGAAGGAGGGGAGGGGGGGGAAGGAGGAAGGAGGAAAAGGAAGGGGAGGAAAGGAAAGGAAGGGGAACGGGAAGGAGGAAGGCGGGAAGGGGGAAAGGAAGGAGAGGAAGGGGGGGAGCCAGGGGAAGAAGGAAAGGAAGGAAGGGTGGAAGGAGGAAGGAAAGGGAAGGAGGAAAAGGAAATAGGAAGGAGGAAGGAAGGTGGAGGAAGGAAAATGGAAAAGGGGGAAGGGAGGGTGGGGAGGAGGGAAAGGAAAAAGGAATGGAGGGGAGGAGGAAGGAAAAGGAGGAAAAGGGAATGAGAGGGAAAGGAAACAGGAGGAAGGGGAAAAAGGAAAAAAGGAAGGAGGAAGGAAAAGGGAGGAAGGAAAAGGAGGGAAGGAAAAGGAAGGAAAGGGGATGTGGAAAAAGGGAAAGGGAAAGGGAGGAAAGAGAGAGGAAAAGGGAGGAAAAGGAAAGGAGGAAGGAGGAAAAAGGGAATGGAAGGAGAGGAATGGAAAGCGAGGAAGGGGGAAAGTGAGAAGGAGAGTGAAAGAGGGGAGAGAGGGGATGGAAAAGGAAGGGGAGGGAAGGGGGAGAAAAGGAAGGGAGAAGGGGAAAGGGAGAAAGGAGGGGATAGAGGAGGGGGAAAGAGGGGGAGAGGGACGGAAAAAGGCCCCCCACCCCCCCCCCCCCACCAGGTGAGAGGGACAAAAAGGAGGGGAGGGGGAGGAGGAAAAGGAGGGAAGGGGAGGGAAGAGGAGGTGAAGAGGAAAGGAGGGAAAAATAAGGATGAGGAAAGGGGATAAGAAGGGAAAAATAGGGGGAAGTGGGGAGAAGGAGGGAGGAAGGAAAAGGAGGGGGAAAGAAGGGGAAAGGGGGAAAAGGAAGGATGAGGAAGGAATGGGAAGATGGGAGGGAAGGAAAAGAGGAGGAGGAGTAAGGAAGAGGAATGAAGGAAGGGAGGAGGAAAGGAGGAAGAGAGAAGAGTAAGGAGATTGAAGGGAGGAGGAAGGAAAGTAGAGAGGAAGGAGGAGGGAGGGGAAAAGGACAAGGAAGGAACACGGGGGGGGAAGAGGAAAAGAAAGAGGAAAGGAGGAGGAAAGGTAAAGAGAGGAAAAAAAAAGGAAAGGGGAAGGAGGAGGGGATAGGGAACTAGAGTGCGATACCCCTCAGGGGCGAGGCACACTAAGGCCATGATAGGGAAGGGGAGGAAGGGAAGGAAGGAAAAGCGGAAAAGGAGAGGAGGCAAGGAAGGAAAAAGTGGAAAGGAAAGAGGAGGAGAGGAAAGTGAGGAAGAAAGGGCGAAGGAAGGAAAGAGAAAAGGGAAAGTGGAGGGAAAAAAAAGGAAAAGGAAAGGAAAGGGGAAGGAGGATAGAAGAGGAAGGAGGGAAGGAAGGAGGAATGGAGGAGGAAGGGAAGAGGCCGAGAGGAAAGGAGGGAAAAGGGCGAGGGGAAAGGAGGAAATGAAGAGAGGAAGACGGGAGGAAGGGGAAAGAGGAGGGGGAAGAGAGGAGGAAAGGTAAAGGATGGAAAGAGAGGAAGGAAGGAGGGAGAGGGAAAAGAACTGGAAGGGGAAAGGGGAAGAGAGGAGGTGAAAGAAGGAAGAGAAGGAGAGGAAGAGATCGGAATGGGGAAAAGAAGGGAAAGGAAAGGAGGGAGGAAGGGAGGAAAGGGGGAGGAAAGGTAAGGAAAGGGAAAGAGAATGGAACGAAGAGAGGAGGGGAAAAGGGTAAGGAAAGAGGAGAAAGAAGAGGAAGGAAAGAAAGAGGAGAGAGGAAAGGAATTAATTGGGTAAGGGGAAGGAAGGGGGGACGGGAGGGGGAAGTGGGGAGAGCGAGAGTGGAATTTGGGAAGGAAGGGGGAGGAAGAAGTACATTTGGAGAGAAAGGAAGGAGGAGAAGAGAGGAAAGGAAGGAGGAGGGAGGAAAAGGAAAGGAAAGAAAAGAAGGGAAGGAGGGAGAAAGGAGAAGAAGCGGGAGGAAGAGAAAGGAAAGGGGAGGGAAAGGAAGGAGGAAGAGGAAAAGAAAGAAAGGGAGAGGAAGGGAAAGGAAGGAAAAGAGGAAGGAAGGAGAAGGGAAAGGGAAGGAAAGGAGTGGAGAGGAAAGGAAAGGAGAGGGGAAGAGAAGGGGAAAAGGAAGAGGAAAGACGGCGGAAGAGGAAGAGAAGAGGAGGAAAGGAAAAATGGTGGGGAGGAAGGAGGAAGGAAGGAAAGAGAGGAAAGGAAAGAGATAAGGGAAGGAATAGAGGAGGGAGAAGGAAGAGGAGGAGTGGTAGGAAGGGAAGGACGAAGGAAAAGAGGAAAGGGGGGAGGAAGGGAAAGGATAGGAGGGAAAGGATAATTAGGGAAGGAAGAAAAAAGGTAAATTAGGGGGGATCGGGGGGGGGGGCCTACGGAAGGGGAGAAGAAAGTTTTAGGGGAGGGGGAGTTTTTTTGGCGGAAGAAGTACATTAGGGGAAGGTGGGGGAGGGGGAGGAAAAAGTTAAATAGAAAAGCAGGGGGGAAGCTGATTAATTAGGGGGAGTAGATTAATTTGGGGAAGGGGAGGAAGAAGTACATTTGGGGAGGGGGGAGGGGGAGGAAGAAGTACATTTGGGGAGGGGGAGGAAGAAGTACATTTGGGGAGGGGGAGGAAGAAGTACATTTGGGGAGGGGGGAGGAAGAAGTACATTTGGGAGGGGGAGGAAGAAGTACATTTGGGGAGGGGGAAGGGGGGAAGTACATTTGGGGAGGGGAGGAAGAAGTACATTTGGGGAGGGGGAGCCCCCCCCCCCCCCCCCCCCCCCCCCCCCCCCCCGGGGCGGGAGGAAGTACAATTGGGGAGGGGAGGAAGAAGTACATTTGGGGGAGGGGGAGGAAGAAGTACATTTGGGGAGGAAGAAGTACATTTGGGGAGGGGGAAGAAGTACATTTTGGGAGGGGAAGGAAGAAGTACATTTGGGGAGGAGGAAGTACATTTGGGGAGGGGGAGGAAGAAGTACATTTGGGGAGGGGGTGGGAGAGAAGTACATTTGGGGAGGGGGAGGAAGAAGTACATTTGGAGAGGGGGAGGAGGAAGTACATTTGGGGGAGGGGGGAAGAAGTACATTTGGGGAGGGGGAGGAGGAAGTACATTTGGAGAGGGGGAGGAAGAAGTACATTTGGGGAGGGGGAGGAAGAAGTACATTTGAGGAGGGGGAGGAAGAAGTACATTTGGGGAGGGGGAGGAGGAAGTACATTTGGGGGAGGGGGAGGAAGAAGTACATTTGGGAAGGGGGTGGGAGAGAAGTACATTTGGGGAGGGGGAGGAAGAAGTACATTTGGAGAGGGGGAGGAAGAAGTACATTTGGGGAAGGGGGGGGAGAAGTACATTTGGGGAAGGGGAGGAAGAAGTACATTTGGGGGAGGGGGGAGGAAGAAGTACATTTGGGGAGGAAGAAGTACATTTGGGGAGGGGGGAAGAAATACATTTTGGGAGGGGAAGGAAGAAGTACATTTGGGGAGGGGGAGGAGGAAGTACATTTGGGGGAGGGGGGGAAGAAGTACATTTGGGGAGGGGGAGGAAGAAGTACATTTGGGGAGGGGGGGGGAGGAAGAAGTACATTTGGGGAAGGGGAGGGGGAGGAAGAAGTACATTTGGGGAGGGGGAGGAAGAAGTACATTTGGGGAGGGGGAGGAAGAAGTACATTTGGGGAAGGGGAGGAAGAAGTACATTTGGGGAGGGGGGGAGGAAGAAGTACATTTGGGGAGGGGGGGGAGGAAGAAGTACATTTGGGGAAGGGGAGGGGGAGGAACAAGTACATTTGGGAGGGGGAGGAAGAAGTACATTTGGGGAGGGGGGGAAGAAGTACATTTGGGGAGGGGGAGGAAGAAGTACATTTGGGGAGGGGGAGGAAGAAGTACATTTGGGGAGGGGGGAGGAAGAAGTACATTTGGGGAGGGGGGGAGGAAGAAGTACATTTGGGGAGGGGGAGGAAGAAGTACATTTGGGGGAGGGGGAGGAAGAAGTATATTTGGGGAGGGGAGGAAGAAGTACATTTGGGGAGGGGGGGGGAGGAAGACGTACATTTGGGGAGGGGGGGGGAAGTACATTTGGGGAGGGGGAGGAAGAAGTACATTTGGGGAGGGGGGGAGGAAGAAGTACATTTGGGGAGGGGGGGAGGAAGAAGTACATTTGGGGAGGGGGAGGAAGAAGTACATTTGGGGGAGGGGGAGGAAGAAGTATATTTGGGGAGGGGAGGAAGAAGTACAGTTGGGGAGGGGGAGGAAGAAGTACATTTGGGGAGGGGGAGGAAGAAGTACATTTGGGGAGGGGGGAGGAAGAAGTACATTTGGGGAGGGAGAGGAAGAAGTACATTTGGGGAGGGGGAGGAAGAAGTACATTTGGGGAGGGAGAGGAAGAAGTACATTTGGGGAGGGGGGGGAGAAGTACATTTGGGGAGGGGGGGGGAGTACATTTGGGGAGGGGGGAGAAGTACATTTGGGGAGGGGGGGAGGAAGAAGTACATTTGGGGAGGGGGGAGAAGTACATTTGGGGAGGGGGAGGGAGAAGTACATTTGGGGAAGGGGAGGGGGGAGAAGTACATTGGGGGGAGGGGGAAGAAGAAGTTAATTGGGGTTCAGTATCAGATGATTCATTCTATACAGCAGCTACATCTGATTCTGAGATACAGAAGAGACAAATTGTCAGCCGGGATTGGCAGGCCATAGGTTGGTGGAGTGAAAGGCGCAGATACGTCACTGATGATTTTTTTTGGGGCGTATGCTGTACACCCCGCATGTCTGGTTAAAAGAAAAAACACAACATGCAATTATATAAGATGTATACAAATTGTCCCCAGCCAGAGGGCATCTGAGGTCACCCTGCCCAAAGTCTGTCTGCCCGCCTCCGTGTTGTATTTGCTGGCCAATGGGGTGCCAGCATGGTCCCCGTTGCATAATGGAGCACAGTTCCAGCATAATGTCACCAATTGTTTCCTCCAATTATATAAAATAGTGGCGCGTTCGGAGTGGCAGGGCACACAGTAATGCCATTGTTCAATGGAGGTGCCCATTCCAATGGCCAAGAAAGTAACATTTGAGTAGTGACCCCAAACTGGAGCTCAGCAAAGATGGCGGTGTAGGGTCAGAGAGAGGGCGGAGGGTGCGGGCACAGGAGGGCCACCTGGGATTACAGAGGTCCAAGCTGGGCAGAGATGGATGTGAGAAGAGAGGGGGGGTGGGGAATCTTTAGGGACCATTTGCATTTTTGCGGCACGCTAATTCATTTGTAGTGACCTGCATTTTTATTTTATTTTTGCACATTAATGTGCAAGAAAATATGGGGTGACAACACTCTGTCCCTGTCTCCCAGTTCTGCTCCTGCGTTGTCACCCTGTCACAACAGATTTCCTATGAAGACTACAAGCGTCCATTTCAACACACATTATACAGACATGGGCCGCTGTTGTCACCACCAGGAAACCCTCTCTGTGCAATGTCATCACTGGGGTGGAAGTAGACATGAAGTGGCCACATAGAGGCTGCAGGAGATCAGCATCACTGAGATGTAGCAAAGGATGTAGGAAGAGGGGAAACAGGGATTTTATTGTTAGAAATCAACAGGATGATTATTTGTGATTCGCAGTGCACCTTGTAAAACAACCCATTCTGTTTAACCACTTCAGCCCCGGACCAATCGGCAGCCAAAGGACCAGGCCCCTTTTTGCGATTCGGCAATGCGTCGCTTTAACTGACAATTGCGCGGATCGTGCGACGTGGCTCCCAAACAAATATTGGCGTCCTTTTTTCCCCGCAAATAGAGCTTTCTTTTGGTGGTGTTTTATCGCCCCTGCGGTTTTTATTTTTTGCGCTCTAAACAAAAATAGAGCGACAATTTTGAAAAAAATGCAATAATTTTTTTTTACTTTTTGCTATAATAAATATCCCCAAAAAATATATAAAAAATATTTTTTTTTCCTCAGTTTAGGCGATACGTATTCTTCTACATTTTTTTGGTAAAAAAATTTGCAATTAGCGATTATTGACTTGTTTGCGCAAAAGTTATAGCGTTTACAAAATAGGGGATTGTTTTATAGCATTTTTATTAATATTTTTTTTTTTTTACTAGTACTGGCGGCGATCCGTGATTTTTATTGTGACTGCGACATTATGGCGGACACATCGGACATTTTTGACACATTTTTGGGACCACTGTAATTTATACAGCAATCAGTGCTATTTAAATGCACTGATTCCTGTGTAAATGACACTGGCAGTGAAGGAGTTAACCACTAGGGGGGCGGGGAGGGGCTAAGTGTGACGTGTTGTGTTTTTTTTTTTGTTACTGTAGGGGGGGCGTGGCTGTACGTCTGACGTCACTGATCGGCTTTCCCCGATATCAGGGAACAGCCGATCAGTGAGTAGGAAGCGCGGAGAGAGGTTTGTTTACACAGACCTCTCCCGTTCTTCAGCTCTGTGACCCGATCGCGGGACACCAGCGGCGATCGGGTCCGCTGGTCCCGCGGCCGTGGTCACGGAGCTCCCAAACGGGTAGCGAGCGCGCCGCCGGCGGCGAGTGCGCAACCCCATGGCTAGGCAATTAAAGGGCCCGTATATATACGTGCTTTTGCCTAGCCGTGCCATTCTGCCGACGTATATGTGCAGGAGGCGGTCGGGAAGCAGTTAAAATAGAAATGAAAGGCAAATATCTGTGTAGAGATATAAAAAATACATTACAAATACCTTTTCTCCGCTTTCTTATATAAGTGATCGCATTCCCTCTGTTCTCAGCTGCATAAGAGCGTTTGATTTTTGGGGCTCACACCCTAACGCAATAAGCTGTGCATACCTATGTATGAAAGATCAGAGCTTCCTGCGGGGATGTGCGGCTCACATTGATATACAAGAGGCAGGGGTCAAGTCCTGGGGCAAAAAAGTGTGGGAACTCCCACCCAAAATCCACTCGCCCACCAAAAAAAAAAAAATGAAGGAGGGCCGGCGGGGAGGAGCGCATCACGAGAGGTCTGACTAAATACAATCTCTTAGCAGCAGGGACCTGATCTACCCGTCAGCTAGCTGTGATTGACAGGTAGATCGAAGCGGAAGCTGTCTTGGGGCCCCCTACTGGCAATGCCTGAATGGTCAGGTGTGCGGCACTTACTATTGTGAGCTGTGTCGGCAGCTGCTGGTGTAGCACCTGCCACACAGCTCGCATACTTCAAAGTCTTGCAGGACACGGCTGCTAATGGGAACTGAGTTCCTGTTGTGGAAAAAGTACAGGAACTCCGTTCCCATGCGTTCCCGCAGGACTTGAGCCCTGACAAGAGCCGTGAGACTTTATCTGCCATAAATCTGAAAGATACATTTGTTTCCTTCTAAAGACAGAAACAATATTTTAATGACATCTCGCGGCTTATGAGACGTCCATAAATCTCAGGTGTGTGACGCCCAGAGGAAATCTGCTCTCAGCGGAGGTGGGGGAGGGGGGGGATCTCCTTACAGCTTTGTGTTTCTTTTTTTTTTTTACTCGAGATGCGTTTCTATACGTTGCCCTGTAATGAGCGCCAGAGCTGAGCGATCAGCCCAGGACAGCGTACACACCAGGAGTCGATGCGATATCTGCCCAATCACAGCCGATGTGCGATACCATCACAAAGAGAAAAGTTCTCGGAGAAAAAGATCAGCGCGCAATTTAAAAAGTTACAAAGTTACTAAAACACATTAAGGGGGGGTTCAGTAAATCTGCTGCGCCACTTTTCTGCCATTAATGTGTTTTGCGCTTTATTCGAAAAAAGATCTGCAACAGTTTTAGTTCTGATGGCGACTTGTTCTCCAGGTAATTCCAATTTGCTCGGCTTCTACGTTGTGGCGCGGAACACCGGCGCCAAATTCAAAGGAAAATACTGAGAGTTTCGTATTTTTGCAAAAGTGGAGCCTAATGAAGAGACAGATTGTGCAAAAGTGGTGCCTGCGATCTTAAAAGTGGTGCCAAGTTCCAGACGGGCACACGAGTTTGAATTGCGGGGGTTGCATCGTGTTCTACAGTCTGTTTAAACGTAATATTTGCCATGATAGATAAGGAATCGGTTCGGGAGAAATTAATCATTCGATCAGTTAAACGTCTCGCCGTCTTATCGGCGCTCGTACACTTTTTGAATACTTACTGGGTGTGCTCAAGGGTGTGTACGCAGCTCCAGTCTAAGCCTGCCGTAGTGTGTCCTCTTATTTCTTTTTTTTTTTTCTTTTTTCTCTTTTGCTGGGGTGGTTTCTTGGTGGTATGGGGGCTGGGGTGATGGTGGGTGGTGGTGGTGGGGTGGTTTCTTGGTGATATGGGTGGTGATGGTGGGGTGGTTTCTTGGTGGTGGGGTGGTTTCTCGGTGGTTTGGGTGGTGTTAATGGCCTGGTTTGTTGCTGGTATAGGTGGTGGTGGGTGGTGATGGGGTGGTTTCTTGGTGGTATGGATGGTGGAGGTAGAGAGGTTTCTTGGATAATATATGAGTGGTGGGGTAAAGGTGGTGGTGGTTTCATGATGACATGGGTGGTGGTGGGGTGGTTTCTTGGTGGTATGGGTGGTGGTGGTGGGGTGGTTCCTTGGTGGTATGGGTGGTGGGGTGATGGTGGGTGGTGGTTTCATGATGACATGGGTGGTGTTGGGGTGTTTTTTTGGTGGTATGGGTGGTGGTGGTGGGGTGGTTTCTTGGTGATATAGATGGTGGGGTGGTTTCTTGGTGGTATGGATGGTGGTAGGTGGTGGTGAGGTGGTTTCTTGGTAGTTTGGGTGTTGTTAATGGGCTGGTTTCTTGCTGGTGTAGGTGGTGGTGGGGTGGTTTCTTGGTGGCATGGGTGATGGTGGTGGGGTGGTTTCTTGGGGATATGGGTGGTGGGGTGATGGTGGGTGGTGGTGGGGTGGTTTCTTGGTGACATGGGTGGTGGTGGGGTGGGGTGGTTTCTTGGTGACATTGGTGGTGGGATGGTTTCTTGGTGGTATGGGTGGTGGTGGTGTGGTAGTTTCTTGGTGGTATGGGTGGTGGTGGGGTGGTTTCTTGGTGGTATGGGTGATGGTGGTGGGGTGGTTTCTTGGGAATATGGGTGGTGGGGTGATGGTGGGTGGTGGTGGGGTGGTTTCTTGGGAATATGGGTGGTGGGGTGATGGTGGGTGGTGGTGGGGTGGTTTCTTGGTGACATGGGTGGTGGTGGTGGTGGAGTGGTTTCTTGGTAGTATGGGTGGTGGTGGTGTGGTAGTTTCTTGGTGGTATGATGGTGAGGTGGTTTCTTGGTGACATGGGTGGTGGTGGTGGGGGGTGGGGTGGTTTCTTGGTGACATTGGTGGTGGGGTGGTTTCTTGGTGGTATGGGTGGTGTGGTAGTTTCTTGGTGGTATGGGTGGTGGTGGAGTGGTTTCTTGGTGGTATGGGTGGTGGTGGGGTGGTTTCTTGGTGGTATGGGTGGTGGTGGGGTGGTTTCTTATCCGTCTAGGTCTTCTAACTTCTATTGCTGTGGAGTCTCTATTGCAAGCTACAAGGCCTAGTTACTAAAGGAGTAGTCCGATCAAGCATCTAACCTTAGAAAGTATTATTTTTATGAGAGTCCATGGAGCCAAAAATGTTCATTGCCACACCAAAAAAAAGAAAGAAAAGAAAACGGTACTTTTTACCAAGAGGCACCCAAGAGAAATGCAAAGGTGTGAATAGCCTCTATAGAGAATAATGGTAGACCGCTTGAAAACATGAGCTTTACAGATTATATAAAATTGTATTTTTTTATTTTATTTTTTTAATACTGAAAGAGTAGTTGATGTGACAGAATCCCAGCAAAGGCAAAGGATACCATTACTTTCTATGGGGCTTATTCACACCTTAATGAGTAGCGCCCGACGTAGGTGAAATCCCAACGGTGTGAACGGAGACTTATTGAATGTAAACGCACCTGGATCAAACAGAGATCTATACTCAGAGATAAAGGTATAAAAAATAAAAAAAAAAGAACAAAGACGCAACCAAAAAAAAAAAAAAAAAATTGGGGCAGACTCGACGGACCATGTGGCCTTTTTTCTATGTTTCTATCCCATGTAAGGGGAAAAAAAAATTAAACTTGAACTTATTTGGCTTTTTGGAGTCTTTGTAGGTTTGTTTGGTTGATATGATTCAGCTCTTATGTGACCCCCCCCCCCCAATCTGAGGGTTGACTTTTGATGCTGAATTTTTTTTTTTGGGGGTTTTATAAAAATTGTAGAATCTTTTTGCTCCCACCGCTTGTGGCGCTCGTGGCGCTTGGTATGACGAGGAAGGAGATCGCCATTTAAATTTACAAAGGATCATTCAAAATAATTTTTTTTTAATTTGTGGAATTAACACTAACTGCCTGACGTCGCCTTAAAGTGACATCATGTAGAATAATGTACAATTAGTGTTCCTTTGTCACACGAGCAGGAGGTAGAGTGGCTGAAAACCGCTATGAGAATGGAGGTCGCCATTCAAATTTACAAAGGATCATGCAAAAAAAATTATATTTTTTAATTGAAAAATTTTTTTAATTGCAGAATTAACACTTATGCCGCGTACACACGATCGGAAATCCGGCCAGCAAAAGACCGGTGAGAGCTTTTGGTCGGAAAATGCGACCACCGTGTGTGTGCTCCATCTGAACTTTTGCTGGCCGAATTCCAGCCAGCAAAAGATTGATAGCAGCTTCCCAATTTTTCGGTCGGAAAAAGTTCCGAACGGAAACTCCGATCGTCTGGTAGAAATTCCTACACGCAAAATTTCTACACATGCTCGGAAACGATTGTCGCATGCCTGGAAGCATTGAACTTAATTTTCTCGGCTCGTCGTAGTGTTGTACATCACCGCGTTCTTGACGGTTCGAAAGTTCAGCGAACTTTTGTGTGACCGTGTGTGTATGCAAGCCAAGCTCGAGCGGAATTCCGTCGGAAAAACCATCCAAGATTTTTCTGATGGAAAATCCACTCGTGTGTACGGGGCATAACTGCCTAAAGGGGCATCCTGTGGGAAAATGTACAATTGGTGTTCTTTTGTCACACGAGCAGGAGGTAGAGTGGCTCGGGGCTGAAAACATTGGTCATGACTTGGTATGACGGGGAAGGGGGGGTCACCATTCAAATTTACGACGGATTATACAAAAGATCAAAATATCACATTAAAGGGACATCTTGTAGAACAATGAACAATTGGTGTTCTATCCCCTGCTCGTGTGGTGTGCCACACGAGCAGGGGATGGAATATCCCTAGACTGAAAACGCAGCTCCTGTTTTGGTATTACAGGGATGATCGCCTTTCAAATTTATGGCGGTTTACGCAAATTATAATTTTTTTAACCGCAGAATTAAAACTAACCTCCTGACGTCACCCTAAAGGGACATGTTTGAGAGCATAAACAATTGGTGTTCTCTTGTTACACGAGCCGGGGGTAGAGTGGCTCGGGGGTGAAAACATTGGTCATGGCTTGGTATGACGGCGAAGGGGGGTCACCATTCAAATTTACAACGGATTATACAAAATTTCCAAGTTTTTTTCAAATTTGCAGAAAAAAAAAAACGAACCACCTGACATCACCCTAAAGGGACATCTTGTAGAACAATGAACAATTGGTGTGCCATCCCCTGCTCGTGTGGTGTGCCACACGAGCAGGGTGTGGAGTATCCTTAGACTGAAAACACAGCTCCTGTATTACAGGGATGATCGCCTTTCAAGTTTATGGGGGTTTACGCAAATTTATAAATTTTTTAAACGCAAAATTAAAACTAAGCTCCTGACGTCACCCTAAAGGGACATGTTATAGAGCATAAACAATTGGTGATCTTTTGTCACACGAGCAGGAGGTAGAGTGGCTCGGGGGTGAAAACATTGGTCATGGCTTGGTATGACGGGGAAGGGGGGTTACCATTGAAATTTATGTTGGATTATACAAAATTTCCAATTTTTTTTTCAAAATTGCAGAAATAAAACGAACCAACTGATGAACAATTGGTGTGCCAGTGCCACACGAGCAGGGGATGGAATATCCCTAGACTGAAAACGCTGCTCCTGTTTTGGTATTACAGGGATGATCACCTTTCAAATTTATGGCGGTTTACGCAAATTATAATTTTTTTAACCGCAGAATTAAAACTAACCTCCTGACGTCACCCTAAAGGGACATGTTTGAGAGCATAAACAATTGTCACACGAGCAGGGGGTAGAGTGGCTCGGGGGTGAAAACATTGGTCATGGCTTGGTATGACGGGGAAGGGGGGGGTCACCATTCAAATTTACAACGGATTATACAAAATTTCCAAGTTTTTTTCAAATTTGCAGAAAAAGAAAACGAATCACCTGACATCACCCTAAAGGGACATCTTGTTGAACAATTGGTGTTCCTTTGCCACACGAGCAGGGGGTGGAGTAAGCCTAGACTGAAAACCCCACTCCTGTTTTGGTATTACAGGGATGATCGCCTTTCAAATTTATGGCGGTTTACGCAAATTTATAATTTTTTTAACCGCAAAATTAAAACTAACCTCCTGACGTCACCCTAAAGGGACATGTTATAGAGCATAAACAATGGGTGTTCATTTGTCACACGGGCAGGGGGTAGAGTGGCTCGGGGCTGAAAACATTGGTCATGGCTTGGTATGACGGGGAAGGGGGGGGTCACCATTCAAATTTACGACAGATTAAACAAAATTTCCAAGTTTTTTTCAAAATTTGCAGAAAAAAAAAACGAACCACCTGACATCACCCTAAAGGGACATCTTGTAGAACAATGAACAATTGGTGTTCCAGCCCCTGCTGCTCGTGTGGTGTGCCACACGAGCAGGGGATGGAATATCCCTAGACTGAAAACGCTGCTCCTGTTTTGGTATTACAGGGATGATCGCCTTTCAAGTTTATGACGGTTTATTTTTTAATTTTTTTTTAATGAAGAATTAGACTAACCACCTGACATCACCCTATAGGGATGTCTTATAGAACAACGTACAGTGTCCTTGCTTTACAGAGAACACCTGACCTGTCTGAAGTGTGGGAAACTTTTGTTATTTATCTTTTTAATGTATTTTTATATAAGTTGTAAGTTTTAGCAAAGGATAACAAAGGCAGAGGGAGGGGGGTTCTGTTTTTATAAATAGTTCTCTGTAATGTACTTTTACATAAATTGTATTCATTAGCAGAGACTATCAATGGCATTGGGGGACTTTTTGTTATTATTTATAGTTCTCTTTATTGTTTAAATAATAAAAAAAAAATAATAAAATACATTTTTTTAGTTCTCTTTATTTTTATATAAATGTTATTCATCAGTAAAGAATACCAGGGTGGGGGGACTTTTTGTCTTTATAGCCCTTTTTGTATTCAGCAAAAAATAAAAAAAAGGGGGGAGGGGTGACTTTTTTGGTTCGTCTTTAAATATTTTTGTGTCTTATTATATTGAATTTATTAATCAGTAAAGAATATCAAATGAGGTGTGTGTGTGTGTGTGGGGGGGGGGGGGGGACTTGTTGTCTTTATTTATAGCCCTCTTTAATATATTTTTATATAAACTGTATTTATTCATCAGCAAAGAATTAAAAAGGGGGGGGGGACTTTTTTGTTTTTATTTATAGATTTTTAATGTATTTGTATATTGCATTTATTCATCAGAAAAGAATATCAAGTGGGGGTGGGGGGGGGGGGAGGGGGCGGCACTTTTTTTCTTTATTTATAGCCCTCCTTAATATATTTTTATATAAATTGTATTTATTCATCAGCAAAGAATAGAAATGTGAGGAGGTTGGCTTTTTTGTTTCTATTCACAGTTTTTTTTTAATGTATTTTTATATTGTATTTATTCATCAGTAAAGAATTAAAAGGGGGGGGGGACTTTTTGTCTTTATTTATAGCCTTCTTTAATATATTTTTATATAAATTGTATTTATTCATCAGCAAAGATTAAAAAGGAAAAATATGACTTTTTATGTTTTTATTTATAGTTTTTAAATGTATTTTTATATTGTATTTATTCATCAGTAAAGAATATCAAGTGGGGGTAGGGAGAATTTTTGTCTTTATTTACAGCCCTCTTTAATGTACTTTTTAAAAAAATTGTATATTCATCAGCAAAGAATAAAAGTTATTTTTATGTATTTTTATATAAATTGTATTTATTCACCAGTAAAGAATATCAAGGGGTGGGAATTGGGGTTGGGGTGGCGACTTTTCTTGTCTCTGTTTATAGTTAATTTTTTTAAATATAAGTTGTATGTATTCGTCAGCAAAGCATAAAAATGAAGGGGGGGGGGGGGGTAGGGGTGATTTTTTTTTATTTTTTATTTAAATTGTATTTATTCATAAGTAAAGAATATCAATCAGGAAGGGGGTTGCAATTTTTCTTGTCTTTATTTATAGTTCTCTTTAAAATATTTTTTATATAAGTTGTATTTATTCATCAGCAAAGAATAAAAATAGAGGGGGGGGGGGTGAATTTTAAATTTTTTTTAATTTAAATTGTATTTATTCATAAGTAAAGAATATCAATGGGGGAGGGGGGTTGCAACTTTTCTTGTCTTTATTCATAGTTCTCTTTAAAATATTTTTATATAAGTTGTATTTATTCATCAGCAAAGAATAAAAATAGAGGGGGGGGGGGGGGGTAGGGGTGAATTTTTTTATTTTTTTTTATTTAAATTGTATTTATTCATAAGTAAAGAATAACAATGGGGTGGGGGTGGCAACTTTTCTTGTCTTAATTAATAATTCTCTTTAAAATATTTTTATATAAGTTGTATTTATTCATCAGCAAAGAATAAAAATAGAGGGGGTGAATTTTTTTATTTTTTTTTATTTAAATTGTATTTATTCATAAGTAAAGAATATCAATGGGGTGAGGGTGGCAACTTTTCTTGTCTTAATTTATAATTCTCTTTAAAATATTTTTAATATAAGTTGTATTTATTTATCAGCAAAGAATAAAAATAGGGGGGTAGGGGTGAATTTTTTTTTTTTTAATTGTATTTATTCATAAGTAAAGAATGTTAATGGGGGAGTGGTGACTTTTCTTGTCTTTATCTTTTATATAAGTTGTATTTATTTATCGGCAAAGAATAAAAATAGAGGGGGGGGGTGGGGGTGAATTTTTAATTTTTTTTTATTTAAATTGTATTTATACATAAGTAAAGAATATCAATGGGGGAGGGGGGTTGGGAACTTTTCTTGTCTTTATTTATTATTCTCTTTAAAATATTTTTATACAAGTTGTATTTATTCATCAGCAAAGAATAAACATAGAGGGGGGGGGGGTGAATTTTTTATTTTTTTTTTATTTAAATTGTATTTATTCATAAGTAAAGAATATCAATGGGGGGGGGGGGGGGAGGTGGGGGGGGGGGGGGGTGGCAACTTTTCTTGTCTTTATTTATAATTTTCTTTAATGTATTTTTTATATAAGTTGTATTTATTCATCAGCAAAGAATAAACATAGAGGGGGGGGGGGTGAATTCTTTAATTTTTTTAGTTAAATTGTATTCATACATAAGTAAAGAATATCAATGGGGGAGTGGCAACTTTTCTTGTCTTTATTTATAGTTCTCTTTAAAATTATTTTATATAAATTGTATTTATTCATCAGCAAAGAATAACAAAAGGGGGGGGGGGACTTTCTATCTTTATTTCTCTGTATCATGTTTTTTATATAAATTGTATTTATTCATCAACAAAGGATAACAAAAATGAGGAGAACTTTTTGTTTTATTTCAAGTTCTCAGTAACTTATTTTTATATAAATTGTATTCTTTTCAGCAAAGAGTAACAAAGTATCGTCATCATACAAAGCAACGAGTTACCATTGAAGAGAACATTTTGGAAAGCGAGTCACGATCTTTTGCAAACAACCATCACAGATACAATCCTAGGTGTAAAATCCCAGACACCGTGAAGTCGCCATCGCAGCGGCGAGTCGCCATGCTTTTCCGTAAATTCCATCGACCATCATCCAGGAGGGCTGATTGATACACAAGCCGCCTTCCCTTCCCATCGTAACACACATCAAAGCCCAGGTTGGCTTACAGGCCGACCTTCAAATTACACCCCTCGCAGCTTTGCGGGGGGGGCTCAACCTTTCAACCGCGCTTCTCCTTTCGCCAAAAGCCGTAAATTTCTCAAAATTCCCCCCACCTCACCGCCATCTTGGCGTTGGCCGCCCTGGTCCATTCATTCCCTAACGACGCCGCATGGGAGCCGTCCAAAGCCGCCATAAAAAAAAAAAAAAAAAAAAAAACGTTTCGGTGAATATCACCAAGTGGAACATTTCAAAGTACCTTCTCGGGAAATTTAATCCATTAATAATAAAAAAAAATAAAAAAAAACGCCAACATTTTCTGACTGCCCCCCCAAATCGCACAACAAAAGACTTTTCTCCTTCTTTTTCCAACCTTCAAAAAATATCGGAATCACAAATTTTGCAAATTCACACAAGCGGCGCAATATATATATAAAGGAAAGAAAAAGTTGCGTACTTACGAAATTCAGAGTCGATGTGGCTTTAATTTATCCCGGGACGGTGCTGGGGGATATAAAGTGGGGTGTTTAGGTGAAGGGGGGGGGGACTTTGCTGAGAGTTAGTTGGACTAAGGGGGGGGGGAGGCGGACTGGGGGGGGGGGAAGGGGGGCGCAGGGGGGGGGTGGGGGGGGGAACGCAGACAAAGGAGGCAGCATCTACTAGGCTCAGGCTGCGGAGTCGGTGCAAAGCGGAAACAAATGGTGTTGTGCTTTTAGTTTATGAAGAAGTGAATGAACAGGACCGGCCCCTGTGCTCTGCGTCTGTCCAACCAGCACTCACTGCAACCCACAAGTCATAAATCATTGACAGGCACACCGCTTCTCCCTCTCCTCCACTCAACTCACTTTTTCCCTCGCCCTCAAGACTTTTTTCTTTTTTTTTTTTTTTTTACTTTAAAAAACAAAAAAAACAAACGCCACACCCAGGCCTCGATGTTATAATCCCAAATCGGCGGAGCTGCCTTTGGGCGAAAAGCAATGGTATTTTGATTGGCAGAGCAAATGCATAAACAAAGAGAGAAAAAAAAAAACGTCTGAGCTTTCCGCCGCCGGCTGTCTGCGAGGTCGTGTCGGTTCTGCGTCCCCCTCGGAGCGCACCTGATGGGAAGACGACGCGCCATAAGACCTCGTGCACATTGGATTTTAACCCCTTCAATACCGGGTACTTTCACCCCCCCCCCTTTCTGCCCAGGCCAATGTTCAGCTTTCAGCGCTGTCGCACTTTGAATGACAATTGCGCGGTCATGCAATGCTGTACACAAACAAATTCTTTACCATTTTTTGGAGACAGATAGATCTTTCTTTTGGTGGTATTTAATCACCGCTGGGGCTTTTTATTTTTTGCTAAACAGAATGAAAATTATAAAATGATAAAATTTAGCAAAAGGAATTTTTCTCCTTCACTGATGTGTGCTAATGAGGCGGCACTGATGGGCATTGAGGAGATGGCAGTGATGGGCACTGATGGGGTGGCATTAACAGGCCCTGATGAGCACCAATGAGGCGGCACTGATGGGCACTGATAGACTGCACTGATAGGCATTGATGAGGTGGCACTGATGAGGTGGAAGTGATGGGCACTGATGAGGTGGCACTAATAGGCATTGATGAGCACTGATGAGGAGGCACTGATGGGCACTGATAGACTGCACTGATAGGCATTGAAGAGGTGGCACTGATGAGGTGGCAGTGATGGGCACTGATGAGGTGGCACTAATAGGCATTGATGAGCACTGATGAGGAGGCACTGATGGGCACTGATATGCAGCACTGATGGGCACTGACAGACTGCACTTATGGACATTAATGAGGCAGCACTGATGGGCACTGATAGACTGCACTGTTAGGCATGCATTGATAAGGTGGCACTGATGGGCACTGATGAGGTGGCACTAATAGGCACTGATGAGCACTGATGAAGTGGCACTGATGGGCACTGACAGACTGCACTTATGGACATTAATGAGGCGGCAGTGATGGGCACTGATGAGGGGGATCTGATGGGCACTGATGAGGTGGCACTGATATGCGGCACTGATGGGCACTGATGAGGCAAGCACTGATGGGCTCTGATAGACTGCACTGATGGGCACTGAGGAAGTGGCACTGATGAGCACTGACAGACTGCACCTATGGACATTAATGAGGCGGCAGTGATGGGCACTGATGAGGGGGCACTGATGGGCACTGATGAGGCGGCACTGATATGCGGCACTGATGAGGCAAGCACTGATGGGCACTGATGAAGTGGCACTAATGGGCACTGATGAGGAGGCACAGATGGGCACTGATAGGCAGCACTGATGAGGCAGCACGTATTTGTGGCACTGATGAGGCACTGGAAGGCGAAACTGATTGGCACTAATGAGGCGGCACTGATAAGGCTGCACTGATATTCGGCACTGATGGGCACTCATAGGTGGCACTGATGGGCACTGATGATGAGGCACTGATGGACACTATATTTGTATAGCTCTCCCCTATAGAAGATAGTTTCTGATTGGTTACTATAGGTTACCGCACTCTTTATCAGATACACGCGGTGCATCTGCCTTCCTCTTGCTGTGCGTAGTTAATGATGTAAAGATGTAACACAGAATTAAAATAGATGACAATGTAACCGATCCTCTCCAGCAACACTATATACAGCGGGTAAAATAAGTATTGAACACGTCGCCATTTTTCTAGGTAAATATATTGGTAAAGGAGCTACTGACATGAAATTTTCCCCACATGTCGGTAACAACCCATCCAATCCATACATAGAAAGATACCAAAACAAATACGTTCAGAAATGAAGTTCTGTGTAATAAAATGGAAGGACACAGGAAAAAGTATTGACCACCTGAAGAAAGGGAGGTGCAAAAAAGGCATGGAAAGCCAAGACACCAGCTGAAAACTATCAGAACGCAATCCTGCCCCTTGCCAGTGCAAATTACTATCAGCTGGTTCAGTCTCAACTGATGGCCTATAAAAAGGTGTCTCATTACCGAGGTGTCACACAAGAAACATCTCATGATGGGTAAAAGCAAAGAACTCTTTCAAGACCTTCACAACCTTATTGTTGGAAAACATACTGATGGCATTGGTTACAGAAGGAATTGTAAATTTCTGAATGTTCCAGTGAGCACTGTTGGGGCCATAATCCAGAAGTGGAAAGGACATAATTTAACCATAAACCGGCCACGACCAGGTGCTCCTCGCAAGATGTCTGACAGAGGAGTGAAAAGAATTATCAGAAGAGTTGTCCAAGAACCAAGGACCGCTTGTGGAGAGCTTCAGAAAGACCTGGAATTAGCAGGTACACAATAAGTAATGCCCTCACCCGCCATGTCCTGTATGCCCGCTCACCACGCAACACTCCATTGCTGAAGAAAAAGCACGGTGAAGCTCGTTTAAAGTTTGCTGCAGAACATTTATACAAGCCTGTGAAATACGGGGAGACTATAGTCTGGTCAGATGAGACCAAAATAAAACTCTTTGGATGCCATAATACACACCATGTTTGGAGGTCACGTGGCACATCACCCCAAAAACACCCCCCCCCCCCCATACCAACAGGGAGGTTTGGAGGTGGGAACATCATGGTGGGGGCGGGGCTGTTTTTCAGTATACGGTTCTGGCAAACTTCATATCATTGAAGGAAGGGTGAATGGTGATGATATTCTGCTGTCATCTACCAGGATGGATGATGAAGATGAAACGAGGGCGGACATCTCAGGAGGACATCTCAGGAGGACATCTCAGGAGGACATCCCAGGAGGACATCCCAGGAGGACATCTCAGGAGGACATCCCAGGAGGACATCCCAGGAGGACATCCCAGGAGGACATCCCAGGAGGACATCTCAGGAGGACATCTCAGGAGGACATCTCAGGAGGACATCCCAGGAGGACATCTCAGGAGGACATCCCAGGAGGACATCCCAGGAGGACATCCCAGGAGGACATCCCAGGAGGACATCTCAGGAGGACATCTCAGGAGGACATCTCAGGAGGACATCCCAGGAGGACATCTCAGGAGGACATCCCAGGAGGACATCTCAGGAGGACATCCCAGGAGGACATCTCAGGAGGACATCCCAGGAGGACATCTCAGGAGGACATCCCAGGAGGACATCTCAGGAGGAATCCCAGGAGGACATCTCAGGAGGACAATCATCCCAAACACAAAGCCAAGGAGACTCTCCATTGGTTTCAAAGAAAGAAAATAAAAGCTGCTAGAATGGCCCAGCCAATCACCTGACTTGAATCTGATAGGAAACCTATGGAAAGAACTAAAGTTCAGATTTCATAGAAGAGGCCCACAGAGCCTTCAAGATCTGAAGAATCACACCTGAGCAACGCATGCGACTCGTTCCTCCATACAGGAGGCGTCTAGAAGCCGTCATTACCAACAAAGGATTCTGTACCAAATATTAAATACATTTCAGTTAGCAGGTTCACTACTTGTCAGTCTCTGTACTCAGATCAGGGCGGAGTCACACTACTTGTCAGTCTCTATGCTCAGATCAGGGCGGAGTCACACTACTTGTCAGTCTCTATGCTCAGATCAGGGCGGAGTCACACTACTTGTCAGTCTCTGTACTCGGATCAGGGCGGAGTCACACTACTTGTCGATCTCTGTACTCAGATCAGGGCTGAGTCACACTACTTGTCAGTCTCTATGCTCAGATCAGGGCGGAGTCACACTACTTGTCAGTCTCTATGCTCAGATCAGGGCGGAGTCACACTACTTGTCAGTCTCTGTACTCAGATCAGGGCGGAGTCACACTACTTGTCAGTTTCTGTACTCAGATCAGGGCGGAGTCACACTACTTGTCAGTTTCAGTACTCAGATCAGGGCGGAGTCACACTACTTGTCAGTCTCTATGCTCAGATCAGGGCGGAGTCACAATACTTGCCAGTCTCTATGCTCAGATCAGGGCGGAGTGACACTACTTGTCAGTTTCTGTACTCAGATCAGGGCGGAGTCACACTACTTGTCAGTCTCTGTACTCAGATCAGGGCGGAGTCACACTACTTGTCAGTCTCTGTACTCAGATCAGGGCGGAGTCACACTACTTGTCAGTCTCTGTACTCAGATCAGGGCAGAGTCACACTACTTGTCAGTCTCTGTACTCAGATCAGGGCGGAGTCACACTACTTGTCAGTCTCTGTACTCAGATCAGGGTGGAGTCACACTACTTGTCAGTCTCTGTACTCAGATCAGGGCGGAGTCACACTACTTGTCAGTCTCTGTACTCAGATCAGGGCGGAGTCACACTACTTGTCAGTCTCTTTTCTCAGATCAGGGCGGAGTCACACTACTTGTCAGTCTCTGTACTCAGATCAGGGCGGAGTCACACTACTTGTCAGTCTCTGTACTCAGATCAGGGCGGAGTCACACTACTTGTCAGTCTCTATGCTCAGATCAGGGCGGAGTCACACTACTTGTCAGTCTCTATACTCAGATCAGGGCGGAGTCACACTACTTGTCAGTCTCTGTACTCAGATCAGGGCGGAGTCACACTACTTGTCAGTCTCTATGCTCAGATCAGGGCGGAGTCACACTACTTGTCAGTCTCTATGCTCAGATCAGGGCGGAGTCACACTAATTGTCAGTCTCTATGCTCAGATCAGGGCGGAGTCACAATACTTGTCAGTCTCTATGCTCAGATCAGGGCGGAGTCGTAACGATTCATATTTTCGTAAAAGTTATTTTTTCGTTGATTCGTATTTTCGTTTATTCGTTTTTTCGAAATTCGGACACATTCGTACTTATTCGCACCATCATAACATTCGTAGATTCGTAATCGGAGCATAATTCATAATTTTATGTAATGTGTATGCTATTATTACATTTTAAGAGACACGGAAAAAAAAGTTTTTTAAAAAAGTTACGAATTTACGATTTTTTTCGTTCAATCCATTCGAAGCACGTTAAGCAGCGCCATTGTAAGAGACACTGAAAATTACGAATTCAACAAAAAAAAAAAAAGTTACGAATGTACGAATTTTTTCGTTCATTTTCATTTTCGTTGTTCCTGTTTTCGTTTTTCGGATTTTCTTCATTCGTACATTCGTTGTTTCTAATTTGTTTTTTTTCGGATTTTCGTTATTTTCGCATTCGAACGATTCGAACGATTCGTTATTCGTTAAAATTTTTAGCGAATCGTTCGTTCATTCGTACGAAAACGAATGAACGAAAATAACGAAAAAAAAAAGAAAAACGAAAAAAAAAAAAACAAAACAAATTGCACATGTCTACCAATCAGTTTACAGCTTTTCCTGTTTTCAGAAGGTGATGAATACCTGGAAGTACTGCACTGACACACGCAGTCCAGGTGACCCCCCCCCCCCCGCAGACTCTGAGCAGGCTGCATTATGTTGCACCTGATATCAGCGATGTGGACGCACACAGATGTTACAATGCAGGGCTGGGGATCAGTGAGAAGAGGGAAAAGTATTTTCCTTTTCTTTTGATTCTTTGTATCTGTCGGTCTCAGTGAGCTCCTCATAAAGCTGCAGCTCCCTCTATTCACCCCGGTGGCGCTCCGCCTCCTTACCTCTGCCGTTAAGACTCCAGGTCCCTCCTTTACCTGGCTGGCACTGTATTTTCACCCTTCCCCCCCCCTCCCCATCCTCATAAATACCCCTCCCTGGCAGCACAACCCAAAGCTGTAACCGCGGGACTGCGTCAGAGGCTGAGAGAAGGAAATCCTGAGAATGAGTCACCCAGGCCGAGCGACCACACCCCGCCGTGGGACGACCGCGTGCACGCCGAATTCCCCACCGCTCCGCCGCCCGCTCTGAGAGCCCCGTGTACACCTCCAGGCTCCGAAATGCAGAAAAAAAAAAAATCAGGTATTCTCTATGGAGACGGTTCACATCTCCACTACGAGCCGCCTGAAGCCAAACGCCTGAAGCTCGAAATAGTTCTGGAGCTTTTTTTTTAGCTCAAATCGGGCAGATTGGTGCGTTTATGAAGCGTTTATTTCCTCCATAGAACTGCATGGAGACACTTGATGTGGGAGCTTTGACAGTTTTTCTGCTCTAATGCAACAATTAAATAGAAATAAATAATATATAAAAATAAGTAAATAACTAATGAACAAATAAAATGCTTAAATAATCAATTAAATAAATAAAAACTTAACCCTAATCATAACCCCTAACCCTAATCATAACCCCTAACCCTAATCATAACCCCTAACCCTAACATTAACCCCTAACCCTAATATTAACCCCTAACCCTAATATTAACCCCTAATCCTAATCCTAACCCCTAACCTTAATATTGACCCCTAACCCTAAAGCACCTAACCCTAATCCTAACCCCTAACCCTAAGATTGACCCCTAACCCTAAAATTGATCCCTAATCCTAACCCCTAACCCTAATATTAGTCCCTAACCCTAAGATTGACCCCTAACCCTAAAGTGCTTAACCCTAATAGTGACCCCTAATCCTAAACCCTAACCCTAAGATTGACCCCTAATCCTAAATCCTAATATTGACCCCTAACCCTAATCCTAAGCCCTAACCCTAAGATTGACCCCTAATCCTTAATCCTAAAATGGACCCCTAACCCTAATATTGACCCCTAATCCTGACCCCTAACCATAAGATTGACCCCTAACCCTAATCCTAACCCTAATATTAACCCCTAATCCTAACCCCTAACACCAATATGAACTCTTAACCCTAATATTGGCCCCTAACCCTAAGATTGACCCCAAACCCTAATCCTAGCCCCTAACCCTAGCCCTAAGATTGACCCCTAACCCTAATATTGGCCCCTAATCCTAACCCCTAACCCTAAAATTGACCCCAACCCTAATCCTAACCCTAAATTGTAACCCCCTAATCCTAACCCTTAACACCAATATGAACTCCTAACCCTAAGATTGACCCCTAACCCTAATATTGACCCCTAACCCTAATCCTAACCCCTAACCCTAAAATTGATCCCTAATCATAACCCCTAACCCTAAAATTGACCCCAACCCTAATCCTAATTTTAACCTCTAATCCTAACCCCTAACACCAATATAAACTCCTAACCCTAATGCCGCGTACACACGAAGGGACTATCCCGCGGGATTGTCCGCTGGACTCAAGTCCACCAGACAATCCCCTCGTGTGTGGGCGCCGGCGGACTTTTTGGCGCCAAAAGTCTGGCGGACTAGGTTTTAAGTTTTGTTTTAAAATTGTCCGCTGGACTTGGCAGTCCGGCGGACAATCCCGCCGTTAGTAGGCTAGTCCGCCGGACTTTTGAAATGAACGGACTTGCCGCTCATTGGAAAGTCCGTTCATTCCCGCGGACTTTTTCCAGCGGATTGTCCGCCGGAGAAGTCCGGGCGTGTGTGGGCAAGTCCCGCCGGACTAGGTCCGGCGGAAAAAGTCCGAACATGTGTACGCGGCATAAGATTGACCCCTAACCCTAATATTGACCCCTAACCCTAATCCTAACCCCTAACACTAAGATTGACCCCTAACCCTAATATTGATCCCTAATCCTAACCCTTAATCCTAAAATTGACCGCTAACCCTAAGATTGACCCCTAATCCTAACCCTTAATCCTAAAATTGACCCCTAACCCTAATATTGACCCCTAATCCTGACCCCTAACCATAAGATTGACCCCTAACCCTAATATTAACCCCTAATCCTAACCCCTAACACCAATATGAACTCCTAACCCTAACCCTAATATTGGCCCCTAACCCTATGATTGCCCCTAAACCCTAATCCTAGCCCCTAATCCTAACCCTAACCCTAAAATTGACCCCTAACCCTAATATTGACGCCTAATCCTAACCCCTAACCCTAAAATTGACCCCAACCCTAATCCTAACCCTAATTTAAACCCCTAATCCTAACCCCTAACACCAATATGAACTCCTAACCCTAAGATTGACCCCTAACCCTAATCATAACCCCTAACCCTAAAATTGATCTCTAATCATAACTCCTAACCATAAGATTAACCCCAACCCTAATCCTAATTTTAACCTCTAATCCTAACCCCTAACACCAATATGAACTCCTAACCCTAAGATTGACCCCTAACCCTAATATTGACCCCTAATCCTAACCGCTAACCCTAAGATTGACCCCTAACCCTAATCCTAACTCTAATATTAACCCCTAAACCTAACCTCTAACACCAATATGAACTCCAAACCCTAACCCTAATATTGACCCTTAACCCTAAAGCCCTTAACCATAAACCTAACCCCGAACCTTAACATTGACCCCTAACCTAACAAAAAAAAAACACATCAAATTAAGTAAATAAATAATAAATAAAATAAAAAAAATGAACCCCCAACCCCTTAAAAAAAGTAAAAAAAAAATGATAATATAAATCATAATAAATAAAGAATAAATAAAAGAATGAAAAAGCCGAAACACATAGCAACAAATAATGAAAGAGATGATATTTTCTCTATTAACTAATAAAAAAAAAAACAGCTTTTTAAAAACAGCAAATAAAAAGGCCCGAAAAAATTCATATTGCAACTTTAGTGCATTTCCAAAATAAACAAGAGACGCAGCCCCGGGGCTTTAGATGGGGCGAGAGGTTTAGCCAATGTTCACAGCGAACACTGAGACAAAATCTACTTATTCGTATCAAACTGTTATGTAACGGAGCGGCAACAACAATGATTGTGAGTTACCCGGCATAGTAGCCAATGTACACAACACAGATGAAAGTAAATACATAAAGATTTATTACAAATGTTATACATCAAAGAGCAACAATAAAACTTGAAAGTTGCTGGGCCAGTAAATACACAATAAGAAAATAAAATGTACATAAACATAATGCAGACATCAATAATACCCAGCATGTACCGGCATAAAACAAGCATCAATAAATCCCTACGCGTTTCGCCAGACCCGGCTCGCTTCTTCAGGGGCGGGTGCATGAATGTCGTGTCTGCAATGTAAGTGATAAGATCAATAGATGTACGTTGTTGATAAATGGGGGCAGGTGGAATGATTGGCAAGAGAGGTCTGAAGTAGAGACCTCATACTTACCGAAGGGCTGAGATAACTCACCAAACGCTGCATATCAAGATGGCGGCCGCGTAGTGCATCCAGCCCCGGAGCTGAGGAGGCGGAGCAAACAAAAGCCACCAGAGGGGAACATTGTTCGCTGTGAACATTGGCTAAACCTCTCTCCCCTCAGCTAAAGTCCCAGGGCTACTTCTCTTGTTTTTTTGTGCATTAATAATGATGGAGGTGTCAGAGGGGTCACACCAAACCTTCATTTCTTTTTCTTAGTGCATTTCCATGTGTTGCCATTGACTATAACGTAAATTTGTTAATGGCGGGAGAGCTCCCAGAATCCTTTGCTGGAAAAATTGGCCAAGATGACCCACTGCTTCTATGTTAATGACGGCGCTACAAAGCACATGGGAGAGTGACGGGCGACATGGCGACCCGGAGACATCTGATGTAAGGGGGAACTCTGATGGGGACACCTGATGTAAGGGGGAACTCTGATGGGGACACCTGATGTAAGGGGGAACTCTGATGGGGACACCTGATGTAAGGGGGAACTCTGATGGGGGCATCTGACGTAAGGGGGAACTCTGATGGGGACACCTGATGTAAGCGGGAACTCTGATAGGGACATCTGATGTAAGGGGGAACTCTGATGGGGACACCTGATGTAAGGGGGAACTCTGAAGGGGACACCTGATGTAAGGGGGAAACTCTGATGGGGACACCTGATGTAAGGGGGAACTCTGATGGGGACACCTGATGTAAGGGGGAACTCTGATGGGGACACCTGATGTAAGGGGGAACTCTGATGGGGACACCTGATGTAAGGGGGAACTCTGATGGGGACACCTGATGTAAGGGGGAACTCTGATGGGGACACCTTATGTAAGGGGGAACTCTGGTGAGGACACCTGATAAAAGGGGGAACTCTGATGAGGACACCTGATGTAAGGGGAACTCTGATGAGGACACCTGATGTAAGGGGGAACTCTGATGAGGACACCTGATGTAAGGGGAACTCTGATAAGGACACCTGGTGTAAAGGGGAACTCTGATGAGGACACCTGATGTAAGGGGAACTCTGATGAGGACACCTGATATAAGGGGGAACTCTGAAGGGGACATCTGATGTAAGGGGTGATCAAATACCACCAAAAGAAAGCTCTATTTGTTGGTAAAAAAGGACGTCAATTTTGTTTATTCACGCAATTGTCAGTTAAAGCGACGCAGTGCCATATCGCAAAAAGTGGCCTGGTCAGTAAGGGGGTAAACCCTTCCGGACTATAAGTGGTTAATGGGGGGGGGGTTGAAGCCGCAGCAATTGTAAATGAGCCCCTAAGAGAGCGCGTCGCGTCTGCGCCCAGCTTCTCCACCACTCCGCTCCGCAGGAATCCTCCCGCCGTTTTGCTCAAACACATTACAGGAGGAAACTCCTGATCCTTCCCGCTCCGCCCGGCTAATCTCTGCGCTCCTCAAACACCCCTCCACCCTGCCAAAGCCGGGCGGGGCGAGGATGAGATTACACCTCCGATAGAGGCTTCCCGCTCCGATTCCATGCATGCCGATACTATAAATACTGATCTGTGTACATGAGATACAACTAATTAATGTTCTAGAAATATTCAGACCTTCCGAAGTCACCCAAAAAAGGAAAATCTCATAGAAGCTTTAAATCTGAACTCCGGGATTATAAATTCATCGGTCATGTGTCTTCTTCCGGAATCTCTGTGATCTTTGTGTATTTCTTCCCGATCTGTGCAATAATCCAGTGTGAGACTTCCTGTAATAAAGACCGCTCACTGCTGCTCTCTCTCCTTGTGCAGGGGGACTGGTCTTGTCGCCACCCCCTCCTGTAGTTTTCTGTAGTGGGTGGAGCCTGCTAAGCCCCCTCCCACAGCTCTGCTCTCTCTCTCCTCGTGCAGGGTGACTGGTCTTGTCTCCGCCCCCTCCTGTAGGTTACTGTAGTAGGTGGAGCCTACTAAGCCCCTCCCACAGCTCTGCTCTCTCTCCTCGTGCAGGGTGACTGGTCTTGTCTCCGCCCCCCCCCCCCTGTAGGTTTCTGTAGTAGGTAGTATGTGGAGCCTGCTAAGCCCCTCCCACAGCTCTGCTCTCTCTCTTCTTGTGCAGGGTGACTGTTCTTGTCTCCGCCCCCTCCTGTAGGTTACAGTAGTAGGTGGAGCCTGCTAACCCCCTCCCACAGCTCTGCTCTCTCTCTCCTTGTGCAGGGTGACTGGTCTTCTCTCCGCCCCCTCCTGTTGTTTTCTGTAGTGGGTGGAGCCTGCTAATCCCCTCCCACAGCTCTGCTCTCTCTCCTTGTTCAGGGTGACTGGTTTTGTCTCCACCCCCTCCTGTAGGTTTCTGTAGTAGGTAGTAGGTGGAGCCTGCTAAGCCCCTCCCACAGCTCTGCTCTCTCTCTCCTTGTGCAGGGTGACTGTTCTTGTCTCCGCCCCCTCCTGTAGGTTACTGTAGTAGGTGGAGCCTGCTAACCCCCTCCCACAGCTCTGCTCTCTCTCTCCTTGTGCAGGGTGACTGGTCTTGTCTCCGCCCCCCTCCTGTAGGTTTCTGTAGTGGGTGGAGTCTGCTGGGCCCCTCCCACAGCTCTATGCAGGCTATGCACAGCGCAGTGATGATGTCACTGCTGTATTTACAAGGTAATATCTGGATTTGCAAAGGGATCTGTTGCACACAAACTGGATTTCTATACTTTGCAGCTATAGAGGATGATAGTTCAATGAATGTTTTCATGCCCGGAGTTCAGATCTGACATGTTAGGGTCCATTCACACTATGGCGACATGCTTGTTATCACTGAATTAAAACAAGTGACCCGCCCACACCAGCAGCCACACCCATTACCCTGTGCTTTACAGCAACCCGTTGGAAATGCACATTGTATGTATTGTGCCATGCAGTGCCATTCATTCTGCCACAAAGGACCTTGCTGGCAGGAGGACGTGCATTACTGCACAGCACAACGCACCACAATGCACCAACATCTGTTGCAGTAGGTGGCCGAAAAAATGGCGCACACACATTTTTGGCCAGCACACTGTAATGACGTCACATATGACGAAAACGATCATCGGGACGCTACGCACACACGCTCTGCGCATGCGCGATTTGATCTTACGGACCTGTATGGATTTTTCTACTTGCAAATACTACTTTGTGTTTATTCTGAACTGGAATCTGTTATCCAGTGTTTTTTGTGTAGCTGCTCAACCCCCCCCCCCCCCTTTTTTTTACCAAATAAATACGCTTAAAAGAGACACGCTACACTATTTGGGCTTTTTCAATTCCTACATATCATCACCTCTTGCTGTTTATGCTGGCCGGCTGCCAATGGATGATCGGAGGGGGAAGTCACAGCACTCCATCGGTGGATCCCTGATTTCATTAAAGTGGTGGGCCAGCTGAAATTTTTATTTTTCTTAAAAGTCAGCAGCTACAAACACTGTAGCTGCTGACTTTTAATAAGCACACTTACCTGTCCAGGGTGCCCGCGATGTCGGCCGCCCGAGGCCGACCCGTCCTTCGGCTCTCGGGTCCCGGCGCAGTGATTCCAACTAAGGGAAACAGGCCTTGTTTCCTACTGCGCATGCGTGAGTCACGCAGCGCTTTGTAAATAGCCGGCTGTGTTCTGGGACACACACAGTTCACAGAACACAGCACGCCCCCTTCCCCAGAAGACAACGTGAGGAGGAGAAGACTGAAGATCACCGCGGTGTAGGAAATGGCAGATTAGGACAATCTGCCTAGCAACAGCCATTTCTGGTAAGTTAAATTCAAAGTTTCATTTTTTTTTTTTTTTAGATTTTTAGGAACATTTTGATTTTTTTTTTTAGGGTAGCCCTCTTCTTTAAGCGCTGTTTGACCTCCCTGAGTAAAGGGGGGTTGCAGGCTCTCTGGTAAGATTTTGTGTATATATATATATATATATATATATATATATATATATATATATACACACACGCAACCATGTCTGAGCTTTGAGGTGCAATAGGCTGCGCACTCTAAACCACCTTGCAGCGTAATGCCCCACAATGCACAAACATTTGTTGCAGTCAGGGCTCTGCTTCTTCTGACCACCTGTGTGTGACTCTGTCCTGCCTCCTGACTACTCTGCTGCCTTGTCCTCCTGACTACTGTGCATGACCTCAGCTCTGGTTCCTGACCGCAGATCCTGTGCATAACCTTGGCTCAGACCTTGACCACGCTCAGGCTTCTCCAGTTCCGCCTCGTCGATCTGATCCAGCATCTGCTACAGGTGTCATCACTCCACCGGCTGCTGCTCCAGACCTGCTCCACCACATGTGTTCCCTGTATTCCTTCTGTCCTTCTTCACCACCTACCTGAGAACCACCCTGTTGGATGTTTCCTGAAGCAGCTACCAGCAGACCAACCTAAACGGCAGCCTTTTTGTTGGGCCTGGCACTCCCTGTCATTAATTCCGGGGGGGTGCTTGGAACGTAGTCGCTGTGACGGACTCCAGAAACCCCCAACTGGGTATCTCCACCAAGAAGCTGCTGCCCAAGCTCTGGAACACGAGGCAAGAGACTATAGCTGTAGCTACCCCAAAGAACTAGACAATAGGGATGCACCGATGCCATTTTATTTACAGCGAGTACGAGCAGCGATACTTTTTTTATTAGTACTCGTCGATACCAGTTACCAAGACCTGCAGGCAACTGTTTTGTTCAGCTGTCAGCAATTTTACAAAGCATTGAAAAGTTATTTACAAATGAAATAAAAAATTAAATATTTTTTTTTATTTTGCGCTTTTTTTAACGTGAAACGTGTAAATTATATGTTAAAGGTGTAAGAATATTAATGAACAAAGCAAACAAAAACAAAAAAAAAAGTTTTAATTATAAACAGTTTTTAAAGTAGAAACAAAACAGAATAAACAAACAAAAAAAAAAACAGCAGAAAAATAATAGTCAAATGAAGATAGAGAATAAGGAGTTAATTAGGGCTGATTACAGTAAATTAATGGTTAATAAGGGGTTAAACAGAGGAACAAAAAAAAAAAACAACAACTTTTTTGTACTTGACAGGCTGCTACAAACTGACTTCATCAGCAGATCAAAGTGTATCCCTTGAATCCTTTAATCTGCAGATGAATAAATAGAAAGATACAAAAGAAACAATGTTTCTTTTTATCTTTCTGTTTCAGCACTGAGTAATGCTGTTAAAGGAAGAGGTCCAGCACCCCACAAAAAAAATTAAGTCATCAGCTACAAATACTGTAGCTGCTGACTTTAATATTAGGACACTTACGTTTCCTGGAATCCAGCGATGTCGGCTAGACATGTGCGGTTCGTTTCGTTCCGAATAATAATTTGGATGAATTTTTCATTATTTGGAGATTCAGATATATCCGAATACCCGGATTACAGTATAAACGAAGTCTACCGAATGCTCGGAATAGCGAAACGGAATCCGTCCGAATTTCCGAAATTCGAATTGAAATTCGAATCGAATTTTACATCGAATTCCAGTTGAATTCGAACTGTAAGCATGTTAGTGAAATCAAAGTGTGTGTTATTAGAGTACCAATTCGAAATAATGCTTTTTTTTTTTAGTTAAGCCAAAGGTGATTTAAAGAGTCATTGTAATCATTTGATGAGAGTTTTTCTTTTGTTTGCTCACCTTGCCACATTCGAATCGAAAAAAAAAAAAATCGAAAGTTTTATTATTTTTGCTGATTCAAAATTTATTGATTTGAACGTTTCAAATAAAAATTTTAAAAAAAATCGGTAAATTCGAACAAAATTTGAAATAGACATAAAACTAATTCTGAATCCGAATTTCGAATATGAATCCAGAGTATAAATTGAATGAATCAACCGAATTTAACAAAACTAGATTAACGAATCTAAACTAAATGAAACAAAACTAAGTTTTTCGTCATGCACATGTCTAATGTCGGCACCCCAGCCGGTGTTTCCATCGGCTCTCAGGTGCTGCCGCCGCCATTGCCTGTAAGGGAAACTGGCAGTAAAGGCTTGCGGCTTCACAGCCGGTTCCCTACTGCGCATGCACATAGCGCGCTGCACTTTGTGAATGGCCCGGCGCCGGGGGAAGGAGAAGCCAGGGGACCTCGTTGCAGGTCTCACAGAAGTGGGGACGGGTACCAAATGTGGCACCGGGAGGAGGGGGGGGGGCAGATAAGCGGAGCTTCCACTTTTGGGTGGAACTTATCTTTAATTAACATTGTCAGGCTGTTCTTTTTTTCTTTTGACAGCTCCAATTGCCAGGACTTCGTTTACACTTCAACTGTCAAAGGGGAACCCCACTGACAGCTGAATGGGTCATCGATGGTTAGGGATGCAGCCAGTGGCGGTGCATTAAGGGCTCATGGGCGCTGCCCCCTCTCTCCAGCCACCCCCCTATGCAGGGGCGGACTGACCATTCAGGCTCTCGGGCACTGCCCGAGGGCCCCATGCCACTAAGGGGCCCCATTAGGGTTGCCAGCCTCAATAAAACTGGGGACAGTATGTAAAAGTCTGTGTTTTTTAAAAATCCCAAGATTATAGCTGCCCCGCTTCTCCAGTACCTTTTCAGTGTGTGTATGTGTATTCTGTGTGTGTATATTGTGTGTATGTGTATTCTGTGTGTGTATACACTGTATGTGTGTGTATACTGTGTGGCCCCATAATCTATTGCCTGGGGGCCCCATAATCTCCTAATGCCCGTGGGCCCCATAATCTTCTCCTATTGCCCGGGGGCCCTGTAATCTCCTATTGCCCAGGGGCCCAAAGAGTTGTCAGTCCACCCCTGCCCCTATGTGAAATTTACAAAGGCTTCATTCTTTGTATAAAAAAAAATTGTAAGAAATCATTAAAAAAAAAATGTAAAAAATAAATAACAATCATTTTTAATATTGTAAAAAAACATTTTTAAAAATTGGAAAAAATAAATACGATTTATTTATTTTTTGTAATTTGGGGGGTCCTGTCAGGTGGGCTGCGTGGGGCCTTCGGGTGCTTTCTTTTTTTTTATATCCAAATCCTTCGGGTGCTTTCTAACAGAAGCCCTGCCATGTCCCACCAAAAGAAGAACTAATGCCCCGCACACACGATCGGAAATTCCACCAGCAAAAGTCCGATGTGAGCTTTTGGTCGGAAATACCGACTGTGTGTATGTTCCATGTGTGTATGATCTGCCAGCAAAAGATTGAGAGCAGATTCTCTATTTTTCCGAAGGAAAAAGTTCCTATCGGAAATTCCGATCGTCTGTAGCAATTCCGACGCACAAAATTCCTACGCATGCTCGGAAACAATGCAACGCATGCTCGGAAGCATTGAACTTAATTTTCTCGGCTCACCGTAGTGTTGTACGTCACCGCGTTCTTGATGGTCGATGTGTTACCGTGTGTATGCAAGCCAAGCTTGAGCGGAATTCCGTTGGAAAAACCATCCAAGGTTTTTCCGACGAAAATTCAGATTGGGTGTACGGGGCATTAGTCTCAAAAGAGCAACGTGGCAGGACAATGGGCCTTGGAAGCGACTCCTAGTAAAGTTAGCGGGTATTCCTACTGGCCCTAGCCGCTATACAGTTCCATGGGAATGTGGCTAGGACCCCGGTGAAGCGCTGATGGAGTCAGGACTGTTTTTAAGGCAGGGCAAAAGGGACAGCTGCCCTGGGCCCTGTCATTGTTGTGGGGCCCAAAGCAGCTGCCTCATACTTGCCAACTATCTTGGTTTAAATTTCCTCTCCCCTTGAGGTTTTAGTCCTGTGCTGTGTCCCGATATCTCAGTGTGAAGTGCTGCTACCAATGCTGCCCAGCTCTGCCCTATTGTTGTGTACAGATGACTGACCTGCAGACCCTGTTGTTACATGTAAATTACCGGCATTCATATGTAAATAGCGGCCGCCAGTGGCGTTAATATTTATATCATGCCCCCCCCCCCCCCCCCCCCAAGGTCATATCCACAGTAATCTCTAGCAACCAGTCAACAAGCCGAAATCATGTGCTGTGACCTCTAGCAACTAATCAGTGAGCGGTAATGTGTGCTGTAACCTCTAGCAACCAGTCAGTGAGCGGTAATGATACACTGTAACCTCTGGCAACCAATCGCAATAGCTGCCTGATCTGATTCAGTAAACTGATTTTGAGTCTAGCTGCTATTTATTGTATGTCTCAGAGCAGGTGGAGAGCGAAACTGCATGGGAGGGCCCCAAGAAAAGTTCTGCCCAGGGTCCAATTAATATTAAAGACCGCCCTGGATGGAGTGCCCAGGCTAGATCAGGGCCGGTGCTACCACTAGGCAAACTAGGCAGCCGCCTAGGGCGCCCTGCTGCCTAGGGCGCCCGGCCACTGGTGCTTCTACTCTCTTCTCTCTGCACAAGCAACTAAGTCTCAGCATCAGCAGGCAGCCGCCGCTCCAGTCGCACATAGTGTCAGAGGCGCAGCGGAGGACTGTGCCTGTGTTCCGACTCCTGAATAAATGGAAGCAAGCAAACATTCATTGATGGGCGCAGGTGAGGCTGCATTGATGGGCGCTGGTAGGCTGCATTGATGGGCGCTGGTAGGCTGCATTTGATGGGCACTGGTGAGGCTACATTTGATGGGCGCTGGTGAGGCTACATTTGATGGGCGCTGGTGGGGCTACACTTGATGGGCGCTGGTGGGGCTACACTTGATGGGCGCTGGTGGGGCTACATTTGATGGGCGCTGGTGGGGCTACATTTGATGGGCGCTGGTGGGGCTACATTTGATGGGCGCTGGTGGGGCTACATTTGATGGGCGCTGGTGAGGCTACATTTGATGGGTGCTGGTGAGGCTTCATTGATGGGCGCTGGTGAGGTTTCATTGATGGGCGCTGGTAGGTGGCATTGATGGGCGCTCATAGGCTGCATTTGATGGGCGCTGGTAGGCTGCATTGATGGGCGCTGGTGAGGCTGCATTTGATGGGCGCTGGTGAGGCTGCATTTGATGGGCACTTCATTAAAAAAGTGGGGTTTACGTGGGCAGGAAAAAGGGAGTGGGGTCAGGGGTGGAGCCAGGGTGGGGGGGCAGCAAAATGAGGTTTCGCCTAGGGTGTCAAAAATCCTTGCACCAGCCCTGGGCTAGATGGAAGTCCGGATGGGCATAAATGTCAACTAGTGACCGGCTCCTTCTGGATATCTTGAAAACACAGTAAAACACAGAGTTCCCGAGACAATGGAGTCTCCTTCATTCCCAAGTTCATGACAGCCACAAGGGGGGGTCCTCTCATCACTTTGACCTCCAACCAGGTACAGGACAATTTGGCTCTACTAAGGACTTCAGTTACATTGGTAGAGGATTCACATCTAGTTACTCAGCCCCACCCAGGGGCGGACTGACCATTCGGGCACTCGGGCACTGCCCGAGGGCCCCATGCCACTAAGGGGCCCCATCAGGGTTGCCAGCCTCAATAAAACCAGGGACAGTATGTAATAATCTGTTTTTTTTTTAAATCCCAAGATTATAGCTGCCCCGCCTCTCCAGTACCTTTTCAGTGTGTGTATTCTGTGTGTGTATACTGTGTGGCCCCCGTAATCTCCTATTGCCCGGGGGCCCCGTAATCTCCTATTGCCCGGGGGCCCCGTAATATTTTATTGCCCGGGGGCCCCGTAATCTCCTATTGCCCAGGGGCCCCATGAGTTGTCAGTCCGCCCCTGGCCCCACCTTAACCTGAAGATGGGTCCCCAGATCCAGGCTGGTCCGTGCCCCACCCCCGCCCCTCGCCTCTTATAAAGCCACCTCTGTGAGTGCAGGATGGAAAAGGTAAGCGAGACCCTTCCAAGCAATTTTGGATTCAAGGCTTCGCTCCCATCCGGCCCCACCTCGGTTCGATGCCAGCACGTCTTTGCCAGAAGCCTTTCCTGCCAGATGAGAAACATCTGCCCGTAACGGCCGCACATCTGGCCGCCAGCCCCTGCCTGCCTGGAAGAGCGAGGTGTTAACACTGCCCTTTGCCTTTTATCAAGTCAAATGACCCGCTGCCCCTGGATGGCACTCTCTCTGTAACATGGGTGGGCCTCACCGTGGGCCAGAGACGGCGATCCGCTCCGGAAATTCGCTGCTGATCGCCTGGAAAAATACATCCGCTTTACAATTGGAAATTCTGCATGTGACCTCCTTGGGCGGATCTTCCTTCAGTTCCTGTCTCTGTGACACCGGGGCAAGAAACGAGGGGGAGGGGGGGGGGGCACTTGTCACAGGAAATCCCAAAATGAAGGGACCTATTTATAAAGCATTTGTTGGACGAAGGACATACCCAATTCACACATGCTCAACAAATTTTGACTCTATAGATTAACCCCAACATAAATGTGTGGCAGTAGAAGAGCGGGCTTCAACGCCTGGGCAGGGCTGGTGCAAGGATTTTTGACACCCTAGGCGAAACCGCATTTTGCCACCCCCCGGCTGACTCTGCCCATTTTTCCATGCCCATGTAAATCCCACCTTTTTAATAAAGCGCCCATCAAATGCAGCCTCACCAGCGCCCATCAAAAGCAGCCTCACCAGCGCCCATCAAATGCAGCCTCACCAGAGCCCATCAAAAGCAGCTTCACCAGTGCCCATCAAATGCAGCCTCACCAGAGCCCATCAAAAGCAGCTTCACCAGTGCCCATCAAATGCAGCCTCACCAGAGCCCATCAAAAGCAGCTTCACCAGCGCCCATCAAATGTAGCCTCACCTGCACCCTTCAAATGCAGCCTCACCAGCGCCCATCAAATGCAGCCTCACCAGCGCCCATCAAAATGCAGCCTCACCAGCGCCCATCAAATGCAGCCTCACCAGCGCCCATCAAATGCAGCCTCACCAGCACCCATCAAATGAAGCCTCACCAGCACCCATCAAATGCAGCCTCACCAGAGCCCATCAAAAGCAGCTTCACCAGCACCCATCAAAAGCAGCCTCACCAGAGCCCATCAAAAGCAGCTTCACCAGCGCCCATCAAATGCAGCCTCACCAGAGCCCATCAAAAGCAGCTTCACCAGCGCCCATCAAATGCAGCCTCACCAGAGCCCATCAAAAGCAGCTTTACCAGCGCCCATCAAATGTAGCCTCACCTGCACCCTTCAAATGCAGCCTCACCAGCACCCATCAAATGAAGCCTCACCAGCACCCATCAAAAGCAGCCTCACCAGCGCCCATCAAATGCAGCCTCACCAGCGCCCATCAAATGTAGCCTCACCTGCACCCTTCAAATGCAGCCTCACCAGCACCCATCAAATGCAGCCTCACCAGCGCCCATCAAATGTAGCCTCACCTGCACCCTTCAAATGCAGCCTCACCAGCACCCATCAAATGAAGCCTCACCAGCACCCATCAAAAGCAGCCTCACCAGCGCCCATCAAATGTAGCCTCACCAGCGCCCATCAAATGTAGCCTCACCAGCACCCATCAAATGCAGCCTCACCAGCGCCCCATCAAATGTAGCCTCACCAGCGCCCATCAAATGTAGCCTCACCAGCGCCCATCAAATGTAGCCTCACCAGCGCCCATCAAATGCAGCCTCACCAGCACCCATCAAATGCAGCCTCACCAGCACCCATCAATTGTAGCCTCACCAGCGTCCATCAAATGCAGCCTCACCAGAGCCCATCAAATGCAGCCTTACCAAAGCCCATCAAATGCAGCCTCACCAGAGCCCATCAAATGTAGCCTCACCAGCGCCCATCAAATGCAGCCTCACCAGCACCCATCAAATGCAGCCTCACCAGCACCCATCAAATGCAGCCTCACCAGCGCCCATCAAATGCAGCCTCACCAGCGTCCATCAAATGCAGCCTCACCAGCGCCCATCAAATGCAGGCTACCAGTGCCATTCAATGCAGCCTCACCAGCGCCCATCAAATGCAGCATCACCAGCGCCCATCAAATGCAGCCTCACCAGCACCCATCAAATGGAGCCTCACCAGCGCCCATCAAATGGAGCCTCACCAGCGCCCATCAATGCAGCCTCACCAGCACCCATCAAATGCAGCCTCACCAGCGCCCATCAAATGTAGCCTCACCAGCGCCCATCAAATGCAGCCTCACCAGCACCCATCAAATGCAGCCTCACCAGCGCCCATCAAATGCAGCCTCACCAGCGCCCATCAAATGCAGCCTCACCAGCACCCATCAAATGCAGCCTCACCAGCGCCCAAATGCAGCCTCACCAGCGCCCATCAAATGCAGCCTCACCAGCGCCCATCAAATGCAGCCTCACCAGCACCCATCAAATGCAGCCTCACCAGCGCCCATCAAATGCAGCCTCACCAGCGCCCATCAAATGTAGCCTCACCAGCGCCCATCAAATGCAGCCTCACCAGCACCCATCAAATGCAGCCTCACCAGCGCCCATCAAATGTAGCCTCACCAGCGCCCATCAAATGCAGCCTCACCAGCACCCATCAAATGCAGCCTCACCAGCCTCATTTTTAATATTGTAACATTTTTAAAAATTGGAAAAAATAAATACGATTTATTTATTTTTTGTAATTTGGGGGGTCCTGTCAGGTGGGCTGCGTGGGGCCTTCGGGTGCTTTCTTTTTTTTTATATCCAAATCCTTCGGGTGCTTTCTAACAGAAGCCCTGCCATGTCCCACCAAAAGAAGAACTAATGCCCCGCACACACGATCGGAAATTCCACCAGCAAAAGTCCGATGTGAGCTTTTGGTCGGAAATACCGACTGTGTGTATGTTCCATGTGTGTATGATCTGCCAGCAAAAGATTGAGAGCAGATTCTCTATTTTTCCGAAGGAAAAAGTTCCTATCGGAAATTCCGATCGTCTGTAGCAATTCCGACGCACAAAATTCCTACGCATGCTCGGAAACAATGCAACGCATGCTCGGAAGCATTGAACTTAATTTTCTCGGCTCACCGTAGTGTTGTACGTCACCGCGTTCTTGATGGTCGATGTGTTACCGTGTGTATGCAAGCCAAGCTTGAGCGGAATTCCGTTGGAAAAACCATCCAAGGTTTTTCCGACGAAAATTCAGATTGGGTGTACGGGGCATTAGTCTCAAAAGAGCAACGTGGCAGGACAATGGGCCTTGGAAGCGACTCCTAGTAAAGTTAGCGGGTATTCCTACTGGCCCTAGCCGCTATACAGTTCCATGGGAATGTGGCTAGGACCCCGGTGAAGCGCTGATGGAGTCAGGACTGTTTTTAAGGCAGGGCAAAAGGGACAGCTGCCCTGGGCCCTGTCATTGTTGTGGGGCCCAAAGCAGCTGCCTCATACTTGCCAACTATCTTGGTTTAAATTTCCTCTCCCCTTGAGGTTTTAGTCCTGTGCTGTGTCCCGATATCTCAGTGTGAAGTGCTGCTACCAATGCTGCCCAGCTCTGCCCTATTGTTGTGTACAGATGACTGACCTGCAGACCCTGTTGTTACATGTAAATTACCGGCATTCATATGTAAATAGCGGCCGCCAGTGGCGTTAATATGTATATCATGGGCCCCCCCCCCCCGCCCCCCCCCAAGGTCATATCCACAGTAATCTCTAGCAACCAGTCAACAAGCCGAAATCATGTGCTGTGACCTCTAGCAACTAATCAGTGAGCGGTAATGTGTGCTGTAACCTCTAGCAACCAGTCAGTGAGCGGTAATGATACACTGTAACCTCTGGCAACCAATCGCAATAGCTGCCTGATCTGATTCAGTAAACTGATTTTGAGTCTAGCTGCTATTTATTGTATGTCTCAGAGCAGGTGGAGAGCGAAACTGCATGGGAGGGCCCCAAGAAAAGTTCTGCCCAGGGTCCAATTAATATTAAAGACCGCCCTGGATGGAGTGCCCAGGCTAGATCAGGGCCGGTGCTACCACTAGGCAAACTAGGCAGCCGCCTAGGGCGCCCTGCTGCCTAGGGCGCCCGGCCACTGGTGCTTCTACTCTCTTCTCTCTGCACAAGCAACTAAGTCTCAGCATCAGCAGGCAGCCGCCGCTCCAGTCGCACATAGTGTCAGAGGCGCAGCAGAGGACTGTGCCTGTGTTCCGACTCCTGAATAAATGGAAGCAAGCAAACATTCATTGATGGGCGCAGGTGAGGCTGCATTGATGGGCGCTGGTAGGCTGCATTGATGGGCGCTGGTAGGCTGCATTTGATGGGCACTGGTGAGGCTACATTTGATGGGCGCTGGTGAGGCTACATTTGATGGGCGCTGGTGGGGCTACACTTGATGGGCGCTGGTGGGGCTACATTTGATGGGCGCTGGTGGGGCTACACTTGATGGGCGCTGGTGGGGCTACATTTGATGGGCGCTGGTGGGGCTACATTTGATGGGCGCTGGTGGGGCTACATTTGATGGGCGCTGGTGGGGCTACATTTGATGGGCGCTGGTGAGGCTACATTTGATGGGTGCTGGTGAGGCTACATTTGATGGGCGCTGGTGAGGCTTCATTGATGGGCGCTGGTGAGGTTTCATTGATGGGCGCTGGTAGGTGGCATTGATGGGCGCTCATAGGCTGCATTTGATGGGCGCTGGTAGGCTGCATTGATGGGCGCTGGTGAGGCTGCATTTGATGGGCACTTCATTAAAAAAAGTGGGGTTTACGTGGGCAGGAAAAAGGGAGTGGGGTCAGGGGTGGAGCCAGGGTGGGGGGGCAGCAAAATGAGGTTTCGCCTAGGGTGTCAAAAATCCTTGCACCAGCCCTGGGCTAGATGGAAGTCCGGATGGGCATAAATGTCAACTAGTGACCGGCTCCTTCTGGATATCTTGAAAACACAGTAAAACACAGAGTTCCCGAGACAATGGAGTCTCCTTCATTCCCAAGTTCATGACAGCCACAAGGGGGGGTCCTCTCATCACTTTGACCTCCAACCAGGTACAGGACAATTTGGCTCTACTAAGGACTTCAGTTACATTGGTAGAGGATTCATATCTAGTTAATCAGCCCCACCCAGGGGCGGACTGACCATTCGGGCACTCGGGCACTGCCCGAGGGCCCCATGCCACTAAGGGGCCCCATCAGGGTTGCCAGCCTCAATAAAACCAGGGACAGTATGTAATAATCATTTTTTTTTTTTTTAAATCCCAAGATTATAGCTGCCCCGCCTCTCCAGTACCTTTTCAGTGTGTGTATTCTGTGTGTGTATATTGTGTGTCTGTGTGTGTATACTGTGTGGCCCCCGTAATCTCCTATTGCCCGGGGGCCCCGTAATCTCCTATTGCCCGGGGGCCCCGTAATCTCCTATTGCCCGGGGGCCCCGTAATATTTTATTGCCCGGGGGCCCCGTAATCTCCTATTGCCCAGGGGCCCCATGAGTTGTCAGTCCGCCCCTGGCCCCACCTTAACCTGAAGATGGGTCCCCAGATCCAGGCTGGTCCGTGCCCCACCCCCGCCCCTCGCCTCTTATAAAGCCACCTCTGTGAGTGCAGGATGGAAAAGGTAAGCGAGACCCTTCCAAGCAATTTTGGATTCAAGGCTTCGCTCCCATCCGGCCCCACCTCGGTTCGATGCCAGCACGTCTTTGCCAGAAGCCTTTCCTGCCAGATGAGAAACATCTGCCCGTAACGGCCGCACATCTGGCCGCCAGCCCCTGCCTGCCTGGAAGAGCGAGGTGTTAACACTGCTCTTTGCCTTTTATCAAGTCAAATGACCCGCTGCCCCTGGATGGCACTCTCTCTGTAACATGGGTGGGCCTCACCGTGGGCCAGAGACGGCGATCCGCTCCGGAAATTCGCTGCTGATCGCCTGGAAAAATACATCCGCTTTACAATTGGAAATTCTGCATGTGACCTCCTTGGGCGGATCTTCCTTCAGTTCCTGTCTCTGTGACACCGGGGCAAGAAACGAGGGGGAGGGGGGGCACTTGTCACAGGAAATCCCAAAATGAAGGGACCTATTTATAAAGCATTTGTTGGACGAAGGACATACCCAATTCACACATGCTCAACAAATTTTGACTCTATAGATTAACCCCAACATAAATGTGTGGCAGTAGAAGAGCGGGCTTCAACGCCTGGGCAGGGCTGGTGCAAGGATTTTTGACACCCTAGGCGAAACCTCATTTTGCCACCCCCCGGCTGACTCTGCCCATTTTTCCATGCCCATGTAAATCCCACCTTTTTAATAAAGCGCCCATCAAATGCAGCCTCACCAGCGCCCATCAAAAGCAGCCTCACCAGCGCCCATCAAATGCAGCCTCACCAGAGCCCATCAAAAGCAGCTTCACCAGTGCCCATCAAATGCAGCCTCACCAGAGCCCATCAAAAGCAGCTTCACCAGTGCCCATCAAATGCAGCCTCACCAGAGCCCATCAAAAGCAGCTTCACCAGCGCCCATCAAATGTAGCCTCACCTGCACCCTTCAAATGCAGCCTCACCAGCGCCCATCAAATGCAGCCTCACCAGCGCCCATCAAATGCAGCCTCACCAGCGCCCATCAAATGCAGCCTCACCAGCGCCCATCAAATGCAGCCTCACCAGCACCCATCAAATGAAGCCTCACCAGCACCCATCAAATGCAGCCTCACCAGAGCCCATCAAAAGCAGCTTCACCAGCACCCATCAAAAGCAGCCTCACCAGAGCCCATCAAAAGCAGCTTCACCAGCGCCCATCAAATGCAGCCTCACCAGAGCCCATCAAAAGCAGCTTCACCAGCGCCCATCAAATGCAGCCTCACCAGAGCCCATCAAAAGCAGCTTCACCAGCGCCCATCAAATGTAGCCTCACCTGCACCCTTCAAATGCAGCCTCACCAGCACCCATCAAAAGCAGCCTCACCAGCGCCCATCAAATGCAGCCTCACCAGCGCCCATCAAATGTAGCCTCACCAGAGCCCATCAAAAGCAGCTTCACCAGCGCCCATCAAATGTAGCCTCACCTGCACCCTTCAAATGCAGCCTCACCAGCACCCATCAAATGCAGCCTCACCTGCACCCTTCAAATGCAGCCTCACCAGCACCCATCAAATGCAGCCTCACCAGCGCCCATCAAATGTAGCCTCACCTGCACCCTTCAAATGCAGCCTCACCAGCACCCATCAAATGAAGCCTCACCAGCACCCATCAAAAGCAGCCTCACCAGCGCCCATCAAATGTAGCCTCACCAGCGCCCATCAAATGTAGCCTCACCAGCACCCATCAAATGCAGCCTCACCAGCGCCCCATCAAATGTAGCCTCACCAGCGCCATCAAATGTAGCCTCACCAGCGCCCATCAAATGTAGCCTCACCAGCGCCCATCAAATGCAGCCTCACCAGCACCCATCAAATGCAGCCTCACCAGCACCCATCAATTGTAGCCTCACCAGCGTCCATCAAATGCAGCCTCACCAGAGCCCATCAAATGCAGCCTTACCAAAGCCCATCAAATGCAGCCTCACCAGAGCCCATCAAATGTAGCCTCACCAGCGCCCATCAAATGCAGCCTCACCAGCACCCATCAAATGCAGCCTCACCAGCTCCCATCAAATGCAGCCTCACCAGCGCCCATCAAATGCAGCCTCACCAGCGTCCATCAAATGCAGCCTCACCAGCGCCCATCAAATGCAGGCTACCAGTGCCATTCAATGCAGCCTCACCAGCGCCCATCAAATGCAGCATCACCAGCGCCCATCAAATGCAGCCTCACCAGCACCCATCAAATGTAGCCTCACCAGCGCCCATCAAATGTAGCCTCACCAGCGCCCATCAAATGCAGCCTCACCAGCACCATCAAATGCAGCCTCACCAGCGCCCATCAAATGTAGCCTCACCAGCGCCCATCAAATGCAGCCTCACCAGCACCCATCAAATGCAGCCTCACCAGCGCCCATCAAATGCAGCCTCACCAGCGCCCATCAAATGCAGCCTCACCAGCGCCCATCAAATGCAGCCTCACCAGCGCCCATCAAATGCAGCCTCACCAGCGCCCATCAAATGCAGCCTCACCAGCGCCCATCAAATGCAGCCTCACCAGCGCCCATCAAATGCAGCCTCACCAGCGCCCATCAAATGTAGCCTCACCAGCGCCCATCAAATGCAGCCTCACCAGCACCCATCAAATGCAGCCTCACCAGCGCCCATCAAATGTAGCCTCAACAGCGCCCATCAAATGCAGCCTCACCAGCACCCATCAAATGCAGCCTCACCAGCGCCATCAAATGCAGCCTCACCAGCGCCCATCAAATGCAGCCTCACCAGCGCCCATCAAATGCAGCCTCACCAGCACCCATCAAATGTAGCCTCACCAGCGCCCATCAAATGTAGCCTCACCAGCGCCCATCAAATGCAGCCTCACCAGCACCCATCAAATGCAGCCTCACCAGCGCCCATCAAATGTAGCCTCACCAGCGCCCATCAAATGTAGCCTCACCAGCGTCCATCAAATGCAGCCTCACCAGCGCCCATCAAATGCAGCATCACCAGCGCCATCAAATGCAGCCTCACCAGCGCCCATCAAATGCAGCCTCACCAGAGCCCATCAAATGCAGCCTCACCAGCGCCCATCAAATGCAGCCTCACCAGCACCCATCAATTGTAGCCTCACCAGCGCCCATCAAATGCAGCCTCACCAGCACCCATCAAATGCAGCCTCACCAGCGCCCATCAAATGCAGCCTCACCAGCGCCCTTTAATGAATGTTTGCTTGCTGCGGAAGTCGGACACAGACACAGTCCTCCACTACTGCTGCGCCTCTGACACTATGTGCGAACGGAGCGTCGGCTGCCTGCTGATGCTGAGACTTAGTTGCTTGCTGCAGAGAGAAGAGAGTAGGAAAACCAGTGGCCGGGCGCCCTAGGCAGCAGTGCGCCCTAGGCGGCCACCTAGTTTGCCTAGTGGTAGCACCGGCCCTGCGCCTGGGTGGCTGATGGTTATGTGCCGAAGACATCTTTTCAGTCCGGCGCCGAAGATCAGTAGCCGGCGGCACCTGCTCCCTATCATGTGACCACTATGACATCACCGATCCTTCCCGCCCCCGGAGGCTCTGAACTGTTTAAAGGGACGCAGGGGGAACGCAGGAAGGGGTACATTTCTATCATCATTCAGCTCCATCTAGTGGCCAAAATGCGGTATAGTTCTCTAAAATACCTCAACCAGGAAATATGCAGCATTTTGGCCACTGGATGGAGCCGATGATCATAGGAAATAATCTATTCGAAAAATTAGAGCCAAATCAATTTTGAAAAAAAAAGCAACATTTTTTACTTTTTGCTATAATAAATATCCCAAATTTAAACATTTTTTTTCCCTCAGTTTAGGCCGATACGTATTCTTCTACATATTTTTGGTAAAAAAAATCGCAATATGCGTATATTGATTGGTTTGCGCAAAAGTTACAGTGCCTACAAAATAGGTTATGGATTTATGGCATTTTTATTTTATTTAATTTTTTTTACTAGTAATGACGGCCATCTGCGATTTTTATCGGGACTGTGGGGGGTGATGGGACTGACTGGGGGAGGAGACCGATCGGTGTTCCTATATACTAGGAACACACGATCTGTCTCCTCTCCCCTGACAGGACGTGGATCTGTGTGTTTTACACACACAGATCCACGTTCTTGCTCTGTCACGAGCGATTGCGGGTGCCCGGCGGACATCGGGGCCGCCGTGCGCGCGCATCGGCACCTCGGTGAAGCGGCGGCGCGCGAGCGGGCCCCCTATCCCCGCGGGAAGCTGAGGACGTCAGATAACGCCTGCCCGGGGTGGGAGATCCCATCTGCGGACGTCATTTGACAATATGTGGGATATGAAATGGTTAACCACTTCCCGCCCGGTCAATAGCATATTGACGTCCGGGAAGTGGTTCCGTTATCCTGACTGGGCGTCATATGCCGTCCTTCAGGATAACAGCCGCCGTGCGCCCGTGGGGGCGCGCATCGCGGCGATCGGTGGAGCGGTGTGTTAGTCTGACACACCGCTACACTGATCTTGGTAAAGAGCCTCCGGCGGAGGCTCTTTACCACGTGATCAGCCGTGTCCAATCACGGCTGATCACAATGTACACAGGAAGAGCCGTTGATCGGCTTTACCTCACTCGCTTCTGAGTAGAGGAGAGCCGATCGGCGGCTCTCCTGACAGGGGGGGTATGCGCTGATTGTTTATCAGCGCAGCCCCCCCTCAGATGCCCACACTGGCCCACCAGGGAAGCCCCCAGGACCACCAGGGAAGCCCCCAGCATGTGGATGGCCAGGTACATCCCCCATGGCCATCCACATGATAAAAAAAATGCACAAAATATGCCAATCAGTGCCCACAGATGGGCACTGATTGGCACATCATATTTATGTTTTAAAACAGGGATGCCCAGCAATGCCACCCATCAGTGTCATCAGTGCCACCCATCAGCGTCCATCAGTGCCACCTATCAGTGCCCATCTGTGCCCATCCATGCCCACCTATCAGTGCCCATCCATGCCACCTATCAGTGCCACCTATATGTGTGCATCAGTGCCACCCATAAGTACCCGTCAGTGCCGCCTATGAGTGCCCATCAGTGCCGCCAATGAGTGCCCATCAGTGCCACCTGAGTGCCCATCAGTGCCGCATACCAGTGCCACCTATCAGTGCCCATCAGTGCCGCCTATCAGTGCCCATCAGTGCCACCTCATCGGTGCCCATCAGTGCCGCCTATGAGTGCCCATCAGTGCCACCTGAGTGTCCATCAGTGCCGCATACCAGTGCCACCTATCAGTGCCCATCAGTGCCGCCTATCAGTGCCCATCATCAGTGCCCATCAGTGCTACCTTATTGGTGCCACCTCATCGGTGCCCATCAGTGCCACCTTATCAGTGCCCATCAGTGCAGCCATATAAGTGCCTGTCATTGAAGAAGAAAACGGACTTATTTACAAAAAATATTAACAGTGACAAAGAAAAAAACTTGTTTTTTTGCAAAATTTTCGGTCTTTTTTTGTTTGTTGCGCAAAAAATAAAAATCGCAGAGGTGATCAAATACCACCAAAAGAAAGCTCTATTTGTTGGAACAAAATGATAAAAAATGTGTTTGGGTACAGTGTAGCATGACCGCGCAATTGTCATTCAAAGTGCGACAGGACTGAAAGCTGAAAGTTGGCCTGGGCGGGAAGGTGTCTAAGTGTCCGGTATTGAAGTGGTTAAAATGCAAATCAATTTATAACTTTTTTGAAAAGCGTTTTTTTTCTGGATATTTTTGTTGTTATTTTGTCTCTCACTGATATAATAAACCGACCGCTAAAATTATAGACCGATCGTTTCTTTGTCAGTGGGGCAAACGTACAAAATCAGCAGGGGGGTCAAATACTTTTTCCTTTCACTGTAGACCCTTAAGAGTTTTCACTTTCCCAAAATGTCAGCGAAATTAGATTATCAAAATGTCACTATTGAATGCGTCGGAGTCGACGGGAAAGGTGAACTCCGGCCTTCCCTTTCAGTCTTGTACCGGCAACTGTCCTGTATTAAAATGTCTTCCTCTTATTTCACTGCACACTGTGAGCTTCTCACAATGTGCATTAGAAGCTGCAGAAAGCCAGATAGAGCCCCCGCCTCATTTCCTGGCTGGAGGACACCCAGCATCATCGAGCCCTTAACCCTCAAGACTGACTATCCCTGGCCCCGCCCCTCTCCTTCATTGCTTTTCAGTTCTTTCAATCGTGGATGTTTAACACCTGATTACTGGGCACTTAAACCCCCCTCGTGACCAGACCAATTTTCAGCTTTTGGCGCTGACGCACTTGGAATGACAATTGCGCGGTCATACAACACTGTACCCAGATGAAATTTTTATCATTTTTTTACCACAAATAGAGCTTTCTTTTGGTGGTATTTAATCACAGCTGGGTTTTTATTTTTTGCTAAACAAACAAAAAAAGATGGAAAAAAAAAAAATGTTTAATAGTTTGTTATAAAATTTTGCAAACAGGTAATTTTTCTGCTTCATTGATATGCGCTGATGAGGCGGCACTGGTTGGCACTGATAGGCTGCACTGGTGGGGACAGATAAGTCGGTACTGATGGGGACAGCAAAGATGGCACTGATGGGCACGGATGGGTGGCACGGATGGGTAGCACGGATGGGTGGCACCGATGGGCACTGATGGATGACACTGATGGGTGGCACTGATGGGCACTGATGGGCACTGATAGGTGGCACTGATGGGCACTGATGGGCACTGATAGGTGGCACTGATGGGCACTGGTAGGTGACACAGATGAGCACTGGCAGGTGACACTGATGTGCAGCACTGGCACTGTGGGCACTGAGAGATGGCAGTGTGGGCACTGGTAGGCGGCACTTTAATGGGGCAAAGGTGGGCACCATGGATTGGGCACATTGCAGTGAGAGAGACTGATGTCCCTCTCACTGCCGCCGGTGATCGGCAGTTTTTTTTTTCTCCTCGCGCTATCAGCGCAAGGAGGAAAAAAAGCCGATTACCGGCTCTGTTATTATCACATGATCAGCTGTCATTGGCTGACAGCTGATCACGTGTTAAGGGGTCGGGATCGACCCCTTACTCGGATCTGTGATCCAGCGAGTCTCACAGACTCGCTGATCACAGAGCGCGCCACGCGCGCCCTTCAGGGGGCGCGCAGGCAGCTCGTGGCCGGGACGACATCAATAGACGTCGTCCCGGCACATTAGATCCGCGCTGTGGCCGTCATTGGGCTACAGCGCGGATCTCAGGTAGTTAACATCACATGTACATGCAGATGCAACCTGCCTAGGGAACACCCACTCCCCCAGGCTGGCACCCACCCAATCGAGGCATTTTGATATTTGCATAACTCCTCCCAAGAGCCGGCCCACTGCTTGCATCAGGACCGAGAACTCTTGAGAGGAGTACTGAGGCCGGGGGATGTGATGTGTTCTGGATCGACAGCCCCTCCCACCAGCCACGATCTACCTGAAATGCATAGAGAAACACAGTGATGAGGTCACGGGATCGAAAATAAGCTAACAGGTTTTCATTTTAACATTTATTTATAGAGTTTATTATGTGTATATTTTGCATCACACCCCTTAGGGGACGCAGGTTGCTCTTTGAGGCTCCCGTGAGCAGCGATCAGAGAATCGATCGGTCGAGCTGTAATCAGAGAATCGATCGGTCGAGCAGTGATCAGAGAATCGATCGGTCGAGCTGTAATCAGAGAATCGATCGGTCGAGCAGTGATCAGAGAATCGATCGGTCAAGCAGTGATCAGAGAATCGATCAGTCGAGCGCTTCGCAGTTTTATGAAGTTCTTGTCTTTATCCGGAATCACATGACACGTCCTGATGGTCTGAGGATGAGGTCACCCCGCCGGGATTAGTTCCTCATGTGTATTTCATCAGCGCGGACAGCTCAGGATCAGGTTCCCGTGACTTGCATATTAGCAGGCAGGGGATTGGCTGATTCGGGCGCCGGCCACATCCTCCTCCAACCACAAGTTCCTTTGTTTATTTGTATCCTTTACAAAAAAAAACTGTTTAGAGCAAACTCTATGGCAATTAATCTGTCTGGTCATCGCTCGGCTTTAGAATATGAAGTCATTGCAGAGAAGGTTTACAGATCGCTCTTCCTCAAATCTTCTTCTCTTTTTTATACCCCTTATGAAGGTTAAACATCAGTCCTTATAATATTCCTATAAAGGTTGGCCAGCAGTATGAGGACTGATAGTACAAGGGAGAAAGAGGTGATGGGCTGTCCCCTTAAAATATTAATAACTGGAGGCCAGAACATTGGACCAGACCTCCAGCTGGTCCTCCAGTGGCATCCAATGGGCACCCTACATCCAATGACAACTCTCCACCAGTTTATTCTCCAAGCTTTGCCTACGAAGAGCCAATGTGCCCATTGCAGCCAAGGACCATCTAGCATTACCTGCTGAACCTGCTCTCACCTGTATATATAGACCCCACCTATAAACATATGGTAACTGGAGGGCAGGACATTGGATCTCCAACCAGATCTCCAGCTGGGCCTCCAGTGCCATCCAATGGGCACCCTACATCCAATGACAACTCTCCACCAGTGTATTCTCCAAGCACTGCCTACGAAGAACCAACATGCCCATTGCAGCCAAGGACCATCTAGCATCACCTGCTGAACCTGCTCTCACCCGTATATATAGACCCCACCTATAAAACATATGGTAACTGGAGGGCAGGACATTGGATCTCCAACCAGACCTCCAACTGGTCCTCCAGTGCCATCCAATGGGCACCCTACATCCAATAACAACTCTCCACCAGTAATACACTGGTGAAGACCTCCAAGCACTGCCTACGAAGAACCAATATGCCCATTGCAGCCATGGACCATCTAGCATCACCTGCTGAACCTGCTCTCACCCGTATATATAGACCCCACCTATAAAACATATGGTAACTGGAGGGCAGGACATTGGATCTCCAACCAGATCTCCAGCTGGGCCTCCAGTGCCATCCAATGGGCACCCTACATCCAATGACAACTCTCCACCAGTGTATTCTCCAAGCACTACCTACGAAGAACCAACATGCCCATTGCAGCCAAGGACCATCTAGCATCACCTGCTGAACCTGCTCTCACCCGTATATATAGACCCCACCTATAAAACATATGGTAACTGGAGGGCAGGACATTGGATCTCCAACCAGACCTCCAACTGGTCCTCCAGTGCCATCCAATGGGCACCCTACATCCAATAACAACTCTCCACCAGTAATACACTGGTGAAGACCTCCAAGCACTGCCTACGAAGAACCAATATGCCCATTGCAGCCATGGACCATCTAGCATCACCTGCTGAACCTGCTCTCACCCGTATATATATACAGACCCCACCTATAAAACATATGGTAACTGGAGGGCAGGACATTGGATCTCCAACCAGACCTCCAGCTGGTCCTCCAGTGCCATCCAATGGGCACCCTACATCCAATGACAACTCTCCACCAGTGTATTCTCCAAGCACTGCCTACGAAGAACCAACATGCCCATTGCAGCCATGGACCATCTAGCATCACCTGCTGAACCTGCTCTCACCCGTATATATAGACCCCACCTATAAAACATATGAAAACTGGAAAGCAGGACATTGGATCTCCAACCAGACCTCCAGCTGGGCCTCCAGTGCCATCCAATGGGCACCCTACATCCAATGACAACTCTCCACCAGTGTATTTTCCAAGCACTGCCTACGAAGAACCAATATGCCTATTGCAGCCAAGGACCATCTAGCATCACCTGCTGAACCTGCTCTCACCCGTATACAGACCCCTCCTATAAAACATATGGTAACTGGAGGGCAGGACAGTAGATTCCCAACCAGACCTCTGGCTTGTCCACCAGTGCCTTCCAGTGGGCAGACTACTTTTAAGGCCATGGGAACTTATCCGGACAGAATTCCAGCCCAACAATGACATCACTACTTTCTTAGCAGAATGAATAATAGGATCTGCTTTGACTTTCTTCTATTTGTTCATCTCTAGTCATATCAGTGACGACACTCCGCCTGCTTTCTCTTCAAGCACCGCCCACGAGGAGCCAACATGGACCATCCAGCATCACTTGCTAAACTTTCACTCTCTCAGAAACCATGAAGTCAGACCGAGACAGACGCACAGTTAAATCACACTTAATGTTTAATAATAAAAGTAAAAAGAACAAATGTAGCCAAAACATAGCCAAAGTTCAGTAACTGTAACGGATAGTCAGCCAAGCCAGAAGTCAGGGATCGATTTAGTGGAACAGCAAGCAGGATCTGGAGCCAGAAGGGATGTCAGCAAAGCCAGTCTTTAAACAGGAATGCAGGAGATAGTTTCTGTGATGTTGACCAAGGTGAAGGCAGAGATCCTTTGGGCTGGACGGCTTAAGTGGGCAGGACTGACGAGCAGGATATCATTAACAGCTGAGTAACTGTGGAGAGATAGGAGCTGGCAATTAGCCAACAGCTGAGCGGCCAGCTCTGAGAAGGAAGGGCTGAGCCCAGCCCTGACAAACTCCTGCACTCACCCTAAAACAGTATAGACCCCACATATCAATATATGGTAACTGGAGGGCAGGACTCCAGCTAGTCCCCCAGTGGGATCCAATGGGCATCCTACTTTTAAGGCCATGGGAGTTTATCAGACCAAAAATCCTGCCCCACTGTGACATCACTATTTTCTTAGCAGTGGGAATAATAACGTCTGCTTTGACTTTCCGTTATTCGTTTCTCTCTAGTCATATCAGTGATAGCACTCCACCAGTTTATTCTCCAAGCACTGCCCAGGAGGAGCCAACATGCCCATTGCAACAAAGGACCATCTAGCATCACCTGCCCAACCTGCACTCATCTGTATATAGACCCCACATATAAACATATGGTAACTGGAGGGCAGGACAGTGGATCCTCAACCAGAACTCCAACTGGTCTCCCGGTGGGATCCAATGGGCATCCTACTTTCAAGACCATGGGAGCTTATCAGACCAAAAATCCTGCCCCACTGTGACATCACTATTTTCTTAGCAGAGTGAATATTGGGGTATGTGTTGACTTTCCATTATTTGTTTCTCTCTAGTAATTTCAGTGACAGCACTCCACCAGTTTATTCTCCAAGCCTCGCCCTCGAAGAGCCAACATGTCCATTGCAACAAAGAACCATCTAGCATCAACTGCTGAACCTGCGCTCACCCACATATAGACTCCACATATAAAGATACAGTATGGTAACTGGAGGGCAGGACAGTGGGTCCCCTTCCAGGACTCCAGCTGGTTACTCATTGTGATCCAATGGGTATCCTGCTTTTAAGGCCATGGGAGCTTATCAGACCAGAATTCCTTCCCAACTGTAACATCACTACTTTTTTAGCTGAGTGATTAACAGGCTCTGCATTGACTTTCTATTATTTGTTAATCTTTATTCATATCAGTGACAACACTCCACCAGCTTTCCCCCCAAGCACCGCCCACGAGGAGCCAACATGCCCATGGTAAAAAAGAATCTTCCCGCATAGCTTGCTTAACTTTCACTCCTGCAATCACTCATGTACAGTATAAACCCCACGTATTAACATGTGGTAACTGGAGTGCAGGACAGTGGGTCCCCAACCAGGACTCCAGCAAAGCCCCCCCCCCCCCCAGTGGGATCCAACGGGCATCCTACTTTTAGGGCCATTGGAGCTTATTAATCCAGAATTCCTACCCAACCCGTGACATTACTATTTTCTTAGCAGAGTAAATATTAGGGTCTGCTTTTACTTTTCTTTATTTGTTATTCTCTAGTCATATCAGTGACAACACTCCGCCAGTTTGTTCTCCAAGCACTGCCCACAAAGAGCCAACATGCCCATTGCAACAAAGGACCATCTAGCATCACCTCATGAACTTGCACTCACCAATAGACATCCTGCTTGTAAGGCCATGGGAGCTTATTAGGGAAAAATTTGACATCGACTTTTGACTTCGATTTCTATTATTAGTTTATCTCTAGTCATATCCATGACAACGCTCTGCCAGTTTTACCTCCAAGCCCCACCCACAAGGAGCCGAGATGCTAATTTTTAACAAAGGACCGTCTAGCATCATCTGCTAAGCTTTCACTCCCGCACTCACACACTTATCCATATATAAGCCCTGCATATCATATGGTAACTGGAGGGCAGGACAATAGGTCCCCTAACAGGACCCTAACTGGTCTCCCAGTGGGATCCAATGGGCATCCAGCTTTTAGGGTCATAGGAGCTTATCAGACCAGATTTTCTGCTGTGCTGTGATATTACTATTTCCATAGCAGAGTGAATAATGGGGTCTGCTTTGACTTTCTAGCTATTTGTTTATCTCTAGTCATATCAGTAACAACGCTTTGCCAGTTTTCCTTACAAGCACCGCCCATGAGGAGCCAACATGCCTATTTTACCAGCATTACTTGCTGAACTTTTACTTCCACACCCATATATATAGACCCCATACAGTATATCAACATATGATTACTGGAGGGCAGGACGGTGCATTCCATACTAGGACTCTGGCCTCCAATGGGGACTCTGGCCTCCAATGGGGACTCTGGCCTCCAATGGGCAACCAATGGGCACCCTGCTTTTAAGGTTATGGGAGCTTATCAGTGAAATTCTGAATTAACCCTTTGCATGTATTTCTAGCAAACCTTTGCATAAAAACAAGAATTTTTGGATCACATACATTGCAATACATGCTCAAGCTGGCCAACTGCATTGCAAGTGATCCCTCTCTGGCCGGTCCCTACTATATAGTATGGAAAAAACTTTTTCGCTTATGGCATACTGTACTAGGCAATAGGCATATATTGTCAATATGGGGCAGCAGAGAAGGCTGGTGGAGAGCTACAGACTCAGGTCTGGTCACTGACCTGTGCTACAAAACAGAGAAGAAGATATATGCCTGTGCTCAAATCCAGCTGTGTTCGCCCAGCATCATCTACCACTTTCCACCCCAGCCTGACTGTGCTTAGACTGATATCATTTCTTTCAATCTTGGAGGCTTCGGATCAGGGACAGGACAAGGGGTGGGCAGGAGGGGGGCGGCTGCCCTGGGCACTGTGGTTTCATGTGAGGTGGGGGCAAGGGCGCTGTGAAGAGATTGAGGGGAGGGGTATTTGTGTTGGGAGGGGCAATTTGGGGGGGGGGGCGGCAGGGGATAAAAATTGGTAGGTGTGGTGATTTAGGAGGTTTTGTGTTGGGGGGGTGGGATTTGTACTAGGAGGGGGGAAATTGGGGGTTTTGTGCTAGAAGAGGTGATATGGTGAAGAGGGAAGGAGGATTGTGCTAGGAGGGGAAATATTTTGTTTGGGGGTGATTTGTGCTAGGGGGGAATTTAGGGTGTGGATTTGTGCTAGGAGGGGCTATTTGGATTGTGGGGGGGGGGTGTACTCAGAGGGGGGATTTGAGGGGTAGATGATTTGTGCTGGGGGGGGGATTTAGGGTGTGGATTTGTGCTAGGAGGGGAAATTTAGGGTGCGTATTTGTGCTAGGAGGAGGGATTTAGAGTGTGGGGGGATGTGTACTCAGAGGGGGAATTTCAGGGGTAGATGATTTGTGCTGGGGGGGGGGGGGGGGTTAGGCTGTGAATTTGTGCTAGGAGGGGGAAATTTAGGGTGTGGATTTGTGCTAGGAGGGGGATTTGGAGTAGGGGGTGTGTACCCAGAGGTGGAATTTGAGGGGTAGAGGATTTGTGCTAGGGGGGGATTTAGGGTGTGGATTTGTGCTAGGAGGGAGGATCTGGAGGGGGGGGTGAAGGATGTGTACTCAGAGGGGAAATTTGAGGAGTAGAGGATTTGTGCTATGAGGGGACATTTTTCTTTGGGGGGCTTTATGGTAGGAGGGGAAATTTAGGGGGTGGATTAGAGCTAGGAGGGGGGGAGTGTACTCAGAGGGGGAATTTGAGGGGTAGAGGATTCGTGCTGGGGGGGGGGGGGTTAGGGTGTGGATTTGTGCTAGGAGGGGAAATTTAGGGGGTGGATTTGTGATAGGAGGGGGGGATTTGGAGTGGGGAGGATGTTTACTCAGAGGGGGAATTTGAGGGGTAAAGGATTTGTGCTGGGGGGGGATTTATAGTGTGGGGGAGGATGTGTACTCAGAGGGGGGATTTGAGGGGTAGAGGATTTGTGCTGGGGGGGATTTAGGGTGTGGATTTGTGCCATTAGGGGGGATTTGGAGTGGGGGTGTGTGTACTCAGAGGGGAAATTTGAGGAGTAGAGGATTTGTGCTGGGGGGGGATTTAGGGTGTGGATTTGTGCTAGGGGGGAGGGTCTGAAGGGGGGGGGGGTTGAAGGATGTGTACTCAGAGGGGAAATTTGAGGAGTAGAGGATTTGTGCTATGAGGGGAAATTTTTCTTTGGGGTGATTTATGGTAGGAGGGGAAATTTAGGGGGTGGATTAGAGCTAGGAGGGGGGGGGGGAGTGTACTCAGAGGGAGAATTTGAGGGGTAGAGGATTTGTGCTAGGAGGGATTTAGGGTGTGGATTTGTGCTAGGAGGGGAGGATCTGGAGTGGGGAGGGATGTGTATTTAGAGGGGGAATTTGAGGGGAAGAGGATTTGTGCTAGGAGGGGATATTTAGGGGGTGGATTTGTGCTAGGAGGGAGGGATATGGAGTGTGGGGTGGGTGGAGGATGTGTACTCAGAGGGGGAATTTGAGGGGTAGAGGATTTGTGCTAGGAGGGGAAATTTCTCTTTGTGGGGGGATTTGTGGTAGGAGGGGAAATTTAGGGGGTGGATTAGAGCTAGGAGGGGGCATGTGTACCTAGGAGGGGTGACTTTTTCGGGGGAGGGGCATTTGGGGCAAAGATTTGTGCTGGAAGGGGGAATTTCAGCACAAGGGTGTAAGAATGCAGATTAGTGCTTCATTTTTTGGGGGGGGGGGGGTTGCTGACACATAATGCTCATACAGCTTAAGGGGGGGGGGGGCAGTTGTTTGGCACCTAAGCCCTGGGCTCCAGACGACCTTGTCCTGTCACTGCTTAGGATCATATATGGGCATTACCTTGGGCAGTCTGAATACAAATGCAATGCCCACTCCTCCAGACTGACACCCCCCCCCCCCCATCGAGACATTTTGATATTTGCATAACTCCTCCCGCTGCTTGCATCAGGACTGAGGGCTCTTGAGAAGGGTATTGAGGGCGGGGATGTTTTCAGGAAGCTACGTACAGCCCCCTGCCGGCCCCTCCCACCAGCCACGATCTGCCTGCATTGCATAGAGAAGCACATAGACCCAGTGATCCTCCGCCCTGCGCCCTGAACTGCCCCGGTGTCGGGCTGATCTCCGGATGGATAGAATTCCTGGAAATGTTATATTTGTCAGGCAGACCTTCATTTGTATCTTGTTTTGTACCTTTCACAAGTCTTGATAGGATTCAGGCCGGCGGGGAGAGATGTGTGATGTGATCCGAGGTCACCAAACCAGGTCAACCAAAATCCCCAATTACTGAACGGCGACACACTGCGCCAAATGGAAGAAAATATCCGCCGCGCTCTTCTACTCAACCGAAAAACACGCCACCATCCGAAATCACCGCAATTCACACGCCGCTTACATATTACATTTATTGGATGGGGATTGCTGAACGCCACAAAGTTAAGCCTCGTACACACGATCGGATTTTCCGCAGACAAAACCTCAAACTTTTGTCTGAAGGGCGGGAACTTGTCTTGCATACGAACGGCAAGGAATTGTCGGCCAACAAACACGAATGTAGTGACGTACTACGTGGTTTGTTCAGCTCTTTAGCGCCACCCTTTGGACTCCTTCTGCTAATTTGGTGTTAGTAGAAGTTTGGTGAGTGCTGATCCGCGCTTTTCATTTAGTGCTTTTCATTTCGCACTTTTCATTTTGCGCTTTTCAGTTCGTTTTCGAACGGCCGTTCGTCAACCGGACATGTTGCGGAATCGAAGGAGATAACGTGTTATTTATTATTGGCCTTGGAGTTATTGCTTTGACCCAAGTCCAGTCCAGGAACAGGAGGAGTTCTTGGTTGCTTTATTAATCGTGACCGTGTCATATGCCTTTGCTGCGGGAGCTCCAGGAGATTAATCCGGGTGATTTTTGGAATTATCTCCGGATGATGGATCCCTGCTTTCACCAACTCTTGGCATTGCTGACCCCCTATATTAGGAAGCGGGACACATGCATGAGGCTTTATTTTATTTTTTGGTTGATTAATAATGATTTGATTTGTTATATTTTCTGTATTTTTGGATGCATAGAATGCACTTTTTGGTTAAGTTCTATTGGCAGATAACATGTCTAATTGTATGTGTTTTTCTTTTTTTAATGCACAATAAAAAAATTGTGGAGAATAATACTTGGCTGTGTGTTTTACTTCAAATGACAGTTTAGGAGCCGGCAGTTACCGTATTTATCGGCGTATAACATGACCCGGCGTATAACATGCACAGGCGTATAACATGCACCGGCGTATAACATGCACCCCAAGTTTAGGAGGGAATTTTAAGGAAAAAAACTTTTAGGAGGGAAGTTTAGGGAAAAAAAACTTACATTTAAATGCCCATCAATGCAGCCTTGTCCCAGTTCCACCTGCAGCCTTGTCCCAGTTCCTCCTGCAGCCTTGCCCCAGTTCCTCCTGCAACCTTGTCTCAGTTCCACCTGCAGCCTTGCCCAGTTCCACCTGCAGCCTTGCCCCAGTTCCTCCTGCAACCTTGTCTCAGTTCCACCTGCAGCCTTGTCCCAGTTCCACCTGCAGCCTTGCCCCAGTTCCACCTGCAGCCTTGTCCCAGTTCCACCTGCAGCCTTGTCCCCAGTTCCACCTGCAGCCTTGCCCCAGTTCCTCCTGCAACCTTGTCTCAGTTCCACCTGCAGCCTTGTCCCAGTTCCACCTGCAGCCTTGTCCACCTGCAGTTCCACCTGCAGCCTTGCCCCAGTTCCTCCTGCAGCCTTGTCAGTTCCACCTACAGCCTTGTCCCAGTTCCACCTGCAGCCTTGTTCCAGTTCCACCTGCAGCCTTGCCCCAGTCCTTCCTGCAGCCTTGTCCCAGTTCCACCTGCAGCCTTGTCCCAGTTTCACCTGCAGCCTTGCCCCAGTTCCACCTGCAGCCTTGTTCCAGTTCCACCTGCAGCCTTGCCCCAGTCCTTCCTGCAGCCTTGTCCCAGTTCCACCTGCAGCCTTGTCCCAGTTTCACCTGCAGCCTTGCCCCAGTTCCACCTGCAAGCTTGCCCCAGTTTCACCTGCAGCCTTGTCCCAGTTCCACCTGCAGCCTTGTCCCAATTCCACCTGCAGCCTTGCCCCAGTTTCACCTGCAGCCTTGTCCCAGTTCCACCTGCAGCCTTTTCCCAGTTCCACCTGCAGCCTTGCCAGAGTTCCACCTGCAGCCTTGCCCCAGTTCCACCTGCAGCCTTGCCCCAGTTCCACCTGCAGCCTTGTCCCAGTTCCACCTGCAGCCTTTTCCCAGTTCCACCTGCAGCCTTGCCAGAGTTCCACCTGCAGCCTTGTCCCAGTTCCAACTGCAGTCTTGCCCCAGTCCTTCCTGCAGCCTTGCCCCAGTCCTTCCTGCAGCCTTGCCCCACAGCCTTGCCCCAGTTCAACTTGCAGCTATCCACCGGCAGAATTTAAAAATGGCACCGCCGAGATACATGTCCTGTGTATCTCTGCGGTGCTCGATAGTTCTCGTCGGCTTTCGGACGTTCTCTGAGGTTTCCGGACGCTCTCGGAGGTTTCTGCTTGATCTCGGAGGCTTTCGGCCGTTTTTCTGAGGTTTTCGGCCGCTCTCTGAGGTTTCTGGCCGCTCTCTGAGGTTTCTGGCCGCTCACGGAGGCTTTTGGCCGTTCTCGGAGGTTTCCGGCCGCTCTCGGACGCTTTCGGGCCTTTCTCGGCCGCTCTCAGCGGCTCACGCGTAACTGCGAGAGCGGCGGAAAGCCTCCGAGAACGGCCGGAAACCTCCGAGAACGGCCAAAAGCCTCCGAGAACGGCCAAAAGCCTCCGAGAGCGGCCAGAAACCTCAGAGAGCGGCCGAAAACCTCAGAGAGCGGCCGAAAACCTCAGAAAAACGTCCGAAAGCCTCCGAGAGCAAGCAGAAACCTCCGAGAGCGTCCGGAAACCTCAGAGAACGGCCGAAAGCCGCGAGGATGCCGTAAAGGCTCAGAATCGGCAGGGGATCGGCGTATAACACACACCCACGATTTTCCCCTGATTTTTAGGGGGGAAAGGTGCGTGTTATACGCCGATAAATACGGTACATTTAAAAAAAATACAATGTAAAATTAACAAGGGACGCCAACACAGTTGTATCTTTGATGTTAAAATCGTCCGATGGATTTACCGCCAACAGCCTGTCATCGCACAATTCCTGTCGGAAAATCTGATCGTGTGTACGAGGCTTAAGAGTTCTTTTATTCATGGGTGCGTCATTCTTCTTTGGTGTATCGGGGAGCGTATTACCAGGGTGGGATGTCCCGGTGATTGATCCCCCTCTTTGGTGTATCGGGGAGCGTATTACCAGGGTGGGATGTCCCGGTGATTGATCCCCCTCCTTGGTGTATCGGGGAGCGTATTATCAGGGTGGGATGTCCCGGTGATTGATCCCCCTCCTTGGTGTATCGGGGAGCGTATTATCAGGGTGGGATGTCCCAGTGATTGATCCCCCTCCTTGGTGTATCGGGGAGCGTATTATCAGGGTGGGATGTCCCGCTGATTGATCCCCCTCCTTGGTGTATCGGGGAGCGTATTACCAGGGTGGGATGTCCCGGTGATTGATCCCCCTCCTTGGTGTATCGGGGAGCGTATTACCAGGGTGGGATGTCCCGGTGATTGATCCCCCTCTTTGGTGTATCGGGGAGCGTATTACCAGGGTGGGATGTCCCGGTGATTGATCCCCCTCCTTGGTGTATTGGGGTGCATATTACCAGGGTGGGATGTCCCGCTGATTGATCCCCCTCCTTGGTGTATTGGGGTGCGTATTACCAGGGTAGGATGTCCCTGTGATTGATCCCCCTCCTTGGTGTATTGGGGTGTGTATTACCAGGGTGGGATGTCCCTCTGATTGATCCCCCTCCTTGGTGTATCGGGGAGCGTATTACCAGGGTGGGATGTCCCGGTGATTGATCCCCCTCCTTGGTGTATTGGGGTGCGTATTACCAGGGTGGGATGTCCCGGTGATTGATCCCCCTCCTTGGTGTATTGGGGTGCGTATTACCAGGGTGGGATGTCCCGGTGATTGATCCCCCTCCTTGGTGTATCGGGGAGCGTATTACCAGGGTAGGATGTCCCTGTGATTGATCCCCCTCCTTGGTGTATTGGGGTGTGTATTACCAGGGTGGGATGTCCCTCTGATTGATCCCCCTCCTTGGTGTATCGGGGAGCGTATTACCAGGGTAGGATGTCCCGGTGATTGATCCCCCTCCTTGGTGTATCGGGGAGCGTATTACCAGGGTGGGATGTCCCGGTGATTGATCCCCCTCCTTGGTGTATTGGGGTGCGTATTACCAGGGTGGGATGTCCCGGTGATTGATCCCCCTCCTTGGTGTATCGGGGAGCGTATTACCAGGGTGGGATGTCCCGGTGATTGATCCCCCTCCTTGGTGTATTGGGGTGCGTATTACCAGGGTGGGATGTCCCGGTGATTGATCCCCCTCCTTGGTGTATTGGGGTGCATATTACCAGGGTGGGATGTCCCGCTGATTGATCCCCCTCCTTGGTGTATCGGGGAGCGTATTACCAGGGATGGATGTCCCGGTGATTGATCCCCCTCTTTTGTGTATCGGGGAGCGTATTAGTAGGGATGGATGTCCCGGTGATTGATCCCCCTCCTTGGTGTATCGGGGAACGTATTACCAGAGTGGGATGTCCCGGTGATTGATCCCCCTCCTTGGTGTATTGGGGAGCGTATTACCAGGGTAAGATGTCCCGCTGATTGATCCCCCTCCTTGGTGTATCGGGGAGCGTATTACCAGGGTAGGATGTCCCGGTGATTGATCCCCCTCCTTGGTGTATTGGGGTGCGTATTACCAGGGTGGGATGTCCCGGTGATTGATCCCCCTTCTTGGTGTATTGGGGAGCGTATTACCAGGGTGGGATGTCCCGGTGATTGATCCCCCTCCTTGGTGTATTGGGGTGCGTATTACCAGGGTGGGATGTCCCGCTGATTGATCCCCCTCCTTGGTGTATCGGGGAGCGTATTACCAGGGTGGGATGTCCCGGTGATTGATCCCCCTCTTTGGTGTATCGGGGAGCGTATTACTAGGGATGGATGTCCCGGTGATTGATCCCCCTCTTTGGTGTATCGGGGAGCGTATTACTAGGGATGGATGTCCCGGTGATTGATCCCCCTCCTTGGTGTATCGGGGAGCGTATTACCAGGGTGGGATGTCCCGGTGATTGATCCCCCTCCTTGGTGTATCGGGGAGCGTATTACTAGGGTGGGATGTCCCGGTGATTGATCCCCCTCTTTGGTGTATCGGGGAGCGTATTACTAGGGATGGATGTCCCGGTGATTGATCCCCCTCTTTGGTGTATCGGGGAGCGTATTTCCAGGGTGGGATGTCCCGGTGATTGATCCACCTCCTTGGTGTATCGGGGAGCGTATTACTAGGGATGGATGTCCCGGTGATTGATCCCCCTCCTTGGTGTATCGGGGAGCGTATTACTAGGGTGGGATGTCCCGGTGATTGATCCCCCTCTTTGGTGTATCGGGGAGCGTATTACTAGGGATGGATGTCCCGGTGATTGATCCCCCTCCTTGGTGTATCAGGGAGCGTATTACTAGGGTGGGATGTCCCGGTGATTGATCCCCCTCTTTGGTGTATCGGGGAGCGTATTACTAGGGATGGATGTCCCGGTGATTGATCCCCCTCCTTGGTGTATCGGGGAGCGTATTACTAGGGTGGGATGTCCCGGTGATTGATCCCCCTCTTTTGTGTATCGGGGAGCGTATTACCAGGGTGGGATGTCCCGGTGATTGATCCCCCTCTTTGGTGTATCGGGGAGCGTATTACCAGGGTGGGATGTCCCGGTGATTGATCCCCCTCTTTGGTGTATCGGGGAGCGTATTACTAGGGATGGATGTCCCGGTGATTGATCCCCCTCCTTGGTATGATGGTGGAGTGACAGATCTGAGCTCTGTGAACATTGAGCAGACCTGGAATGGTCTTTGTCCCATCTGCTGGGTGGTCTCTCCTTGGACAGTACAGACTCATATTACTTCTAATTATCATCATGACAGACCCTTCATGTATCTCATTACATCTTCTGTGATTTCAGCAATCTTCTACATTCCCGTACCCAAGCTGAGGAGCCCAAGGGCCACGTGAGGCCCTTCAGTGTTGGCAACATGGCCCTCAGACCCCCGCAGTCAGTAGTGGGAGCGTTGATTTGTGAAGGGGCTGTGAAAGCAGTGATCTCCAACAGTCTCGTGTTTCATGTCTCCGGTTCTCTGACTGCTGCTTGACTCCCATCCCCAACCAAACCTATAACACTCTCTGACCATTTCCCTATTGAATATTATGTGGCCATGTGGTGACATCTGGGGCCACATCTGGGGGGTCCTATACATTGTAAGTTGATAGCCACTGATCTATATCATACAATAAAATGGGAAACAAACATGGATAGGTAACTAAATAGATCCTCTATCTTTGGGCCTGCTTTTCTTCAGCAGGGACAGGGAAGATGGTTAAAATTGAGGGGAAGATGGATGCAGCCAAATACACGACTATTCTGGATGAAAACCTGTTGGAGTCTGCAAAAGACCTGAAACTGGGACGGAGATTTCTCTTCCAACAAGACAATGATCCCAAACATACAGCAAAATCTACAAAGGAATGGTTCACAAATAAACGTATCCAGGTGTTAGAATGGCCAAGTCAAAGTCCAGACCTGAATCCAATCGAGAATCTGTGGAAAGAGCTGAAAACTGCTGTTCACAAATGCTCTCCATCCAACCTCACTGAGCTCGAGCTGTTTTGCAAGGAAGAATGGGCAAGAATTTCAGTCTCTCGATGTGCAAAACTGATAGAGACATACCCCAAGCGACTTGCAGCTGTAATCGCAGCAAAAGGTGGCTCTACAAAGTATTAACGCAAGGGGGCCGAATAATTTTGCACGCCCCACTTTTCATTTTTTTATTAGTTAAAAAAGTTTCAACAATCCAATAGATTTCGTTCCACTTCACAATTGTGTCCCACTTGTTGGTGATTCTTCACAAAAAATTAAAATTTTATATCTTTATGTTTGAAGCCTGAAATGTGGCAAAAGGTTGAAAGTTCAAGGGGGCCGAATACTTTCGCAAGGCACTGTACCTGTCCCAGGGTCCAGCGATGCGGAGGAACGAAGCCCCCCCTCGTTTCCCCGCTCCGCTCGCCAGGCCGGCATCCTTACTGTGGGCACCCGGCTGTGGCTTCACAGCCGCGCACCCACTGCACATGCGCAAGCGGCGCCGCACGCCGTGATACGCCGAGCAGTCATCTGGGACCTGTCACGTGTCCCAGATGACTGACTGCGCCGAGGGGAAGTGACGTGTTTAGCCTGGGAAGAGGCAGATTTCGTGGGACCACCTAGCAACAGGGAGAAATAGGTAAGTGAAATTTTTTTTTTCATCCAATTAATTTTTATTAGCTCATTTGCTGCACATAGAAATAAACTTGTCATTTTGGGGGAAACACCACTTTAAGGAGAACTCAATCGATTGCTAACAATTAGCCGAGGTAGCTACTCCTGGCAAGTAAATTTAGGAGCACCCCTGACTAAACTCCAGGGTGCTACATTATACCGGATTTACCGTATTTATCGGCGTATAACACGCACTTTTTCCCCCTTAAAATCGGGGGAAAGTCGTGGGTGCGTGTTATATGCCGATACCCCCAAAAAAAAGTGACAAAAATGGCAAGCACCGCCGAAAAATAGCGAGCTCTGCCTAAAAAGACCGAATCGCCGCCGAAAAAAACCGAAGCGGCGCCGGAATAGACCGAGCAGACTGTTCGGCTCTGCTAGTAGTCCCGCCTCCCTGCGCTCGCTCCGGAAACAGCAGGGAGGCAGGACCGCGAGCGGAGCTGAACAGTCGGCTCGGCCTTTTCCGTGGGCGCTTCAGTCTTTTTCGCCCGCCTTCGGTCTTTTTCGGCGGCGCACGCGACAGAGAGTCTCGGCGGCGGGAAATTTAAACCCGGACCGGACTTTAAATGACGCTGGCAAGTTACAAAGAAACTGGGCATGGCTGCAATGCCGCTGGGCAAGCTGCAATGACGCTGGGCAAGCTGCAATGACGCTGGGCAAGCTGCAATGACGCTGGGCAAGGCTGCAATGACGCTGGGCAAGCTGCAATGACGCTGGGCAAGGCTGCAATGACGCTGGGCAAGGCTGCAATGACAAGGCTGCAATGGGGCAAGGCTGCAATGACGCTGGGCAAGGCTGCAATAACGCTGGGCAAGCTGCAAATGACACTGGGCAAGGCTGCAATGACGCTGGGCAAGCTGCAATGACGCTGGGCAAGCTGCAAATGACACTCAAATGTAAGTTTTTTTTTTCCCTAAACTTCCCACCTAAAACTTTTTTTCCTTAAAATGCCCTCCTAAACTTGGGGTGCGTGTTATACACCGGTGCGTGTTATATGCCGATAAATACGGTATATAGCGCCAACAGTTTACACAGCGCTTTAGAACTTGAGGGTAGACAGTACAAATACAATACGCTTTAATACAGTGGGAATCAGAGGGCCCTGCTCCTTAGAGCTTACAATCGAAGAGAGAAGGTCAAGAGGTAATAAGTGGGGGGGGGGATGGAGAATATAAATGTACAGTTGTTAGGTGGGGGCCAGATAGGCTTCCCTGAAGAGATGAGTTTTCATGGATCGTCTGAAAGTGGACAACAGGAGGAGAAAGTCGGACAGATTGGGGTAGAGCATTCCTGAGGATGGGAGAGGCTCTGGAGAAGTCCTGGAGGTGAGCTTGGGATGCAATGACAAGGGAGTTAGAGAGCTCTCCTGCAATCCCAAGGGGCAAAACTTTCTACACTAAAGAAAAGAATGTCTCTTATTCAGAAATATTTTATTTGATTGCTGTAGTCTAATCCGCCATGTTTTACCATTTTAGTCTCCCTTCACGGTATAGACATGTTGGCTGTACATGGCAGACTCCGATCCATTCCTAGGTTTATATTCTTCTATTACCGTCACATAGAAGTTCCGCGCCTGCACTGGGCTTCCGGTGACACAGCACAAAGGGACGCACATACCCAGACACAGACATGCCGTCCAGAAACAGTTCCCCTCATATCTCTTAGTCATCCCTACTAATCCCTGACCCGGCTCATCTCACACTGATGTGTAACCATATACTCCGTGCTGCAGAGTCCAGCTAGTCACATGCTTCTAGGCCCAAAGAATGGCGCCCTTGGTTATAGCTGTGACAGATTTAAGGCTGAAGTTTAATCTGCTTATATTTTGCCTTCCCTGCCTTCCATTCCCATCAATACGCTAATGAAATTAATAAATAAAAAACTTTTGGTTTTCATTGCATACCTTACTTTACACCCAGTGACGGGTCTATATGCTTCTCTATGCAATGCAGTGATACTATATGGCTGAAAGTATGTGGACCTCCCTCCTAATGATGGACTTCAGGTGTCTCCAGTGAAGGGTCCTGGTAATACCACATCAAACAAAGACATTGTAGACAATTGGGCTCTTCTAGCCTTGTGGTAACAGTTTGGTGAAGACCCTTTTCTGTTCCACCATGACTGTGCCCCCTGTGTACAAAGCCAGCTCCATAAAGACATGGTGTGACCAGTTTGGTGTGGAGGAACTCGAGTGTCCTGCACAGAGCCCTGACCTCAACCCTACTGAATGCCTTTGAAATGAATTGACTGCAAGCCAGGACTTTTTTTTGTTGTGCCCAACGTGAGGCCAAACAATTGAGCCAGGTCTTCTCATCCTACATCAGTACCTGACCTTCCAAATTAGGACACATTCCCACAGACACTTTCCAAAATCTTGTAGAAAGCCTTCCACGAGGAGTGGAGGATGTTATAATCAAAAAGGGGAGCAACTCCATATTAATGGCCATTGGGTATCAGGGATTGGGAGCAATTTCATATTAAATGCAATTTTACTACGATCCCAGGGTGGCAGAAAACACAGTATTTATTAGCATCACCAGTACAACCACATCCACCGTATGTTCAGCAGCCATGTGGGCTCTATGCCTGTAAGGTGTGGGCTCTTTGCCTGTAAGGTGTGGGCTCTGTGCCTGTAAGGTGTGGGCTCTGAGCCTGTAAGGTGTGGGCTCTGTGCCTGTAAGGTGTGGGCTCTGTGCCTGTAAGGTGTGGGCTCTGTGCCTGTAAGGTGTGGGCTCTTTGCTCTGTGCCTGTATGGTGTGGGCTCTGTGCCTGTAAGGTGTGGGCTCTATGCCTGTAAGGTGTGGGCTCTATGCCTGTAAGGTGTGGGCTTTGATCAATAAAATCACTATGATATTTAACACTAGGATTTGCCTGTAAGGTGTGGGCTCTGTGCAATGGCTGCACTGCTGCTAAGCAACCTGCAGGGAGGTCAACTGTCTACTCTACAACCATTAGAGATGGGCTCCATGTCTCACTGCCTGTGCTTAGTGCTGTGCAGTGTGGGCTTCCTGGCAGGCTCGGGCATGTGGGATTTTGAACATGCCTGTAAGGTGTGGGCTCTTTGCCTGTAAGGTGTGGGCTCTATGCCTGTAAGCTGTGGGCTCTATGCCTGTAAGGTGTGGGCTTTAGCCTGTAAGGTGTGGGCTTCCAATGTGCCACTGCTGCCATGGAGACAGAGACCAGCGCTGTGAATAGCCACTTCCATATATAGGCTGTTTAAATCTCAGCTGGTTCATTAGGAACTGGCTGAGGTTTGAAATCCCACTTGCCCGATCCCGCCAGCAAGCCGACACTGCACACGGCTAATCACAGGCAGTGAGACATTCCTGATCTGTGCAGCTGCGGACCGGGAAATATGGTGAACCTAAAAAAGGTATAAGTGAAAAAGTGCGTACCTATAGAGAGTATACCTTATTAATCCTGCTAGGTGAAAAGTAGATGTTGTGATATAGGTGGAGTGTACCACCCTATAAATAACAATATTAGTGAAATACTCCAATCTGTGAATACCAGTGTTAGTGAGCGTGAGCAACTTAATTAATACCAGATAAAAATTGGGTAAGTGGCTAAACCACAGGGGAAGGGAGGTAGCAGCTAACCAGCTAGCATGTAACCTCTACCCAACTAATAGTGTATCCATAATATACCATTAATACATGTAGATTTAGAATTGTACTACTCCATATAAATAAAAAAAAATATAATAATAAAAAACCCTGTATAAACCATACACTCAGTGTGTGAAAAGTGTCCATTGGGTATCAGGGATTGGGAGCAACTCCATCTTACTGGCTATTGGGGGTTGGGAAAAAAAACTAAAAAATAGAACACAAAATAAAGGATATGTAGGTATCAGGGATTGGGGGGGGGGGGAACAGCTCCAGCTGGGTTTTATTTTTTTTATTTTTATTTTTTTTATATTTTATTTATTTTTAATTATTTTTTATTTTAATTCCAATTTTAAATTTACCAATAAACTAGCCACCTGATACCACACATGGGTATATCCTTCTGCTTTTTTCTGTGAGGCACCATCAGATTGGGGGGGGGGGGCAGCTCCATATTACAGACCATTGGGTATCAGGCATTGGGAGCAACTCCACATTAATCGTCATTGGGTATCAGGGATAGGTACTAACTCCATATTAATGGCCATTGGGTGTTGGGGATTGTGAAAAAATGCATAATAATGTTCATTGGGTATCAGGGATTGGGGCTACTCTAAATTAATAGCCATTGGGTATCAGGGATTGGGAGCAACTCCATATTAATGGTCATTGGGTATCAGGATTGAGGGGGGCAACTCCATATTCATGGCCATTGGGTATCAGGGGTTTGGAGCAACTTCATATTAATTGGCATTGGGTATCGGGGATTTGGAGTAACTTCATATGAATGGCCATTGGGTGTAGGAGATTGGGAGCAACTCCATATTAATGGCCATTTGGTATCAGGGACTGGGGAAGGGGGGGGGGCACCATATTGATGGCCATTGGGTACTGGGTATTGGGAGCAACTCCACATTAATGGGGGCAACACCATATTGATAGCCATTGGGTACTGGGTATTGGGAGCAACTTCATATTAATGGCCATTGGGTATCAGGGATTGGGGGGCAACTCCATATTAATGGCCATTGGGTATCAGGGATTGGGGGGGCAACTCCATATTAATGGCCATTGGGTATCAGGGATTGGGAGCTACTCCATATTAATGGTCATTGGGTATCAGGGATTGGGAGCAACTGCATATTACTGGCTATTGGGGATTGGGAACAACTCCATAATAAAGGCCATTGGGGAGGGAGGTTTGGGAGAAACTCCAGTTTAATGGCCACTGGGTATCATAGACTGAGTGCAACTCCATATTAATGGCTATCAGGTATCAGGGATTGGGAGCAACTCTATATTAATGGCCATTGGGTATCGGAGATTGGGAGCAACTCTATTAATGGCCATTGGGTATCAGGGATTGAAAGCAACTCCATTGTAAGGGCAATTGGGGGTGCAACTCCAAAATGATGGCCATGGATTTGGAAATGAGTATTCACCAAGCTCATTCTTCCCACTGGCCTCCAATGTAAGGAGCATTCTTCCGACTGATCACCAATGTAAGGAGCATTCTTCTCACTGATCACCAATGTAAGGAACATTCTTCTCACTGATCACCAATGTAAGGAACATTCTTCCCACTGACCACCAATGTAAGGAACATTCTTCCCACTGACCACCAATGTAAGGAACATACTTCCCACTGACCACCAATGTAAGGAACATTCTTCCCACTGATCACCAATGTAAGGAACATTCTATCCCACGGCCTCCAAAGTAAGGAGCATTTTTTCCCACTCACCCCCAATGTAAGGGGAAATCTTATCACTGGCCACCAATGTAAGGAACATCTTAGATACTGATGTCCTCAGAAAGCTGGTTGTCACAGGCACACTGGGTCCAAGATTGACCCAAAGCCTCTTGGGATGCATGGTGGGATATTTTCGGGAAAAAGGCGATACGTTGTTCCCACCTAGGTGAGAAAAGTTGGAGGAGCAGGTATGGGTCCCTTTTTTTTAAGAGGAAAAAAAGGAGCAAAACGAAATAAAGTACTTAGAGAGGTGAAGGTCCTACAATCTTCACTGTTTGGGTTTCTTTTCTTACTAATATTATTATTATTGTTTAATTTCATTAATATTACTGAAAACTATTTTGTCTACAACTTTCTAAAGTACCATGAGGTGACACTAATGCGGCGTACACACGGTCGGACTTTCCGATGGAAACAGTCCGATGGGAGCTTTTCAACGGATTTTCCGACCGTGTGTACGCCCATCGGTCTTTTTCTGTCGGAATTTCCGACGGACTTTGGATTGAGAACCCGTTCTCAATTTTTCCGACGGAAAACCTTTCTATCGGATTTTCCGATCGTGTGTATGCAATTCCGACGCGCAAAATTCCGACGCATGCTCGGAAACAATTCGACACATGCTCGGAAGCATTAAACTTCCCTTTTATAGTGATGTCGAACGTGTTTTATGCCGCTGTGTTACTGACCGTCGAAATTTGGTGTGACTGTGTGTAGGCAAGACAGTTTGAGCGAAATTCCGGGAAAACCATCAGAGCTTTTTCCGACGAGAATTCCGACCGTGTGTACGCGGCATAAGAAAAAATATTAGCAGAGGTTCCCTGAGACCTGAGAGTTATTTCAAGGGTTCCTCCATGTTAGAAAGGTGGAGAAATGCTGCTTTACTCACTGAAATGAATGTCCATAGCTGACATCTTTTACCTCCAGGTGTTACATAATCATTACATTAATATTATTCTGTCCCGAAATGTTTCTGTAGGACACCAAGTGATTGATCCCAGCATCACATATTAATTGCCAATTACCCTTCATTCCCGGTAACATAATAAGCCCTGCATGAAAATTCCCTCTGCGTTCCCTCCGGCTCTGAAGACTACTGTTAATGTACATAGCAAAATATTATGTAAATTGGGTCATTCAGTGGAAATTCGCAACCGCAAAGCGCCTCTCCTTCCGGCTGCTGAGAAATGAACCTTTTCAGCTGCATATTTCTCTTTAGATGTCTCTGGGAGATCTACGGGGAGAGTAGAAATAATTCTCCCTGGGTGGTAGTTACTCATAGAGGACAAAGAGTAACGGTCAGCTGTCAGATCCGCGGCACAGGGGCTACGAAAAAGTCCTGTATGCGGTACCGGTGCTTACAGAGGCCAAGAATAACCGTATATTAAACCATAACAGCCACAATCACTATGCAAATGTCTTTTCCAGTTTTCAATCACTGTCTGCATTTTAAACCTTGATGAAGGAGAGAGCTCTGCGTTTCCTAAACGCATCAGATTTCCTCCGCTTGTCACGTGCAATAAAATCATTTCTGACTTTTTTGGCTGTAGGCACTGTGGAGCAATTCATCTTCACAGTTTATAGCAGAAGTGCTGTTTTTGGTTTCTATGTCAGCTTAGCTCCTCCTGCTCCCCTTTCTAGCAGTGACTTAGAAGCTCAGCTCCACCTGCTCCTCCCATCCAACAGTGATTTAGCAGCCCAGCTCCACCTGCTCCTCCCATCCAACAGTGACTCAGCAGCTCAGCTCCACCTGCTCCTCCCATCCAACAGTGACTCAGCAGCCCTGCTCCACCTGCTCCTCCCATCCAACAGTGACTCAGCAGCCCAGCTCCACCTGCTCCTCCCATCCAACAGTGACTCAGCAGCCCTGCTCCACCCATCCAACAGTGACTCAGCAGCCCAGCTCCACCTGCTCCTCCCCTCCAACAGTGACTCAGCAGCCCAGCTCCACCTGCTCCACCCATCCAACAGTGACTCAGCAGCCCAGCTCCACCTGCTCCACCCATCCAACAGTGACTCAGCAGCCCAGCTCCACCTGCTCCTCCCATCCAACAGTGACTCAGCAGCGCAACTAACCACCCACCTCCCCACAGCAGTAACTCAGCAGCCCAGCTTCACCTGCTCCTCCCATCCAACAGTGACTCAGCAGCCCAGCTCCACCTGCTCCACCCATCCAACAGTGACTCAGCAGCCCAGCTCCACCTGCTCCTCCCATCCAACAGTAACTCAGCAGCTCAGCTCCACCTGCTCCTCCCATCCAACAGTGACTCAGCAGCCCAGCTCCACTTGCTCCTCCCATCCAACAGTGACTCAACAGTACAGCTCCACCTGCTCCTCCCATCCAGTAGTGACTTAGCAGCTCAGGTCACCCTGTTACTTCTCTCAGCAGCTCAGCTCTCCGTACTTTTCGATAGTGACTCAGCATCTCAGCCCACCCTGCTCCTTCTCTCAGAAGTGACTCAGCAGCTCAGCTAACAACCCATCACCTCACAGCAATGACTCAGCAGCCCAGCTCCACCTTCTCCTCCCATTCAACAGTAGCTCTTCTTTTGGGGGGGCGGCAAACAAAGAACACCCCCCACGGGCACTCCGGCACTTACCTGCGGGACTGTGGTCTCCTCTCCTGCAGAGTGGCTTCCGTTGTCCGCTCCTTAATCAGCTTCTTCTGCCATGTGTCTCCTCTTCCGCCAAAGCGCTAGGCAATAGAATCGCCTGACGCTTTGGCAAATCGGCAAACAGGTCTCACAGACCTGCCTCCTGATTGTCAGGGAGGAATTTTAGCGTGATAATAGCGAAAATGAATTTGCTATGGCCACACAACTGGGTGGTCTCGGAGCGCAATGCTCTGCGCACCGAGGCCACCATTTTTTGAAGCCTATTAGAGCCTCTGGCTCTAATGAGGTGCTTCAACCCCCCCCCCACCCCCGCATTGAAATCCATGGTCCGGCGCCACTGATATGTACAGTGCCTTGCGGAAGTATTCGGCCCCCTTGAACTTTTCAACCTTTTGCCACATTTCAGGCTTCAAACATAAAGATATAAACTTTTAATTTTTTGTGAAGAATCACCAACAAGTGGGACACAATTGTGAAGTGGAACGAAATCTATTGGATTTTTGAAACTTTTTTAACTAATAAAAAAATGAAAAGTGGGGCGTGCAAAATTATTCGGCCCCCTTGCGTTAATACTTTGTAGAGCCACCTTTTGCTGCGATTACAGCTGCAAGTCGCTTGGGGTATATCTCTATCAGTTTTGCACATCGAGAGACTGAAATTCTTGCCCATTCTTCCTTGCAAAACAGCTCGAGCTCAGTGAGGTTGGATGGAGAGCGTTTGTGAACAGCAGTTTTCAGCTCTTTCCACAGATTCTCGATTGGATTCAGGTCTGGACTTTGACTTGGCCATTCTAACACCTGGATACGTTTATTTGTGAACCATTCCTTTGTAGAATTTGCTGTATGTTTGGGATCATTGTCTTGTTGGAAGATAAATCTCCGTCCCAGTTTCAGGTCTATTGCAGACTCCAACAGGTTTTTCATCCAGAGTGGTCCTGTATTTGGCTGCATCCATCTTCCCCTCAATTTTAACCATCTTCCCTGTCCCTGCTGAAGAAAAGCAGGCCCAAACCATGATGCTGCCACCACCATGTTTGACAGTGGGGATGGTGTGTTGAGGGTGATGAGCTGTGTTGCTTTTATGCCAAACATATCGTTTTGCATTGTGGCCAAAAAGTTTGATTTTGGTTTCATCGGACCAGAGCACCTTCTTCCACATGTTTGGTGTGTCTCCCAGGTGGCTTGTGGCAAACTTTAGACAAGACTTTTTATGGATATCTTTGAGAAATGGCTTTCTTCTTGCCACTCTTCCATAAAGGCCAGATTTGTGCAGTGTACGACTGATTGTTGTCCTATGGACAGACTCTCCCACCTCAGCTGTAGTTCTCTGCAGTTCATCCAGAGTGATCATGGGCCTCTTGGCTGCATCTCTGATCAGTCTTCTCCTTGTCTGAGCTGAAAGTTTAGAGGGACAGCCAGGTCTTGGTAGATTTGCAGTGGTCTGATACTCCTTCCATTTCAAAATGATCGCTTGCACAGTGCTCCTTGGGATGTTTAAAGCTTGGGAAATCTTTTTGTATCCAAATCCGGCTTTAAACTTCTCCACAACAGTATTACGGACCTGCCTGGCGTGTTCCTTGGTCTTCATGATGCTCTCTGCGCTTTCAACAGAACCCTGAGACTATCACAGAGCAGGTGCATTTATACAGAGACTTGATTACACACAGGTGGATTCTATTTATCACCATCAGTCATTTAGGACAACATTGGATCATTCAGAGATCCTCGCTGAACTTCTGGAGTCAGTTTCCTGCACTGAAAGTAAAGGGGCCGAATAATTTTGCACGCACCACTTTTCAGTTTTTTATTTGCTAAAAAAGTTTAAAATATCCAATAGATTTCGTTCCACTTCACAATTGTGTCCCACTTGTTGGTGATTCTTCACAAAAAATTAAAATTTTATATCTTTATGTTTGAAGCCTGAAATGTGGCAAAAGGTTGAAAAGTTCAAGGGGGCCGAATACTTTCGCAAGGCACTGTATATCAGGGGGCCGGTCGCAAGCATGGGGAGGCGTCGCCCGTGCGCCCTCTATGGACGGCCTGCCACTGCTGAGCTCACCCTGAGTGACCCAGCTGCTCAGCTCACCGTGATTCACCCTTTTGATAGTGACTCAGCAGCTCAGCCCACCCTGCTTCTTCTCTCAGAAGTGGTTCAGCAGCTCAGCTAACAACCCACTTCCTCATGGCAGTAACTTAGTAGCCCAGCTCCACCTGATCCTCCCATCCAACAGTGACTCAGCAGCTCAGCTCACCCTGTTCCTTCTCTCAGCAGCTCAGCTCACCATACTCCCCCCTCCTAGCAGTGACCCAGCTTCTCAGCTCACCCTGATTCTTCTCACAGCAGTGACTCAGAAGCTCAGCTCACCATACTTCCCATTTCAGCAGTGATCCAGTTGTTCAGCTCACCCTGCTCCTCCTTTCCAACAGTGTCTTAGCAGCTCAGATAACTTTACTCCCTCCCCCAGCAGTGACTCAGCAGCTCTGTTCATCCGGCTCCCTCCCCCAGCAGTGTCTTAGCAGCTCAGCTAACTTTACTCTCTCCCCCAGCTCAGTTCACCCTGCTCCCTCCCCCAGCAGTGACTCAGCAGCTCAGTTCACCCTGCTCCCTCCCCCAGCAGTGACTCAGCAGCTCAGTCCACCCTGCTCCCTCCCCCAGCAGTGACTCAGCAGCTCAGTCCACCCTGCTCCCTCCCCCAGCAGTAACTCAGCAGCTCAGTCCACCCTGATCCCTCCCCCAGCAGTGACTCAGCAGCTCAGTTCACCCTGCTCCCTCCTCCCAGCAATGTCTCAGCGGCTGTGAAAAGTTCTGTAAGTGTAACCAGTGCTTACAAATGCCAATGATAACCATATATTAAACCGTAACAGCCACAATCCATATGCAAATAGTTTTTTTTCCAGTGGAATCATCAATCACTGCCAGCGTTTCAGACCCTGACGAAGGAGGGAATTCTAAGCTCCTGAAACGTGTCGGAAATTCTTTCTCTTGTCATATGCAATAAAATCCTTTTTTGCATCTCTCATACAAGACCATGGAAATGCTAAATCAGCTTGAAGCAGGTTAAGGCAGCCACCAAGGAGGTCACGTGCGGGTCAAGTGCCTGCGGGTTTATTGTACGTGAGAGCACGCTGCATCCCACCATTCAAAAAACACCTTCATCCCGGAGCCCGGAGTCTTCATTTTACAACTATTTCATCTGCCAAAACAAATCTCCAACAACATTTTTTGGCAAGGAATTAACAGATTCCCAGCAAGGAGCACAAAGAGACCCGATCGATCGTCAAGCTCGCCATTGTTTTGTTGATAAATAACATTTTGCAATCACATGGCTTTTGTTTATCAACACAATCATGTGATCAGTCATCCACTGTGTGATTAAAAAAAGCCATGTGATCATACATGTAACAAAAAAATAAAAATCAATTATTTACCAAAGACAAGTTATCTGTGTGTGTTTCCCTTGTGCTTATTTGTTGGTAAATGTTATTTGTTTCTTGACAATTTCACTTAACCACTTCAGCCCCGGACCATTTGGCTGGCCAAAGACCAGAGCACTTTTTGCGATTCGGCACTGCGTCGCTTTAACTGACAATTGCGCGGTCGTGCGACATGGCTTCCAAACAAAATTGATGTTCTTTTTTCCCCACAAATAGAGCTTTGCCCTATAAATAGAAAAAGAGCAACCATTTTGAAAAATAGCAATATTTTTAACTTTTTGCTAATAATTTAATATATATATATATATATATATATATATATATACATATATATATATATATATATAAAAAGGTTTTCCTCCGTTTAGGCCGATACGTATTCTGCTACATATTTTTCATCTCGATCCCTGAAATTAAGCATCCTGAAGATCAAGGTGAGGGGATGTGAGCCGGGTGGACCGGGGACAGGTGGGATCCGATGAGCCCGCTCCACTGTATAGTAGGGGGAAAACTGTGCGGTCGGAAGGACAGTGCGCAGCAGCTCCTCAACGAAGACCGTAGGGTTCCTTCCCTCCACACCCTCCGGGAGGCCAACGATCCGGAGGTTGTTCCTCCGGTTCCTGTTTTCGGCGTCGTCCACCTTGTATTCCAGAGCCCTGACCTTCGTTTGTAGAGTACGGATGGACGCCGTGTGCTCCACAACCGTGTCCTCTGTCAGCCCCACGCGGTGCTCCGCTTCCGAGACCCGGGAGGGAAGCTTGTCCAGGTCTTGCCGGATTAGGCCAACATCCAGTTGTACGGCTTCAATCTTGTTAGTTAAGGCAGCCTGACATGAAGCAATCGCCGCCATTACTTCCTGAAAGCAGACCTGTGCTTCTGCGGCCTGGTCTTTAGGCTCTGTTTGAGACGCCATATTGCCGACTCGTGTGGGTGGAGACCGCCACGTGCAGGGCTAATGGTGTCGGTATATCCTCCGCTCCTTTCGGAAAACGAAGCTTCTTCCCCTTGCGCCGTGTCCTGTATGACATCCGGAGTGAGCTGGGATACTTTACAGGTCGTTAAGTTAGTTAGGAGTACGGATAAATGACATATATCCAGCAGAGCTCTGAATCCTGCTTCCTCTCAGTTCGCCATCTTGGCCACGCCCTTCTGCTACATATTTTTGGTAAAGAAAATCACAATAAGCGTTTATTGATTGGTTTGTGCAAAAGTTATAGCGTCTACAAAATAGGGGATAGTTTTAAGGCATTTTTTATATAATTTTTTTTCTTTACTAGTAATGGCGGCGACCTGCGATTTTTATCGTGACTACGACATTACGTCGTACACGTCCGACAATTTTGACACTATTTTGTCCATTGTCATTTATACAGCAATCAGTGCTATAAATATGCACTGATTACCAGTGATGTAAGTAACTGAGTTAAAATAAACTGAGTTACTTAACGCAGTTACTTTAGAGGGTAACGAGTAATCTAACTGATTACTTTTCCCCTCATTTTCCCTTTTCCCCCATTACTTGGGCGGCATTACCGCAATTACATCTATCGCCACTAGATGACAGTAGTGTAATTCCGGTGTCTTGCTGAGAAAGTTCTCCCGCCGGATAAGGACCCCCTGTGCTGCGCAGGCGCATCGCTTGCATAGTAGGAAGGACTACGGAGCTTACGAAAATTGCCGAACCTAAACAGCTCTGAGTGAACTCTACACCGCGCAGGCGCAGTTAGCATGTAATTGTACGAGGCGATGCCGCACGCTACCGATGCTCATGCTACTCTGCAAGGGGCGTCTATCGTGTAACTAAGGGGCGGGTCTAGTATTACTGTAACCAAGGGGTGCATTTATTATTATTGTTATATATCGAGCTCTGCCCATTAATTTAACATTCGCCCTCTTCTGTAGCCATCCGCCCCTTACACGATATAATAGACCCGCCCCTTACACGATATAATAATAATAGACCCGCCCCTTACACGATATAATAACAATAGACCCGCCCCTTACATGATATAATAACAATAGACCCGCCCCTTGCTTACATGCTATAACAGATCTGCCCCTTGGTTAGAGTAATAATAGAGCAGCCCCTTGGTTACACGATATATAACAATAATAATAAATGCGCCCCTTGCTTACAGTAATACTAGTTACATGTATAGAATATAAAAAAAAAAAAATCACAGTTACTTTGCTGTGTAACTAATTACTTTTCCAATGTAGTAACTGAGTTACTAACGCAATTACTTTTTGGGAGAAGTAATTTGTAACTTAACTAATTACTTTTTTAAAGTAAGATGACCAACACTGCTGATTACTGTATAAATTACACTGGCAGGGAAGGCGTTAAACACTAGGGGGTGATCAATGGGGATAAGTGTGTCCTAGGGAGTGATTCTAACTGTGGGGGGGAGGGGCTTTAACTGACATGACAGCGATCACTGCTCCCGATGACAGGGAGCGGTGATCTCTGTCATGTCACTAGGCAGAACGGGGAAATGCCTTGTTTACATTGGCACTTCCCCATTCTGCCGCTCCGTGACGCGATCGCCGGGAGACCGGTGGACATCGAGTCCGCCGGTCCCGCGGATATGGTGACGCAGTATGCGGTGGGCATGTGTGTGCCTGCTAGCCCCGCCATTTAAAGGGGACGTACAGGTACGCCCATTTGTCCACCGCTGCCATTGTGCCAACGTGTTAAAGAATAAAGAAAAAAGAGGCTTGTTCTAGGTAATTGAATGGGTAATATTTTGCTGAGATACTTAGTGTTCAACCCCTAACCATGTATACAGAAAAAAGGGGCATTGTGCCAACGTATATCGGCGTGCAGCGGTCAGAAAGTGGTTAACCACCTCAGCTCCAGAAGATTTGCCCCCCTTTATGACCAGGTCCTTTTTTTGCGATACGGCACTGCGTTATTTTTAACGTACCCAAATTTTATTCGAATGCGGCGCTGCACCCAAATGAAATTCACGTCCTTTTTTTTCCCCCACAAGTAGAGTTTTCTTTTGGTGGTATTTGATCACCTCTGCGTTTTTTATTTTTTGTGCTATAAAGAAAAAATGACCGACAATTTAAAATAAAATAAAAAATAAGCAATATTTTTTATACTTTCTGCTATAAAACACAATTTAGGCCAACGTGTATTCTGCTACATGTTTTTGGTAAAACAAAAATCCCAATAAGCATCTATTGATTGATTTGCGCAAAAGTTATAGCATCTACAACTATAGGATATTTTTTTGGGGAGTTTTTATTTATTTATTTATTACTAGTAATGGTGACTTATAGCAGGACACAGTGGCGGGCAAATCGGGCACTATGTGACACTTTTGACACTTTTTTGGGGGGACCATTGACACCACCAATACAGTGATCAGTGCTAAAAAATATGCACTGTCACTGTACTAATGACAATTGTCAGGGAGAAGTTTAACATCAGGGGCGATCAAAGGGTTAGATGTGTTCCCTCGAAGTGTTTGTTAACTGTGGGGGGAGGTGCTTTGACTGTGGGAAGACAGAGATTCGTGTTCCTGCTTAGCAGAAACACAGGATCTCCATCTTCCCCTCTCACAGAACCTTGAATTGCCTTGTGGACATAGGCAGACCGCCGTTCTGCCTCTCTGCAACGCTTTACACAAATTAAATTTATATCACTTTTTTTCACACAAATAGAGCTTTCTTTTGGTCGTATTTGATCACCACTGTTTTTTTTCACCGCAGAAAATTTGGGGAAAAAAAACAATAATTTGTACTTTCTGCTACTAAACATATACAATAAAAAAATTTAAAAATCAAATGTCTTCAAAAAAAAAATTGGGCCAAAATTTATTCTGCTACAATTTGATAAAATTTGATAAAATAAAAAAAATCCCAATAAGTGTATATTGATTGGTTTGCATGAAAGTTATAGCGCCTAGAGACTATGGGATATATACTGGAATTTTTTTATATATACTACTAATGGTGGTGATCACCGACTTATAATGGGACTGCGATAGTGCGGCGAACAATCTGACACTAACTGACACTGGGGGGGGGGACTGACTAACTGCCGCTGACATCACCAGTGACACTAATACAGTGATCGGTGCTAATACTATATACTGTCACTGTACTAATGACACTGGTTGGGAGGGGGTTCGCATAGTGTGTGCGCCCTAAACCCGGAAGTAGGCAGCGATGTACGAGTAAGTCTCTTTGCCTGTGCGGACCACCCGCCCACAGTAAATTGCAGGCGGTCTGGAGGTGGTTAATAATATAAAAAGACGGTATGCATTTATGTATATGTGTTTCTTTTCTTATCATTTTGTTCATTTTTTTGGTATGTGTTAAAAACATCAAAGAAAAATAAAATACACCTATAAAATCCGCAAAAAAACAAACAATGCATAAAAATACTTAGGGTCTATTTAATAGCCAATAGCGGCTCTTTTAAAACACTAAAGAGTAACTGTGGTCAGGCTATGGATATTCAAATAATTTCACATTCTTAACAAACAGCAAATGTGCTTCAAAACAAATCTTCACTGACCTCTGTAGCTGTAGGCACTCTGAAGCAATTCATCCTCAAAGTTCACTGCAAAGCATTCAATTATTTTTCTAAGTCAGCTCAGATCCTCCATATCGCAATCCCAGCAGTGACTCAGCAGCTCATCTCACCTACTCCTTCTCTTAGAAGTGACTCAGCAGCTCATCTCACCTACTCCTTCTCTTAGAAGTGACTCAGCAGCTCAGCGCACCCTACTCCTTCTCTTAGAAGTGACTCAGCAGCTCAGCTCCCCCTACTCCTTCTCTTATAATTGACTCAGCAGCTCAGCGCACCCTACTCCTTCTCTTAGAAGTGACTCAGCAGCTCAGCGCACCCTACTCCTTCTCTTAGAAGTGACTCAGCAGCTCAGCGCACCCTACTCCTTCTCTTAGAAGTGACTCAGCAGCTCAGCGCACCCTACTCCTTCTCTTAGAAGTGACTCAGCAGCTCAGCTCCACCTACTCCTTCTCTTAGAAGCGACTCAGCAGCTCAGTGCACCCTACTACTTCTCTTAGAAGTGACTCAGCAGCTCAGCTCCCCCTACTCCTTCTCTTAGAAGTGACTCAGCAGCTCAGCTCACACTGCACCCCCTCCCAGCAATGACCTGCTCCACCAGCTCTTCCCTTCCAGCACTGTCTCAGCAGCTTAGCTCACCCAGCTACTCCCTTCAAGCAGTGACTTAGCAGCTCTCCCTGCTCCCTCCTTCCAGGACTCTCTCAGCAGCTCAGCTCACCCTACTCCTCTCTCTCAGCAGTGACTCAGCAGCTCAGCTCACCCTCCTCCCGTTCAGTAGGGACTCATCAGATCAGCTAGCCCTGTTTCTTCTCCCAGCAGTGACTCAGCAGCTCAGCTCACCCTACTACCCCCTCCCAGCAGTAACTCAGCTTGCCCTGCTTCTCCTGTTCAGCAGGAACTCATCAGTTCAGCTCGCCCTGTTCCTTCTCCCAGCAGTGACTCAGCAGCTCAACTCATCCTACTCCCCTCTCCCAGAAGTGACTCAGCAGCTCAGCTTACCCTACTACCCATCTCCCAGCAGTAACTCAGCAGCTCAGTTTGCCCTGCTCCTCCTGTTCAGCAGGAACTCATTAGATCAGCTCACCCTGTTCCTTCTTCCAGCGGTGACTCAGTAGCTCAGCTCACCCTACTCCCCTCTCCCAGCAGTGACTGAGCAGCTCAGCTCACCCTACTCCTCCCATTCAGCAATGACTCATCGGCTCAGCTCGCCCTGTTCCCTCTCCCAGCAGTGACTCAGCAGCTCAGCTCGCCCTACTCCTTCCGTTCAGCAGGGACTCATCAGCTCAGTTCACCCTACTCCCCTCTCTCCCAGCAGTGACTCAGCAGCTCAGCTCCCACCTACCAGCAGTGTCTCAGTGGGTCCCATGGATATCAATAAAAGCCTGAAAAATGTGGCCTTTCCCTAAAATCTAAAAAAAAATAAGGTTTTAGCCGGAGTTGGGCTTTATCTATGTAATGTCCGTGGTGTTTGATGTAACCTGCTGGACACAGATGTGTTGTTTCAGGTAGAAAGTGACGGAGAATCCGGAGCCGGGACAATAATAATGAAGAGCCGGCGATCGAAGGAAATCTTTCTCATCCACAATCATCATCTCATTCAAAGTTTCAGTTCCTCTTCATTCCCATGAGTCATAATCAGACCCAAATCTCCTATTTTGGTAATGTGATTATTTTGGCGTCCCTTAAACATGTCACAAAGAGACAAACAGAGGAGCGAGCCGAGCGAGCGAGCCCCGTGAGCGCGCCCCGCGGGAACATAGCCGATTCATATTCTTAAAGAGACCCTGTCACCCGACCAATCCATGCAATCTTCCCCTTCGATTATATGTACATCTAATGTATTTTATTCCCGTAAAATCCTCCCTTGTGTAGACATCCAAAGTCCGGAGACCACTGCTGGGTGCCGCCATCTTGGATGTGATGTCAGCAGCTCCAGCAGACTCAGAGCTGTCACTCAAGTGACCCGCTATAGTATTAATTTAGGTTATGTATGGAGGTAAGGGCAGGGGTGGAGGAGCTGGGTCAGCACAGACAGCAATTTGACTCCCAGATAAGCGGACTATGTATAGTCAGCTTTAGGGTAGTAGATTCCACAGTGTGAGCCAATAAACTCGTCCTCATCAACATAGGGATAAGGTGCTGTGCCAGTGGAGTCCCCCCTGGCAAGGTGCCCCCCTCATGGCTTGTGGCCTGGTATGGTTCAAAAGGGGAGGATCTATGCGCTCACCCCCCCTTACCTGGCCTTGCAGGCTGCATGATTGGATTAGGGTCTTGCATGGATTTTGGGGGACCCCATGCTTTTTTTATCTTGTTTGGGGGTCGCCCCTTAAAATCCATACCGGACCCCCAGGGAAAGATACAATTTGGGGGAATACTCAATGCCATTCATACCAGACCCTCAACAAGGAAACACAATCTGGTATCTCTATACTACACTCTCATCAAGTAGAAAGGTCTGGACCCCACATTGTTTTATTTTTTTTCAAGGGGGTCTCCCATTTACCTCCATTCTAGACCCTCATCAAGTAGCAAGGTCTGGTATCTATAAGGGGAACCCCACATTTTTTAGGGGTCTCCTATTAACCCCTATGCTAGACCCTCATCAAGTTGGAGGGTCTGGTATGTATAGGGGGAACCCCACATTGTTTTTTTTTATGGTCTCCCATTAACCTCTATGCTAGACCCTTATCAAGTAGAAAGGTCTGGTATGTATAAGGGGATCCCCACATTGTTTTTGTTTTTTTGAGGGGTCTCCCATTAACCTCTATGATAGACCGTCATCAAGTAGAAGGGTCTGGTATATATCGGGGGAACCCCACATAGATTTTTTTCGATGGGTCTCCCATTAACCTTTATGCTAGACCCTCATCATGTAGGAGGGTCTGCTATGTATAGGGGGAACCTCACATTGTTTTTTATTTTACTTTTTTTTAGAGGTCTTCCATTAACCTCTATGCTACACCCTCATCAAGTTGAATGGTCTGGTATTTGTTGAGGGAACCCCACATCGTTTTTTTAGGGGTCTCCCATTAACCTCTATGCTAGACCCTCATCAAGTTGAAAGGTCTGGTATATATAGGGGGAACCCCACATTGATTTTTTTAGGGGTCTCCCATTAACCTCTATGCTAGACCCTCATCAAGTTGAATGGTCTGGTATGTGTTGGGGGAACCCCACATTGTTTTTTTGAGGGGTCTCCCATTAACCTCTATGCTAGACCTTCATCAAGTAGAAAGGCCTGGTATATATTGGGGGGAACCCCACGTAGATTTTTTTTGAGGGGTCTCCCATTAACCTAACCTCTATGCTAGACCCTCATCAAGTAGAAGGGTCTGGTATGTGAAGGGGGAACCCCACATTGTTTTTTTTTTTACTTTTTTTTAAAGGTCTTCCATTAACCTCTATGCTACACCCTCATCAAGTTGAATGGTCGGGTATTTGTTGGGGGAACCCCACATCGTTTTTTTAGGGGTCTCCCATTAACCTCTATGCTAAACCCTCATCAAGTAGAAGGGTCTGGTATGTATAGAGGGAACCCCACATTTATTTTGAAGGGTCTCCCATTAACCTCTATGCTAGACCCTCATCAAGTAGAAAGGTCTGGTATATATAGGGGGAACCCCACATTGATTTTTTTAGGGGTCTCCCATTAACCTCTATGCTAGACCCTCATCAAGTTGAATGGTCTGGTATGTGTTGGGGGAACCCCACATTGTTTTTTTGAGGGGTCTCCCATTAACCTCTATGATAGACCTTCATCAAGTAGAAAGGTCTGGTATATATTGGGGGGAACCCCACATAGATTTTTTTTGAGGGGTCTCCCATTAACCTAACCTCTATGCTAGACCTCCATCAAGTAGAATGGTCTGGTATGTGAAGGGGGAACCCCACATTGTTTTTTTTTTTTTACTTTTTTTTAGAGGTCTTCCATTAACCTCTATGCTAGACCCTCATCAAATTTAATGGTCGAGTATTTGTTGGGGAACCCCACATCATTTTTTTAGGGGTCTCCCATTAACCTCTATGCTAGACCCTCATCAAGTAGAAGGATCTGGTATGAATAGAGGGAACCCCACATTTTTTTTGAGAGGGTCTATGCTAGACCCATATCAAGTTGAACGGTCTGGTATATATAGGGGGAACCCCACATTGATTTATTTTAGGGGTCTCCCATTAACCTCTATGCTAGACCCTCATCAAGTTGAATGGTCTGGTATGTGTTGAGGGAACCCCACATGTTTTTTTTGAGGGGTCTCCCATTAACCTCTATGCTAGACCCTCATCAAGTAAAAGAATCTGGTATGTATAGGGGGAACTCCACATCGTTTTTTTTAGGGGTCTCCCATTAACCTCTATGCTAGACCCTCATCAAGTAGAAGGGTCTGGTATGTATAGAGCAGGGGGTCTTCAAACTATGGCCCTCCAGTTGTTCAGGAACTACAATTCCCATCATGCCTTGTCATGTCTGTGAATGTCAGAGTTTTACAATGCCTCATGGGATGTGTAGTTCCGCAACAGCTGGAGGGCCGTAGTTTGAAGATCCCTGGTATAGAGGGAACCCCACTTTTTTTTTTTTTTGAGGGGTCTCCAATTAACCTCTATGCTGGACCCTCATCAAGTAGAAAGGTCTGGTATGTAAAGGGGGAACCCCACATTGTTTTTTTTGTTTTGTTTTTTTGAGGGGTCTCCCATTAACCTTTGTTTGCGCCTCCCCCAAAAAATGGAGCACCAGCCGCCACTGTTAATGAGTATAAAGCCAAACAACAAGACCCGTCAGTGGCGTGCGCGCGCCCACTAGCCCCCTAAATTAAAGAGGACGTACAGGTACGCCCATTTTGCCCACCGCTGCCATTGTGCCGACGTTTATCGGTGTGCGGCGGTCGGCAAGTGGTTAACCGCTTCCCGACCGCCTCCTGCACATATACGTCGGCGGAATGGCACAGCTAGGCAAAAGCACATACAGGTACACGTGCACGGTCGGGAGCTCCGTGACCACGGCCGCCGGACCAGCGGACACAGAGCTGAAGAACGGGGAGAGGTCTGTGTAAACAAACCTCTCCCCGCGCTTCCTACACTGCCTATCACTGATTGGCTGTTCCCTGTCATCGGGAAAGCCGATCAATGACGTCAGACGTCAGCCCCGCCCCCTAATGTTAAAAAAAACACACACGTCACAGCCCATAACCCCTCCCCTCCCCCTAGTGGTTAACGTTTTCACTGCATGTGTCATTTATACAGGAATCAATGCATTTAAATAGCATTGATTGCTGTATAAATGAAAATGGTCCCAAAAATGTGTCAAAAATGTCCGATGTGTCCGCCAAAATGTCGCAGTCACAATAAAAATCGCTGATCGCCGCTATTACTAGTTAAAAAAAAAATATTAATAAAAACGCTATAAAACTATCCCCTATTTTGTAAACGCTATAACTTTTGCGCAAACCAATCAATAATCGCTAATTGCGATTTTTTTTTACCAAAAATATGTAGAAGAATACGTATCGGCCTAAACTGAGGGAAAAAAAACATTTTTATATATTTTTTGGGGATATTTATTATAGCAAAAAGCAAAAAATATTGCATTTTTTTCAAAATTGTCGCTCTATTTTTGTTTATAGCGCAAAAAATAAAAACCGCAGGGGCGATCAAATACCACCAAAAGAAAGCTCTATTTGTGGGAAAAAAAGGACGCCAGTTTTGTTTGGGAGCCACGTCGCACGTCAGTTAAATCGACGCAGTGCCGAATCGCAAAAAGGGGCCTGGTCCTTTGGCTGCCAATTGGTCCGGGGCTGAAGTGGTTAAATAGCCTTGCAGGAGTTAAATGTAATTTTTGTATGTGTGCGCTGTAATATTTTGTTCTGTTTATATGGTCTTATGGCTGCACCATCTTTAATGCATCTTTTAGAGTGTCCCCCCAAATCTTTGTAGATTAGGGGGTCGGACGCATGGATAGGGGGTGCATTATGGGCCCCCCACTGATACTATAGATCGTGTGCACAAAGTACAGAGATCTCCTTGAGGAACTCAGACAGACAGCAAGGAGTTAAACCCAACAGCTAGACAGCAAAGCAGACAATCTATTGTTCTACGAATACCCAACAAGTGAAACACAAAGAGTAAAATATAACAAAGTTATACAAAGTTACCAATGGAGAACACCTGGTAGCAGGAAGAGGCGGGGGTGGGGGTGGGCGGGGTGCAGACAATGTTTCTGGGTGCAAATCCTTTATTAAGTCCAATTCCCTCTTTGTGCTTTGTTTGTACAACTGTCTACAGTATCTTTTTTATGGCTTTATAGTTTATACAAACGCTTTCATGTTAAAAATTAAACATTAAAAATGAACTGAACCGTAACTTTCCGGTGCGCTGACCCCATTATATACTGAGATAAAGAAATCCGCAGCGACTTTGTTTGCAAACAGGAGGAAGCGGCCGGGAGCTGTGATTTAATCACAATTTAACCCCCTCAGCTCCAGGAGGTTTTACCCCCTTCTTGACCAGGCCATGTTTTGCCATTTAGCACTGCGCTACTTTACCTGGTAATTGAGCGGTCATGCAAATTAAGTTTATATCAATTTTTTTTCACACAAATAGAGCTTTCTTTTATATGTATACAATATATTATATAATATATCCTGTATGTATACAATGTATAATATAATGGATCCTGTATGTTTACAATCTAGTATATAATGGATCCTGTACATCTACAGTGTATTATATAATGGATCCTGTATGTTTACAATCTATTATATAATGGATCCTGTACATATACAGTGTATTATATAATGGATCCTGTATGTTTACAATCTATTATATAATGGATCCTGTACATATACAGTGTACTATATAATGGATCCTGTATATATACAATGTATAATATAATGGATCCTGTATGTTTACAATCTATTATATAATGGATCCTGTACATATACAGTGTATTATATAATGGATCCTGTACATCTACAGTGTATTATATAATGGATCCTGTATGTATACAATGTATTATATAATGGATCCTGTATGTATACAATGTATTATATAATGGATCCTGTATGTATACAATGTATTATATAATGGATCCTGTATGTATACAATGTATTCTATAATATATCCTGTATGTATACAATGTATAATATAATGGATCCTGTATGTATACAATGTATTATATAATGTATTCTGTATGTATACAATGTACCTAATCCTACGTGTATTGGAGACAGTAAGGGTCGGATTGAGCTTGGACAGTGCCTCTTCGGTTTAAATAATTAACAGAGACAAACTAATGATTGGTTGCTAGGACCATGTAGCAACCAATCACCTGCTGGTTAGCTTAAAAAGTTAAGTCCAGCAGTTCCTCTATTAAGTGCTGCTCACTGTCTCTCCTCCTGCTGTATAGGAGGAGAGAGAGTGTCTTCTTTATCCTACAAAGCCTGCGATACTTATGTACATGGGAGGAGCCTGTGATACTTATGTACATGGGAGGAGCCTGTGATACTTATGTACATGGGAGGAGCCTGTGATACTTATGTACATGGGAGGAGCCTGTGATACTTCTGTACATGGGAGGAGTCTGTGATACTTATGTACATGGGAGGAGTCTGTGATACTTATGTACATGGGAGGAGCCTGTGATACTTATGTACATGGGAGGAGCCTGTGATACTTATGTACATGGGTGGAGCCTGTGACACTTCTGTACATGGGAGGAGCCTGTGATACTTATGTACATGGGAGGAGTCTGTGATACTTATGTACATGGGAGGAGCCTGTGATACTTATGTACATGGGAGGAGCCTGTGATTCTTCTGTACATGGGAGGAGCCTGTGATACTTCTGTACATGGGAGGAGTCTGTGATACTTATGTACATGGGAGGAGTCTGTGATACTTATGTACATGGGAAAAGCCTGTAAAACTTATGTACATGGGAGGAGCCTGTGATACTTATGTACATGGGAGGACCCTGTGATACTTATGTACACGGGAGGAGCCTGTGATACTTATGTACATGGGTGGAGCCTGTGATACTTATGTACATGGGAGGAGTCTGTGATACTTATGTACATGGGAGGAGCCTGTGATATTTCTGTACATGGGAGGAGTCTGTGATACTTCTGTACATGGGAGGAGCCTGTGATACTTCTGTACATGGGAGGAGCCTGTGATACTTATGTACATGGGAGGAGCCTGTGATACTTATGTACACGGGAGGAGCCTGTGATACTTATGTACACGGGAGGAGCCTGTGATACTTATGTACATGGGTGGAGCCTGTGATACTTATGTACATGGGAGGAGTCTGTGATACTTATGTACATGGGAGGAGCCTGTGATATTTCTGTACATGGGAGGAGCCTGTGATACTTCTGTACATGGGAGGAGCCTGTGATACTTCTGTACATGGGAGGAGTCTGTGATAATTATGTACATGGGAGGAGTCTGTGATACTTATGTACATGGGAGGAGCCTGTGATACTTATGTACATGGGAGGAGCCTGTGATACTTATGTACATGGGTGGAGCCTGTGACACTTCTGTACATGGGAGGAGCCTGTGATACTTATGTACATGGGAGGAGTCTGTGATACTTATGTACATGGGAGGAGCCTGTGATACTTATGTACATGGGAGGAGCCTGTGATTCTTCTGTACATGGGAGGAGCCTGTGATACTTCTGTACATGGGAGGAGTCTGTGATACTTATGTACATGGGAGGAGTCTGTGATACTTATGTACATGGGAAAAGCCTGTGATACTTATGTACATGGGAGGAGCCTGTGATACTTATGTACAAGGGAGGACCCTGTGATACTTATGTACACGGGAGGAGCCTGTGATACTTATGTACACGGGAGGAGCCTGTGATACTTATGTACACGGGAGGAGCCTGTGATACTTATGTACATGGGATTTTTTTCCTTTTTTATTTTTAATAAATTTGCAAAGATTTCAAACAAACTTCTTTCGCATTGTCATTATGGGGGATTGTTTGTAGAATTTTGAGGAAAATAATGAATTTAATCCATTTTGGAATAAGGCTGTAACATAACAAACTGTGGAAAAAGTGAAGCGCTGTGAATACTTTCCGGCTGCACTGTATGTTGTGTTTCTGTGCCCTAAAATTTTTAGTGTATTTTTTCCTGGAAGTTTGTGTTTGATAAACAGCTGAACAAATATCATGGGACATAAAAAAAATTGCAACGTCCACTGTTTTATTTTCCGGGGCTTCTGCTTTCAGAAAATAAGTAATGCTTGGCAGTTATTCTAGCAAAAAAAATGCTGATTTTTAACATTATTATTATAAAGCGCCAACAGTTTGCGTAGCACTTTACAATGTTCGGTCAGACATTACAGCTACAAAACAATTCAGTACAGGAGGAATCAGAGGGCCCGGCCCGTTGGAGCTTACAATCTAAAGGGGGGTTCAAGTGATACATAAGGTAATAACTGATCTGATGGAGGAAATAAAAGTATTTGTATGTGAGAAATGAAAACAAATTCCTGGTAGACAAAAGGATAAGAAAAACAATAAAAGGGGGGCAGACTGGAGGGACCTCTTTGGCCTTCTATGTTTTTGTATTGTGTGCCAGTGACAGGTCCTCTTAGGTCAGACCGATGAAGAAGGACGAGCGGTTGAAGCGACTTCCAGGCTGGCGTTTTTATTTTTTTTTTCTTCAGCCGCTGCTGATGTCAGCCCAGAGCTACAAGGGTGGTTTTGATTTTGTCTTAAATTAAAGACTGCTTTTTCTTTGGGCTAAACTTAGAAGTACCGTTGGCTTTTTCAAACGGCAGGAAATGAGGCCGTGAAAGTGCCAAGTCATGACGCCAGGCTACCGAAAACAAGCCTCCATTCTCTCTGTTCCCGTTAACCCCTTCGCACCCGCTGGGGGGAAGGGGGGGTGACTCACCCAGCCTGGGTGGAGGAGCGATTGTCGCATTAACTCATTACAGTAAAAGTTTCGCACGTGACCGCCCGCGGCTCAGGCGGGCGAACGCAGCCCATAAATACGGACAGTTTTCGTGGAGGTTTGATTTTTAGAGATTTTTTTTGTTTCTGGACGCCATGCTCTGCTCAGTATAACTGACAATTTCTGGGCACCCACCCCACCAGGAATCTTTGTTACCACATTAAGGCGGAGCGGCGCTAATTTATGCCGCCCTCGGCTCGGGATGTTTTGAAAGCTGTTTGGGAGAACTTTGATCCCCCCCAGGTGTATGACTCCGACTGTTTTCTGTACCCAGAAATACTGTTTTCCTATTTCCCACAATATCCGTCCCGCAGCGCGTTCATAGGATGTGCTCAGATCCACTCTCCAGTCACGGTTAAAGGAGAACTCCACCCTGATGTGTATATGAGCGATGATACGGAAAATAGACAGCGGAAAACAAAATAGCTTTTTTTTTTTTAGCTTTCCTTCTATTACAGTAATAACACACTGAACATCTTCCAGGACAGAGCAGATCGATTCTAATTGGTCAGCGCCATCACAGTGAATCAATCTGATTTGTCCCAGAGGCGCTGCACAGGGAGGAGGAAGAAGAGTGCAGATTTCAAATCCCCAGACTGACAGCTCACTACCCACGGAGGTAAGTACAGTAGGAACTGGGGTCTGAGGAGGGTGTCTTGGGCCGGCCATAGAAAGCCCAAGTCATTCCAACCATTTATGGGCAGGCTGAATGTACCAAACTGAGAGATTGATCAACTTGGGTACAACCAGCCTGCCGGATTTTACATGCGATTATCGCTAGAGGCTGGTATAGCCGCTAGCAATAACCACTGTGTTCTCCCAGCGGGGACGGCTTCCCCCAATGGGAGAATACAATGGCTCAGCGGGAGGGATTCCCCTGACAACCCCATGTATGGCCTGCTTTGGTGTTAGTTCACTTTTACATTTTTTCTGTAAAGGGGAACTAACCCTTTAAACTGCAAAGGCAGAAGACAGGGGTGTAACAAAATGATCCCTCCATTTAGCTGAATAGGGCAATGCCACAACCATCCCACAACCGCATGCAATGCACCCGGTTGTGGTACAGTGGTCCGGGTTTAGGGGTAAAACAGACAGTTAGGAGGCGACATAATGCCTGTGGACCTGTGGAATTGTGTCCAGGACCCGGTGCAGTCCATGATATCTGTCATCTTCCTGATACCTTCTTATTACCTACCACTGCTGGCCACTCTGCACTTCTGCATTGTGTCTGCCTGGAAGTAGCAGGATATATGAAATATATTTTTTGTCCTCCCTTGTTGTTCCTTCCTTCCCTCCTTGTTTCCCTCCCCTCTCCTTCTTGGCCTCCTTCCTTTCTTTCTTCCTTCTCTCCCTCCTTCCTTTCTTTTTTTCTCTCCCTCCCTCCTTTCCTTCCTTCTTTTTTTCCTAACTACCTTCCTTCTTTTCTCTCTCTCTCTCCATTTCCCCCTTCCTCCCGTTCCTCCCTATTCTATTCTTCTCTTCCCTTTTCCTTCCTTCCCTTCTTCTTTCCTTTCCTCTTTCCTTCCCCAGTTCTTCCTCCTTCCTCCATTCCTTGCTCTTATTGAAACACCCTTCATATCTCCCTCTCTCCCTTCCTCCCTTTCCCCACTTCATTTCTTCCTTCATGCATTTCTCCAGTCCTTCCTTTTTTCCTTCCTCTCTTCTTTCTTTCTTTTCTTCCCTTCTTTCTCTTAAACACAATTTTTTCCTCCCTTCTTTCCTTTCCCCTACTTTCTTCCTTTTTTTCTAATTTCTTCAGTCCTTCCTCCTTTCTCTTTCTTCCTACCTGCCTTCCTCCATCCCTTCCTTTTTTTCCAAACACCATTTCTTCCTCCTTATCTCCCTTCCTTCCTTTCTCATGTTTTCCTCTTTCCTTCCTCCCTTCCTTCCTTCCTTCCTTCCTCTATCACTCCCTACTTCTTCATTCCATCACTTTCTTTATTTCAAACACCATTACTTTATCCCTCTCTACCTCCCGTTCTTTCCCCTGCTTCCTTCCTTTCCTCCTTTATTAATTACCTCTTCTCTGCCTCCCTCCCTCCCTTCCTTCCTTCCTTCTTCCATCCCTTTCTTTCTCCCAAACACCATTTCTTCCACCATTTCTCCCTTTCCCCTGTTTTTGTTCCTTGCTTAGATGGGTGATCATCTGTGTTGTAAATCTGATGGTCTTCAGGAAGGTCCCTGGGTTCACAACATTCCCTTTCTCATTTCAGAATCAGCAGTGGAACCCCAATAAGTTCTCCCTTCTTCCCTTTCACCTACTTTCTTCCTTTTTTTCTCATTTCTTCAGTCCTTCCTGCTTTCTTTTTCTCCTTCTTCCTACCTGCCTTCCTCCCTCCCTTCCTTTTTTCCAAACACCATTTCTTCCTCCTTATCTCCCTTCCTTCCTTTCTTGTGTTTTCCTCCTTCCTTCCTTCCTCTATCCCTCCCTCCCTTTCCTTATTAATTCCATCCCTTTCTTTATTTCAGACACCATTACTTCATCCCTCTCTACCTTCCGTTCTTTCCCCTGCTTCCTTAATTTCCTCCTTTATTCATTTATTCTTCTCTTCCTTCCTTCCTTCCTTCCTCCCTTTCTCTCAAACACCATTTCTTCCACCCTCTCTCCCTTTCCCCTGCTTTCTTTCCTTTTAACTTCCTTCCTTTCTTTGGTCATTTCTTCCTTCCTTGCTTAGATGGGTGATCATCTGTGTTGTGAATCTGATGGTCTTCAGGAAGGTCCCTGGGTTCACAACATTCCTTTTCTCCTTTCAGAATCAGAAGTGGAACTCCTATAAGTTCTCCCTTCTTTCCTCTCCCCTACTTTCTTCCTTTCTTTCCTCATTTCTTCAGTACTTCATACTTTCCTTTTCCCTTCTATCCTACCTTCCTTCCTCCATCCCTTCCTTTTTTTCAAACACCATTTCTTGCTCTTTATCTCCCTTCCTTTCTCTTGTTTCCTTTCTTCCCAACTTCTTCCCTCCCCTTTCTTTTAGACACCATTTCTTCCTCCCTCTCTCCCTTCCTTTATTTCCCCTGTTTCCTTCCTTCCTTCCTTAATTCCTTCCTCTCTCCCTTCCTTCCTCCATCCTTTTCTTTCTCTCAAACACCATTTCTTCCACCCTCTCTCCCTTTCCCCTGGTTTCATCCTTTTTTAACTTCCTTCCTTTCTTTGGTCCTTTCTTCCTTGCTTAGATGGGTGATCATCTGTGTTGTGAATCTGATGGTCTTCAGGAAGGTCGCTGGGTTCACAACATTCCTTTTTTCATTTCAGAATCAGCAGTGGAACTCCAATAAGTCCTCCCTTCTTTCCTTTCCCCTACTTTCTTCCTTTCTTTTCTCATTTCTTTAGTCCTTCCTCCTTTCCTTTTCCCTTCCTTCCTACCTTCCTTGCTACCTTATTTCCCCTTTTTCAAACAGCATTCCTTCCTTCTTATCTCCTTTTCTTCCTTTCTCTTGTTTTCTTCCTTCCTTCCTTTCCTTCTGACACCATTACTTCCTCTCTCTCTCCCTTCCTTTCTTTCCCCTGCTTCCTTCTTTCCTTGATTCCTTTATTCCTTCCTCCATCCCTTTCTTTCTCTCAAACACCATTTCTTCCACCCTCTCTCCCTTTCCCCTGCTTTCTTCCTTCATCCATTCCTTCCTTTCTTTGGTCCTTTCTTGCTTAGATGGGTGATCATCTGTGTTGTGAATCTGATGGTCTTCAGGAAGGTCCCTGGGTTCACAACATTCCTTTTCTCCTTTCAGAATCAGCAGTGGAACTCCAATAAGGCGCAGAAAATTATTCTAATTTCACTGCATGCTGTGAGCTTCTCACAATGTTTATTAGAAGTGCCTTCCTTCCTTCCTTCCTTCCTTCCTTCCTTCCTTCCTTCCTTCCTTCCTTCCTTCCTTCCTTCCCTGTCTGTGTTGTGATGCTGATGGTCTTCAGGAAGGTCCCTGGGTTCACAATGTTCCTTTCCTCCTATAAGTAGTAACCAGTAACCTCTATTTGAAGTGGTTTCTGAGTTGTCCAGCCAGGGAGGACATGAAAGGAAGGATCCCGCAGAGGGCGCTGATCCCAGTGATGGTGGATAATAGTAGGTTCACTCAGGATGAGGATTTAGTTACGCCGCGCTCAGTGTCTCTGTACCTGTTTTATATCCGCCATTCAGCTTCCTAAACACTCACAGATGTCTTATGAAAGACCTTTCTAGTGTCTGCTTCTTAAAGGGAAACCGTAATGGTTCAGTCCAGTTTTTATAAATGTTTCTTAAGTCTTTAAACTCCTACACCGTAGATTTAGATATACATTTTCATAAATATATAAAAAAATATATATTTTACAGGTAAACAATCAATGGAGGGAGCACCCTGACATAGGATTCCCAGAGCTCTTTGGGTAATTCAATTATAGTGGCAAGAGCTGTTTGCCTTCAGACTGTCTCTCTGAGTGAAATTCTGTAAAAACTGGCCTGGAGGGAGGGAGGAAGGTGGGGGGGGGGGTCACTGCTCTGAAAGTGGAGGAAAGAGAGGGGTGGAGACACTATGCTGTAAAGAAAGGTGAGGGGTTGAGTCATTGTCTTGTGAGGGGATGGAAATAGGGGGGTGGAATCACTGTCCTGGAAGGAGAGAGAAGGGAGGGTGTGGAGTCACTACAATGTAAAGAAAGGGAGGGGGTTCATTCGCTGCCCTGAAAGAGGAGGAAAGGGAGGAGGTAGAGTCACTGTCCTGGAAGGAGAAGGAAGGGGTGGATTCACTGCCCTGGAAGGAGAGGGAAGAGAGGGTGTGGACTCACTGTCATGGAAGGCGAAGGAAGGTGGGGTGGAGTCACTACAATGTAAAGAAAGGGAGGGCGTTGATTCGCTGCCCCTAAAGAGGAGGGAAAGGAGGGGGTAGAGTCGCTGTTCTGGAAGGAGAGAGAAGGCGGTCGAGTCACTGTCCTGGGGGGAAGAAAGGGGGTGGAGTTACTGACCTGGAAGGAGAGGGAAAGGAGGGGGTGGAGTCACTATCCTGGAGGGAGAGGTAAGGGCGGGGGTGGAGTCATTCCTCTGGAAGGCAGGGGGTGGAGACACTGCTCTGAAAAAAGAAGGTGTAAAGTAACTGCCCTGGAAGGGAAGGGAGGGGGTGGAGTCACTTCCCTGGAAGGAGAGGGAAGGGAGGGGGGAGTCACTGCCATTGAAGGGTAGGGATGGGAGAGGGTGGAGTCACTACTCTGGAAGGGGAGGGAAGGGAAGGGGTGGTGTCATTAATGTGGAAGGGGAGGATATGGAGGAGGAGAAGTCATTGATCTGGAAGGCGGGGGAGGGAGAGGGAAGGGAGGGGGTGGAGTCCCTGTCCTGGAAGGAGAGGGAAGGGAGGGGGTGGGGTTACTGCTCTGGAGGGGGAGGGAAGGAGGGGGTGGAGTCACTGCCCTGGAAGCATAGGGAAGTGGGGTGGATTCATTGCTCTGAAAAAAAGAAGGGGATAGAGTCACTGTCCTGGAAGGGGAGGCAAGGAAAGGGTGGAGTCACTGCTCTGGAAGGGAGGGGGTGAAGTCACTGCTCTGAAAAAAAGAAGGGGTGGAGTCTCTGCCCTGGAAGATGAGGGAAGAGAATGGGCGGGATCTGCCATGGAAGGGGAGGGAAGGGAGGGGGTGGAGTCACTGATCTGGAAGGGAGGAGGCGATGTCATTGATTGTGAATCATGATGAGTAAATGATCTGGAAGGGGAGGACATGGAGGGGGAGGAGTCATTGTTCTGGAAGGGGGAGGGGAGGAGTCATTGATCTGTAAAGGGAGGGCATGGAGGGGGAGGAGTCATTGATCTGGAAGGAAAGGACATGGAGGGGGAGGAGTCATTGATCAGGAAGGGGGAAGACATGGATTGGGAGGAGTCATTTATTTGGAAGGGGGGGATGTGGAAGGGGAGGAGTAATTGATCTGAAAGAGGGTTGACATGGAGGGGAGGGAAGGGAGGGGGTGGAGTCATTGATCTGGAAAAGAAGGGGGTTTGAGGGGAAGGAGTAATTGATCTAAAAGGGGGAGGACATAGAAGAGGAGGAGTCATTGACCTAGAAGGGGAGGGAAAGGAGGGGCTGGAGTCATTGATAGGGAAGGGAGGGGGGTGGAGTCATTGATCTGGAAGGGAAGGGAGGGGGTGGAGTCATTGATCTTGGAAGGGAGGGGGTGGAGTCATTGATCTGGAAGGGAGGGGGTGGAGTCATTGATCTGGAAGCGAAGGGAGGGGGTGGAGTCATTGATCTGGAAGGGAAGGGAGGGGTGGAGTCATTGATCTGGAAGGGAAGGGAGGGGGTGGAGTCATTGATCTGAAAGGGAAGGGGTGGAGTCATTGATCTGGAAGGGAAGGGAGGGGTGGAGTCATTGATCTGGAAGGGAAGGGAGGGGTGGAGTCATTGATCTGGAAGGGAAGGGAGAGTGGGGAAGTGGAAAGTTACAGCTGAACCCAGAAGTGATATAAATGATGTTGCTTACGTGTTCATTCACCGGAGGGGAGACCAGCGAAGATGTTCACTGATCTCCCTCCATTCCACCTCCATTCCACCTATCATGTTGTCCCGGGTCTGCAAGTGGGTGGAGCCCAGGATACATGGTGGAGGGTAGTCTGGGAAGGGGAGGGGCTTTCCCTTAGTGGCAGCTTCCACCTAAAAAGCTCATTCCCAGCTGAATTGTGGCCGCCCTGTTCTCCCGGCCTCCGTCTATAAATGGCACGGGTAGACAAGGGGTTATAGGAATGAAGGAGGAGAGGAATGAGCGGCTCCGGGTCTGAGTCTGCGGCTGTGCAGTCTTCTTCCATTTTTCCCTCCACAGGGAATCATGTAACAAGAGGCGGTGTGCTGAACCATACTCCTATGTGAATGAGCCCCTGGGGAGCCCTATGATCCCCCATCGTCCTGCGTTGTGCCGGAAGAGGACGCCTCTCTTTCCACTGTTTATGAATTCTATTTTGCTTTTCTCCCCCATCGCACCGCCATACAACGCAGCGGCGAGCAGCTTCGGGTGAGGAGCTTCGGGGTAGGAGCTTTGGGCGAGGTGCTTTGGACAAGGAGCCTTGGACGAGGAGTTTCGGGGGAGGAGCTTTGGGCGAGGTGCTTTGGGCGAGGTGCTTCGGGCGAGGAGCTTCGGATGAGTAGCTTTGGACAAGGAGCCTTAGGTGAGGAGCTTCGGAAGAGGAGCTTCGGGCGAGGAGCTTCGGACGAGGAGCTTCGGACGAGGAGCTTCGGATGAGGAGCTTTGGACAAGGAGCTTCGGGTGAGGAGCTTCGGATGAGGAGCTTTGGACAAGGAGCTTTGGACGAGGAGTTTCGGGGGAGGAGCTTTGGGCGAGGTGCTTTGGGTGAGGAGCTTCGGGGAGGAGCTTCGGACGAGGAGCTTCGGACGAGGAGCTTCGGGCGAGGCGCTTCGGATGAGGAGCTTCGGATGAGGAGCTTCGGACAAGGAGCTTCGGATGAGGAGCTTTGGACAAGGAGCTTCGGATGAGGAGCTTTGGACAAGGAGCTTTGGACGAGGAGTTTCGGGGGAGGAGCTTTGGGCGAGGTGCTTTGGGTGAGGAGCTTCGGGGAGGAGCTTCGGATGAGGAGCTTCGGACGAGGAGCTTCGGGCGAGGCGCTTCGGATGAGGAGCTTCGGATGAGGAGCTTTGGACAAGGAGCTTTGGACGAGGAGCTTCGGGGGAGGAGCTTCGGGCGAGGTGCTTTGGGTGAGGAGCTTTGGGGGAGGAGCTTCGGGCGAGGTGCTTTTGGGTGAGGAGCTTCGGGGGGGGAGCTTTGGGCGAGGTGCTTCAGGGGAGGAGCTTCGGGGGGGAGCTTCGGGCGAGGTGCTTTTGGGTGAGGAGCTTCGGGCGAGGAGCTTTGTGCGAGGAGCTTCGGGGGAGGAGCTTCGGGGGAGGTGCTTTGGGTGAGGAGCTTCTGGGAGGAGTTTCGGACGAGGAGCTTCGGGTGAGGAGCTTTGGCGGAGGAGCTTTGGCGGAGGAGCTTCCAACAAGGAGCTTCGGACGAGGAGCTTTGGCAGAGGAGCTTCGGGGGAGGTGCTTTGGGTGAGGAGCTTCTGGGAGGAGCTTCGGACGAGGAGCTTCGGGTGAGGAGCTTTGGCGGAGGAGCTTCCGACAAGGAGCTTCGGGCGAGGTGCTTCGGGTGAGGAGCTTCGGGGGAGGAGCTTCGGGCGAGGTGCTTTTTGGTGAGGGGCTTCAGGGGAGGAGCTTCGGGTGAGGTGCTTCGGGTGAGGGGCTTCGGGGGAGGAGCTTCGGGCGAGGTGCTTTGGGGGAGGGGCTTCGGGGGAGGAGCTTCGGGCGAGGTGCTTCGGGGGAGGAGCTTCGGGGGAGGAGCTTCGGGCGAGGTGCTTTGGGTGAGGGGCTTCGGGGGAGGAGCTTCGGGGGAGGGGCTTCGGGTGAGGAGCTTTGGGGGAGGAGCTTCGGGCGTGGTGCTTTTTGGTGAGGGGCTTCAGGGGAGGAGCTTCGGGTGAGGTGCTTCGGGTGAGGGGCTTCGGGGGAGGAGCTTCGGGCGAGGTGCTTTGGGTGAGGGGCTTCGGGGAGGAGCTTCGGCGAGGTGCTTTTTGGTGAGGGGCTTCAGGGGAGGAGCTTCGGGTGAGGTGCTTCGGGTGAGGGGCTTCGGGGGAGGAGCTTCGGGCGAGGTGCTTTGGGTGAGGGGCTTCGGGGAGGAGCTTCGGGCGAGGTGCTTTTTGGTGAGGGGCTTCAGGGGAGGAGCTTCGGGTGAGGTGCTTCGGGTGTGGGGCTTCGGGGGAGGAGCTTCGGGCGAGGTGCTTTGGGTGTGGGGCTTCGGGGAGGAGCTTCGGGTGAGGGGCTTCGGGTGAGGAGCTTCGGGGGAGGAGCTTCGGGCGAGGTGCTTCGGGTGAGGGGCTTCGGGGGAGGAGCTTCGGGCGAGGTGCTTTGGGTGAGGGGCTTCGGGGGAGGAGCTTCGGGTGAGGGGCTTCGGGTGAGGAGCTTCGGGGGAGGAGCTTCGGGCGAGGTGCTTTGTGCGAGGAGCTTCGGGGGAGGAGCCTCGGGCGAGGTGCTTTGTGCGAGGAGCTTCGGGGGAGGAGCTTCGGGCGAGGTGCTTTTGGGTGAGGAGCTTCGGGCGAGGTGCTTTTGGGTGAGGAGCTTCGGGCGAGGAGCTTTGGGGGAGGAGCTTTGGGGGAGGAGCTTCGGGGGAGGTGCTTTGGGTGAGGTGCTTTGGGTGAGGGGCTTCGGGGAGGAGCTTCGGGTGAGGGGCTTCGGGTGAGGAGCTTCGGGCGAGGTGCTTTGTGCGAGGAGCTTGGGGGGAGGAGCTTCGGGCGAGGTGCTTTGTGCGAGGAGCTTCGGGGGAGGAGCTTCGGGCGAGGTGCTTTTGGGTGAGGGGCTTCGGGGGAGGAGCTTCGGGCGAGGTGCTTTTGGGTGAGGGGCTTCGGGGGAGGAGCTTCGGGCGAGGTGCTTTTGGGTGAGGGGCTTCGGGGGAGGAGCTTCGGGCGAGGTGCTTTTGGGTGAGGGGCTTCGGGGGAGGAGCTGCGGGCGAGGTGCTTTTGGGTGAGGGGCTTCGGGGGAGGAGCTTCGGGCGAGGTGCTTTTGGGTGAGGGGCTTCGGGGGAGGAGCTGCGGGCGAGGTGCTTTGGGTGAGGATAAAAGAAAAACAGCCCAATACCAGACGTGGGCACTGCCCGCAAAGTCAGACTTTTCCTTTTTTTTTTTTTTTTTTTTTTATTTTTCATGTTCATTCGTTATGATTGAAATTCGTAAATCTGAAAATCCGGAAATTCAAAAATTTCGAAAATCCAAAGATAAGAAAGAAAATCCGAAAATTCTAAAATCTGAAATAATAACTATTAAATTCTAAGTATTGGAATTTCCTTTCCAATTCGTCTGTTGGTGAAACGTAAAGAATACGAATTTATCGGAAATAATGAATGTCGCATCGAAACAAATGAATAAAAAATAATAATAATAATAAAAAATTGTTATTATTATTATTATCATTTATTTATTATTCATTTGCTCCATTTGTTTCGATGCGACATTCGTTATTTCCGATAAATTCGTATTCTTTACGTTTCACCAACAGACGAATTTCCGATCGTACTAATTTTTCTAATTTTTCGAATGTTCGGATTTTCGAATATCAAATTTACGAATTTTCGAATCACCGCCTTTTACACGGACCGGGAAATTAATCAGAGAGCAGTAGAATCCCTTTCTACATCCTTAGTTACATCTCAGTACTGCTGTTCACTCACCGCCTCTTTGCAGCCACTTCCAGTCTACATGACCTCAGCAGCTACAATAGATCCCAATTAACAATAGACCCCCCCATGTCAAAATACCCCTCCAGCAACAATAGATCCCACCAGCAACAAGAGATCTCCAAGCAGCTAACAACAATATACCCCTCCTTCAACAGTAGATCTCTCTCATTGACAATTGACCCCCCTCCCCAGCAACAATAGATCCCACAGCAACAGATCCCCCTAGCAAGCATAGATCCCCGCAAGCAACTGTAGGTTGTCCATCTAAAATATCCCCCCCAGCAACAATAGATCCCAATTAACAATAGACCACCCATATCAAAATACCCCTCCAGCAACAATAGATCCCACCAGCAACAATAGATCTCCTAGCAGCTAACAACAATATACCCCTCCTTCAACAGTAAATCTCTCTCATTGACAATTGACCCCCCTCCCCCCAGCAACATAAAATCCACCAGCAACAATAGATCCCCCACCAACAGCAATATTTCCCCCTAGCAACAATAGATCCATCCAAGCAACTATAGATCCCCTAGCTACAATAGGTGCTCCAGCAACAATAGAGCCCTCCCAGCAACAATAGACCCCCCCAGCAACAGTAGATCCCAATTAACAATAGACCCCCATGACAAAATGCCCCTCCAGCAACAATAGAGCCCACTGAAAACAACATATCTCCCAGCAGCTAATAACAATATACCCTCCTTCAACAGTAGATCTCTCTCATTGACAATTGACCCCCCTCCCCAGCAACAATAGATCCCCCAGCAACACCAACAGATCCCCTAGCAAGCATAGATCCCTGCAAGCAACTGTAGGTTGTCCATCTAAAATAGCCCCCCCAGCAACAATAGATCCCAATTAACAATAGACCACCCATATCAAAATACGCCTCCAGCAACAATAGATCTCCAAGCAGCTAACAACAATATACCCCTCCTTTAACAGTAGATCTCTCTCATTGAAAATTGACCGCCCCTCCCCAGCAACATGAATTCCCCCATCAACAATAGATGCCCCACCAACAGCAATAGATCCCCCAGCTACAATAGATCCCTCCAAGCAACTATAGATCCCCCATCAACAATAGATCACCCAGCCACAATTGACCCCCCCCCCAGCAACAGTAGATCCCAATTGAAAATAGACCCCCATGACAAAATACCCCTCTAGCAACAATAGATCCCACCAGCAACAAGAGATCTCCTAGCAGCTAACAACAATATACCCCTCCTTCAACAGTAAATCTCTCTCATTGACAATTGACCCCCCTCCCCAGCAACATAAAATCCACCAGCAACAATAGATCCCCCACCAACAGCAATATTTCCCCCTAGCAACAATAGATCCCTCCAAGCAACTATAGATCCCCTAGCTACAATAGGTGCTCCAGCAACAATAGAGCCCTCCCAGCCACAATTGACCCCCCCCCAGCAACAGTAGATCCCAATTAACAATAGACCCCCATGACAAAATGCCCCTCCAGCAACAATAGAGCCCACCGAAAACAACATATCTCCCAGCAGCTAATAACAATATACCCTCCTTCAACAGTAGATCTCTCTCATTGACAATTGACCCCCTTCCCCAGCAACAATAGATCCCCCACCAACAGCAATAGATCCCCCACCAACAGCAATAGATCCCCCACCAACAGCAATAGATCCCCCTAGCACAAATAGATCCCTCCAAGCAACTATAGATCCCTCACCAACTTTTTAATGCTTTACATCAACTTTAAACGATTTAAAAATCGGGATATTAAAAAAAGGCGCTGTAAAATCAATGGGCAGTGCCACCAAAGTGCCGGCAAAGAGCCACTGTAGTGGCGCTTTTAACCCTTTTTGGCTGCTTGCGGGGGTTAAAAGCGCCCCACTAGCAGCCAAAAAGCGTCGCTAAAATGACTGTAAAGTGACGCTAAAAATATTGGCACTTTACCGCCGATGCCCCCAACCCCCCCAGTGTGGAAGTGCCCTTAGAAAGGCCGTGAGTGTCCCATCAGCAACCCCCGGCACCTGCAATATGTTGTTAAAGCGACAGCTGCAGTTGTGGGGATGGGAGTGACGGACAGGCACAGAGCGCGGCCTCACGTGTTCCTATTCATGGACGGATGCCGGCGGGCGGCTTTTCCCCGCGGCACACCCTGCCAGTACATGACACCATCCCCACCCAAAAATAGAGCCGTCGCCGGGGCAACCCGAGTAATATTTGAAACAGGTCTGTTTAGCTAGGAAATCAGGAATGTGCGGGCGAGACGGATTTACTGGAGGGTGAGCGCGGGGAACAGTGAGTGGGGGGGGGGACAGGGAGCGGGGGGGGTACAGCGAGCGGGGGGAGGAACAGCGAGCGGGGGGCAGCGAGTGGGGGGGGGGACAGCTAGTGGGGGTGGAACAGTGAGCGGGGGGGGAACAGAACAGCGAGCGGGGGGGACAACGAGCCGGGGGACAGCGAGCGGGGGGGATAGCGAGCCAGGGGACAGCGAGCAGGGGGGGGAACAGCGAGTGGGGCGGGGCAGTAAGCAGGGTGGGAGCAGTGGGTGGGAGGGCAGCGCAGGGGACAGTGAGCAGGGGGAGACAAGCGAGCGGGGGGCAGTGAGCAGGGGGGGAACAGTGGGTGGGGGGACAGTGAGCAGGGGGGGACAACGAGCGGGGGGCAGCGGGGGGGGGGGACAGTGAGCGGGGTCACCGGGAAGTGTCGCTTTTCCCTCTGCGGCCGCCAAGCTTCTCTGAGTGTTTATCCTGAAATCCGTCCCGGTGAGTCCTCAGTGACATCATTCCAGGAGTCACTTTGTATCTCTTCCAACCTCAGAGGACGGAATCCTCCCGGGAATTGTTACATTGTGTCCGATGAGTTCACAGCGACGCTCTACATTACTTCCTATGGGACCCCCTCATATCTCTGCGGCTCCACTGGTGCGTTTTTTGTAAAGGTGCAAAGACTTTTTTTACACACAGCACACTGCGTTATTGGCTCCATAGACTTCAATGGAATTGTATCAAAAAACGCATCTAAACCTCCTCCGAGCAACTTTACTACATCCCAAAAACACATTAAAAATGTGCATGAAAAATGCAGAACATCACACCGGAGAACAGATCAAGAGCATAGATTGAATAAAAGCCAATGTATCACCGCTACTACACCACTACTACTACTTCTACATCACTGCTACTACACCGCTACTACACCACTACAACACTGCAACTACACCACTACTACTACTTCTACATCACTGCTACTACACCACTACTACTACTTCTACATCACTGCTACTACACCGCTACTACACCACTACAACACTGCAACTACACCACTACTACTACTTCTACATCACTGCTACTACACCACTACTACTACTTCTACATATCTGCTACTACACCACTACTACACTACTACTACTTCTACAACACTGCTACTACACCACTACTACTACTTCTACACCGCTACTACACCACTACTACTACTTCTACAACACTGCTACTACACCACTACTACTAGTTCTACATCACTGCTACTACACCTCTACTACACCACTACTACTTCTACATCACTGCTACTACACCGCTACTACACCACTACATCACTGCTACTACACCGCTACTACACCACTACAACACTGCAACTACACCACTACTACTACTTCTACATCACTGCTACTACACCACTACTACTACTTCTACATATCTGCTACTACACCACTACTACTACTTCTACATATCTGCTACTACACCACTACTACACTACTACTACTTCTACAACACTGCTACTACACCACTACTACTACTTCTACACTGCTACTACACCACTACTACTACTTCTACAACACTGCTACTACACCACTACTACTAGTTCTACATCACTGCTACTACACCTCTACTACACCACTACTACTTCTACATCACTGCTACTACACCGCTACTACACCACTACTACTACTTCTACATCACCGCTACTACACCACTACAACACTGCAACTACACCACTACTACTACTTCTACATCACTGCTACTACACCACTACTACTACTTCTACATATCTGCTACTACACCACTACTACACTACTACTACTTCTACAACACTGCTACTACACCACTACTACTACTTCTACACCGCTACTACACCACTACTACTACTTCTACAACACTGCTACTACACCACTACTACTAGTTCTACATCACTGCTACTACACCTCTACTACACCACTACTACTTCTACATCACTGCTACTACACCGCTACTACACCACTACTACTACTTCTACATCACCGCTACTACACCACTACAACACTGCAACTACACCACTACTACTACTTCTACATCACTGCTACTACACCACTACTACTACTTCTACATATCTGCTACTACACCACTACTACACTACTACTACTTCTACAACACTGCTACTACACCACTACTACTACTTCTACACCGCTACTACACCACTACTACTACTTCTACAACACTGCTACTACACCACTACTACTAGTTCTACATCACTGCTACTACACCTCTACTACACCACTACTACTTCTACATCACTGCTACTACACCGCTACTACACCACTACTACTACTTCTACATCACCGCTACTACACCACTACAACACTGCACCTACACCACTACTACTACTTCTACATCACTGCTACTACACCACTACTACTACTTCTACATATCTGCTACTACACCACTACTACACTACTACTACTTCTACAACACTGCTACTACACCACTACTACTACTTCTACACCGCTACTACACCACTACTACTACTTCTACAACACTGCTACTACACCACTACTACTAGTTCTACATCACTGCTACTACACCTCTACTACACCACTACTACTTCTACATCACTGCTACTACACCGCTACTACACCACTACTACTACTTCTACATCACTGCTACTACACCGCTACTACACCACTACAACACTGCAACTACACCACTACTACTACTTCTACATCACTGCTACTACACCACTACGACTACTTCTACATATCTGCTACTACACCACTACTACACTACTACTACTTCTACAACACTGCTACTACACCACTACTACTACTTCTACACCGCTACTACACCACTACTACTACTTCTACAACACTGCTACTACACCACTACTACTAGTTCTACATCACTGCTACTACACCTCTACTACACCACTACTACTTCTACATCACTGCTACTACACCGCTACTACACCACTACTACTACTTCTACATCACTGCTACTACACCGCTACTACACCACTACAACACTGCAACTACACCACTACTACTACTTCTACATCACTGCTACTACACCACTACTACTACTTCTATATATCTGCTACTACACCACTACTACACTACTACTACTTCTACAACACTGCTACTACACCACTACTACTACTTCTACACCGCTACTACACCACTACTACTACTTCTACAACACTGCTACTACACCACTACTACTACTTCTACATCACTGCTACTACACCTCTACTACACCACTACTACTTCTACATCACTGCTACTACACAGCTTCCACACTGCAACTACACCACTACTACTACTTCTACATCACTGCTACTACACCACTACTACTACTTCTACATCACTGCTACTACACCGCTACTACACTACTACTACTACAACACTGCTACTACACCACTACTACTACTTCTACTTCACTGCTACTACACCACTACTTCTACTACACTGCTACTGAACAGCTACTACTACTTCTACTACACTGCTACTACACCACTACTTCTACTACACTGCTACTGAACCACTACTACTACTACTTCTACTACACTGCTACTACACCACTACATATACAACACTGGTACTACACTGCAACTACACCACTACTACTACTACTACTTCTACTACACTGCTAGTACACCACTACTACTACTTCTACACCACTACTACTACTTCGACATCACTACTACGTCTACATCACTGATACTACACCACTACTTCTACTACACTGCTACTACATCACTACTACACCTCAACTACACCACTACTACTTCTACTACACTGCTACTACACTGCTAGTACACCACTACTACTACTTCTACATCACTGCTACTACACCACTACTTCTACTACACTGCTACTACACCACTACTACTACTTCTACTACACTGCTACTACACCACTACTACACTGCTAGTACACCACTACTACTACTTCTACACCACTACTATTTCTACATCACTGCTACTACTTCTACTATACTACTACTACACCGCTACTACACTGCTAGTACACCACCACTACTACTACTTCTACACCACCACTACTACTTCTACATCACTGCTACTACACCACTACTACTACTTCTACATCACTGCTACTACACCACTACTACTACTTCTACATCACTGCTACTACACCGCTACTGCACTACTTCTACAACACTGCTACTACACCACTACTACTACTTCTACTTCACTGCTACTACACCACTACTTCTACTACACTGCTACTGAACAGCTACTACTACTTCTACTACACTGCTACTACACCACTACTTCTACTACACTGCTACTGAACCACTACTACTACTACTTCTACTACACTGCTACTACACCACTACATATACAACACTGGTACTACACTGCAACTACACCACTACTACTACTACTACTACTTCTACTACACTGCTAGTACACCACTACTACTACTTCTACACCACTACTACTACTTCGACATCACTGCTACTACACCACTACTTCTACTATACTGCTACTAAACCACTACTACTACTTCTACTACACTGCAACTACACCACTACTTCTACTACACTGTTACTACACTGCTGGTACACTACTACTTCTACACCACTACTACTACTACTATGTCTACATCACTGCTACTACACCACTACTTCTACTACACTGCTACTACATCATTACTACACCTCAACTACACCACTACTACTTCTACTACACTGCTACTACACCACTACTTCTACTACACTGCTACTAAACCACTACTACTACTTCTACTACACTGCTACTACACCAATACATATACAACACTGGTACTACACTGTAACTACACCACTACTACTACTACTTCTACTACACTGCTAGTACACCACTACTACTACTTCTACACCACTACTACTACTTCTACATCACTGCTACTACACCATTACTTCTACTACACTGCTACTAAACCACTACTACTACTTATACTACACTGCTACTACACCACTACATATACTACACTGCTACTACACTGCAACTACACCACTACTACTACACTGCTACTACACTGCAACTACACCACTACTACTACTTTTACACCACTACTACGTCTACATCACTGATACTACACCACTACTTCTACTACACTGCTACTACACCACTACTACACTGCTAGTACACCACTACTACTACTTCTACACCACTACTATTTCTACATCACTGCTACTACTTCTACTATACTACTACTACACCGCTACTACACTGCTAGTACACCACCACTACTACTACTTCTACACCACTACTACTACTTCTACATCACTGCTACTACACCACTACTACTACTTCTACATCACTGCTACTACACCACTACTACTACTTCTACATCACTGCTACTACACCGCTACTGCACTACTTCTACAACACTGCTACTACACCACTACTACTACTTCTACTTCACTGCTACTACACCACTACTTCTACTACACTGCTACTGAACAGCTACTACTACTTCTACTACACTGCTACTACACCACTACTTCTACTACACTGCTACTGAACCACTACTACTACTACTTCTACTACACTGCTACTACACCACTACATATACAACACTGGTACTACACTGCAACTACACCACTACTACTACTACTTCTACTACACTGCTAGTACACCACTACTACTACTTCTACACCACTACTACTACTTCGACATCACTGCTACTACACCACTACTTCTACTATACTGCTACTAAACCACTACTACTACTTCTACTACACTGCAACTACACCACTACTTCTACTACACTGCTACTACACTGCTGGTACACTACTACTTCTACACCACTACTACTACTACTATGTCTACATCACTGCTACTACACCACTACTTCTACTACACTGCTTCTACATCACTACTACACCTCAACTACACCACTACTACTTCTACTACACTGCTACTACACCACTACTTCTACTACACTGCTACTAAACCACTACTACTACTTCTACTACACTGCTACTACACCAATACATATACAACACTGGTACTACACTGTAACTACACCACTACTACTACTACTTCTACTACACTGCTAGTACACCACTACTACTACTTCTACACCACTACTACTACTTCTACATCACTGCTACTACACCATTACTTCTACTACACTGCTACTAAACCACTACTACTACTTATACTACACTGCTACTACACCACTACATATACTACACTGCTACTACACTGCAACTACACCACTACTACTACTACACTGCTACTACACTGCTGGTACACCACTACTACTACTTTTACACCACTACTACGTCTACATCACTGATACTACACCACTACTTCTACTACACTGCTACTACATCACTACTACACCTCAACTACACCACTACTACTTCTACTACACTGCTACTACACTGCTAGTACACAACTACTACTACTACTTCTACACCACTAATTCTACAACACTGCTACTACACCACTACTACTACTTCTACATCACTGCTACTACACCACTACTTCTACTACACTGCTACTACACCACTACTACTACTTCTACTACACTGCTACTACACCGCTACTACACTGCTAGTACACCACTACTACTACTTCTACACCACTACTATTTCTACATCACTGCTACTACTTCTACTATACTGCTACTACACCGCTACTACACTGCTAGTACACTACTACTACTACTACTACTTCTACACCACTACTACTACTTCTACAACACGGCTACTACACCACTACTACTTCTACATCACTGCTACTACACCACTACTTCTACTATACTGCTACTACACCACTACTACCTGCTAGTACACCCCTACTACTACGCCTACACCACTACTATTACTATGCTTCTAGTACATCACTACTATTACTTCTACAACAGTGCTACTACACCGCTACTACTACAACACTGCTACTACACCACTACTACTACTTCTACATCACTGCTACTACACCACTACTACTACTTCTACATCACTGCTACCACACCACTACTTCTACTACACTGCTACTACACCACTACTACACTACTACTACTTCTACAACACTGCTACTACACCACTACTACTACTTCTACATCACTGCTACTACACCAATACTACTACTTCTACATCACTGCTACTACACCACTACTTCTACTACACTGCTACTACATCACTACATCTACAACACTGCTACTACACCGCAACTACACCACTATTACTACTTCTACTACACTGCTACTACACTGCTAGTACACCACTACTACTACTTCTACACCACTACTACTACTTCTACATCACTGCCACTACACCACTACTTCTACTACACTGCTACTACATCACTACTACACCTCAACTACACCACTACTTCTACTACACTGCTACTACACCACTTCTACTACTTCTACACCACCACTACTACTTTTACATCACTGCTACTACACCACTACTTCTACTACACTGCTACTACACCATTACTACACTGCTAGTACAACACTACTACTACTTCTACACCACTACTACTACTTCTACATCACTGCTACTACATCACTACTACACCTCAACTACACCACTACTACTACTTGTACTACACTGCTACTACACCACTTCTACTACTTCTACACCACCACTACTACTTTTACATCACTGCTACTACACCACTACTTCTACTACACTGCTACTACACCATTACTACACTGCTAGTACAACACTACTGCTACTTCTACACCACTACTACTACTTCTACAACACGGCTACTACACCACTACTACTACTTCTACATCACTACTACTACACCACTACTTCTACTACACTGCTACTACACCACTACTACACTGCTAGTACACCACTACTACTACGTCTACACCACTACTATTACTATCCTTCTAGTACATCACTACTATTACAAGAGACCCCCGAAGCTGCCTAATAAATTACTTTAAAAACCTGTCTAGTGTGTTTCTTTATTGACACATCTTCCCCCGGGTGAGTGGGTCGGGGTACCCTGTACCCTGTACTCTTTCACATAGGGTGGGGGGGCCGGGATCTGGGGGACCCCTTATTAAAGGGGGCTCCCGTATTCCGATAAGCCCGCAGCCCCCAACATGAGGACAAGGTGCTTTGGGGTGGGCGCCCCCCTTCCCCAAAGCACCCACCCCGATGTTGAGGGCATGCAGTCTGGTACAATTCAGGAGGGGGGGGGCGCTCGCTCGTCCCCACCCCCTTTCCTGACCGGCCGGGCTGCGTGCTCGGATAAGGGTCTGGTATGGATCTTGGGGGGGACCCCCACGCCGTTTTTTCGGTGTAGGGGTTCCCCTTAAAATCCATACCAGACCTAAGGGCCAGGTATGCCCTTGGAGGGGAACCCGTGCCGTTTTGTTATTGCAAATCTGGCGTGGAGTTCCCCCTCGAGAGCTGATTATTCTGTGATTGGCCACGTCCAAAGTCGCCTGGCCCGGGGGCGACTGAAAGTCGTGTTGAAGTTGCCCCAAATCGCGCTGTGATTCATACTCAAGTCGTGTCCAAGTTGCCTCCTAAAGTCGCGCTGGAAGTCGTGTTGCCTCTGTGTGAACCTCTTAAAACGCGTTGGTTCGGTTAGTGCGTGACACGTCACTTCCGCCATCTATCTGGAGCGCAATTCGGCGTGCCCGCACGTTTTATGGGCAGATAAAAGTTTACTGAACTGTAAGCGCTGCATGTTTTTATGGAATAAATTTGCTTCATTTCGTTCTGTTTCATATGAAATTATTTTTTTAAAATAATGAAAGTCGTTATGATGAATTTACCATTATGAGGGGTTCCCACCATCCCTGTACTGAGTTCCCAGGTCTGTACACCCACTGTGCCCATTATGAGGGGTTCCCACCATCCCTGTGCTGAGTTCCCGGGTCTGTACACCAGCTGTGCCCATTATGAGGGTTCCCACCATCCCTGTGCTGAGTTCCCGGGTCTGTACACCCACTGTGCCCATTATGAGGGGTTCCCACCATCCCTGTGCTGAGTTCCCGGGTCTGTACACCAGCTGTGCCCATTATGAAGGGTTCCCACCATCCCTGTGCTGAGTTCCCGGGTCTGTACACCCGCTGTGCCCATTATGAGGGGTTCCCACCATCCCTGTGCTGAGTTCCCGGGTCTGTACACCCGCTGTGCCCATTATGAGGGGTTCCCACCATCCCTGTGCTGGTTTCTGGGGTCTGTACACCTGCTGTGCCCATTATGAGGGGTTCCCACCATCCCTGTGCTGGGTTCCGGGGTCTGTACACCCGCTGTGCCCATTATGAGGGGTTCCCACCATCCCTGTGCTGAGTTCCCGGGTCTGTACACCCGCTGTGCCCATTATGAGGGGTTCCCACCATCCCTGTGCTGAGTTCCCGGGTCTGTACACCCGCTGTGCCCATTATGAGGGGTTCTCACCATCCCTGTGCTGAGTTCCCGGGTCTGTACACCCGCTGTGCCCATTATGAGGGGTTACCACCATCCCTGTGCTGAGTTCCCCGGTTTTTAACTTCTAGGTTCGTTAACTTTTCGCAACAATTACGAATTTTCACTATTTTCTACGGAATTCGTATGCATAAAAATTCGTATTTCGGATTCTTACGAATTTTCGATTTGTACGAAACCAATCGCACACGTCTACTACGTATTACACTATGAGGAGTCTTTTCTTCTCCCTTTGATTTATGTTAACAACATCGTTGGCGGACTCACCGTTTGGAGGCCGTATTATACTGGAGGATACATCTTCATTCACCCCAATGCTTATTTGACTACCTGTATTGGGTGTCATGGCGGTCTGGTGAGTGGGATGTTGGCCAGATTATCGGTGGTAAAACGGCACTTATACCTCACAGCATTTAGGAATACTCCACTTTCACTTGGATTGAAGAATTTGGTGGTGGTTTTATGGACTCTATTATCTGTTACACATAGTTGTGATTTATGAGCGCGGTATGGAATTTATTAGACATGTGCAATTCGTTTCGTTTTTCTTCGATTTTTTTCGTTATTTTTGTTCGTTCGTTTTCGTACGAATGAACGAATCGTTCGAATCCGATTAACGAATCATTCGAATCTAACGAATCCGAAAAACAACGAAAATCCGAAAAAAACTAATTAGAAACAACGAATGTACTTTTTTTTTGTTGAATTGGTAATTTTCCGTTTCCCTTACAATGGCGCTGCTTAACGTGCTTCGAATGGATTGAACAAAAAAATTAGTACATTTGTAACTTTTTTTTTTCGATTTGTAACTTTTTTTTTTTTTTTTTTTTTCGATTTGTAATTTTCCGTGTCTCTATTGAACAAAAAAATTCGTACATTCGTAACTTTTTTTTCTATTCGTAACTTTTTTTTTTTTCGATTTGTAATTTTCCGTGTCTCTATTGAACAAAAAAATTCGTACATTCGTAACTTTTTTTTCGATTCGTAACTTTTTTTTTTTTTTTCGATTTCTAATTTTCCGTGTCTCTATTGAACAAAAAAATTCGTACATTCGTAACTTTTTTTTCGATTCGTAACTTTTTTTTTTTTTCGATTTGTAATTTTCCGTGTCTCTATTGAACAAAAAAATTCGTACATTCGTAACTTTTTTTTCGATTCGTAACTTTTTTTTTTTTTTCGATTTCTAATTTTCCGTGTCTCTATTGAACCAAAAAATTCGTACATTCGTAACTTTTTTTTCGATTTGTAATTTTTTTTTTTTTTTTTCGATTTGTAATTTTCCGTGTCTCTATTGAACAAAAAAATTCGTACATTCGTAACTTTTTTTTCGATTAGTAACTTTTTTTTTTTTCGATTCGTAACTTTTTTTTCGATTCGTAAATTATTAAAATGTAATAATAGCATACACATTACATAAAATTATGAATTATGCTCCGATTACGAATCTACGAATGTTACGAATGTACGAATAAATACGAATGCGTCCGAAAATTAAACTAACGAAAAAACGAATCAACGAAAAAATAACTTTTACGAATGTACGAATCGTTACGAATCAACGGAAACGAAAAAAACGAATCGAAAAAAAACGATTTTTTTTCGGAAACGAAAAAAACGAAACGAAAATAAACAAATTTTTTTGTTGTGCGCATGTCTAGAATTTATATATAGTTTCTTGTTTAATCTGTTATGAAGCCTCCTCCAACTCTCTGGTGTCCAGAACCTTCGATGGTCGAGGGGTGCATCTGATGTAAACCGTGGTGTTGGTGGCAACAATCTTATAGGAAGCCAGTGATACTCCTCTCCTCCAGCACAGTCCCATCCCACACACGGCGGCGAACACTGGCATCAAGCGCAACCTCTGAATCAGCTGCACTCCAACTATCTCCTCTCACTCCCCATGTGAGACTGCCACGAGCCCTGGATTCTCATTCCCTCTTCTCTGCAGTACACCATCCTCCTGGGACTAGTAGTCCCGTACAGTTCTCCACCTAAAAGAGGCTGTCTTCTGGGGACTACATTCCCCACAGTTCCAGGTGGCTCCCAGCAGTCCTATGCAGCTTCCTAGGTTGGCTCTTTCCTGGATGGTGGATGGGCTCACCTCTGGTCGTGGCTGAGAGGCAGCCTTTCACAATGTCCTCTCTCTTTCTCCTCCTCTCCCTGTATGGCCACTTCTCTGTACGGTCATATCTGGAGTGTGTAGCGCTCCTCATTTCAGCCTCCTGGTTTGTGGCATTCTCCCTGTCTGTCTGTTCCCCTGCAAGGTGATTGATGTGGCCAGTCTCTGGGTGGAGACCAAACCTGAGATAAGCCAGCCAAGCCTGCAGTCTCATGCTTGTGATAGAGAGTGATAAATGTGTAATACATGATCAACCTGTCTGTTTGTCTGTCCCTGATCTGCTAGATTGGATTCCCCTGTGTATGACCTCGGATCGGATATCGACTATTCTCTGAACTCTGCTTGCCTTTTACCTGGATTGTCATTGAATCACTCTGCCTGTCTGCCAACCGCAAGCAAGTGTTTGCTTTGCTCAGTTCCAGTGGCGGCCTGTCCATATCCGGCCCCCTGATCTACATATCAGTGGCACCAGACCATGGATTTCAATGCGGGGTGGGTGTTTTTTTTTTTAAGCACCTGATTAGAGCCAGAGGCTCTAATAGGCTTCAGAAACGCGTGGCCTCAGAGCGCAGAGCATTGCGCTCCGACACCACCCAGTTGTGTGATTATAAGCGAATGAAGTTCCTCCCCACCAATCAGGAGGCAGGTCTGTGAGACCTATTTCCCGATTGGCCAAAGCGGCAGGCGATCCTATTGGATGCCTAGCGCTTTGGCGGAAGAGACAAAGATGGACCTCATTGTAGTCAAGTCTTGACAAAGATGGACAAAATCGTAGTCAAGTCTTGACAAATATGGACCCCAATGTGGTCAAGTGTAGACAAACATGGACCCCATTGTAGTCAAGCCTTGACAAAGATGGACCCCATTGTTGTCAAGTCTTGACAGAGATGGACAAAATCCTAGGCAAGTCTTGACAAAGATGGACCCCAATGTGGTCAAGTGTAGACAAAGATGGACCTCATTGTAGTCAAGCCTTGACAAAGATGGACCCCATTGTAGACAAGCCTTGACAAAGATGGACCCCATTGTAGACAAGCCTTGACAAAGATGGACCCCATTGTAGACAAGTCTTGACAAAGATGGACCCCATTGTAGACAAGTCTTGACAAAGATGGACAAAATCCTAGTCAAGTCTTGACAAAGATGGACCCGAATGTGGTCAAGTGTAGACAAAGATGGACCTCATTGTAGTCAAGCCTTGACAAACATGGACCCCATTGTAGTCAAGCCTTGACAAACATGGACCCCATTGTAGTCAAGCCTTGACAAAGATGGACCCCATTGTAGACAAGCCTTGACAAAGATGGACCCCATTGTAGACAAGTCTTGACAAAGATGGACAAAATCCTAGTCAAGTCTTGACAAAGATGGACCCGAATGTGGTCAAGTGTAGACAAAGATGGACCTCATTGTAGTCAAGCCTTGACAAACATGGACCCCATTGTAGTCAAGCCTTGACAAACATGGACCCCATTGTAGTCAAGCCTTGACAAAGATGGACCCCATTGTAGACAAGCCTTGACAAAGATGGACCCCATTGTAGACAAGCCTTGACAAATATGGACCCCATTGTAGACAAGTCTTGACAAAGATGGACAAAATCCTAGTCAAGTCTTGACAAAGATGGACCCCAATGTGGTCTAGTGTAGACAAAGATGGACCTCATTGTAGTCAAGTCTTGACAAACATGGACCCCATTGTAGTCAAGCCTTGACAAAGATGGACCCCATTGTAGACAAGCCTTGACAAAGATGGACCCCATTGTAGACAAGTCTTGACAAAGATGGACAAAATCCTAGTCAAGTCTTGACAAAGATGGACCCCAATGTGGTCAAGTATAGACAAAGATGGACCTCATTGTAGTCAAGCCTTGACAAACATGGACCCCATTGTAGTGAAGCCTTGACAAAGATGGACAAAATCCTAGTCAAGTCTTGACAAAGATGGACCCCATTTTAGTCAAGTCTTGAAAAATATGGACCTTATTGTAGTCAAGCCTTGACAAAGATGGACCAAACTGTAGTCAAGTCTTGACAAAGTTGGACTGCAATCCATCTAAAAGTTAGACTCAAGGCCCATGAGTACTTTTATTATCTATCTATCTATCTATCTATCTATCTATCTATCTATCTATCTATCTATCTATCTATCTATCGCTGATCATATATGCTTTTTATGGGCACCAGACAGCTTCCAGTGACAATGGATTGTACACTATTTTTCGGCATTGGTTGGAAGCTTCATTAAATTGTTCCCATCAGTTCTAAACAAGAAGAACTGGCCGAGTCTGTGTCAGCCGTATTCCTGCACTAATGCCGCGTACACGCGGTCGGAATTCTCGTCGGAAAAAGCTCTGATGGTTTTCCCGTCGGAATTCCCACGAAATTTCGCTCAAACTGTCTTGCCTACACACGGTCACACCAAATTCCAACGGTCAATAACACCGCGACATACAACACGTTCGACTGCACTATAAAAGGGAAGTTTAATGTTTCCGAGCATGCGTCGAATTGTTTCCGAGCATGCGTCGGAAATTTTGCGTGCCGGAATTGCATACACACGATCGGAAAATCCGATAGAAAGGTTTTCCGGCGGAAAAATTAAGAACAGGTTCTCAATCCAAAGTCCGTCGGAAATTCCGACAGAAAAAGACAGATGGGCATAATACACACAGTCAGAAAATCCGATGAAAAGCTCCCATCGGACTGTTTCCATCGGAAATTCCGACCGTGTGTACGCGGCATTAGAGTTGAGCTCATATAAGATGAAATGAGATCCTTCTGGAGATTAACCCGAAGCCGCTTCCTCATGTCATCCTCCAAAAAAGGCTTTAGATAAGACGGCTGTGCCGTATTACATTTATCTGACCATCGGGTTCCATTTAGAGCGTTATGTTGAGCTGGGGCCGCACCCCCCCAATACGCCTTTTATGAAATGTTCTCACCCCAGAGCCCGACCTCGGAGTCCTCTAGATGAAAACTGCAATTTTTATCGAATGTTTGTGATAGACGGACATGGCGTGCTTCGTTTCATTACAAGAAGATTAAAAAAATGGATTATAATTTGGCTCGTGCTTTGACCTTTTAGCAGAGCTGGGCATTAGCACGTGCGCCCCCCGAGGGTACGCTGTGGAAACCACCGGCGGTTTAATTTGTTCTTTGGGGACAAAGTGGCTTTTATTACAGAAAGGGTCTCGTATGTGACTCATCGGCTGACTCACTTTGTCAGTCGCGGTTCTGCCTTTTCCTCTGTGGCAAGTATTAGTAATTGCCATCGATCGACTGCCAGCAGACGTTAACCTGGCAGCATAACGGCTGGTCCCTGGCATGTCCAACACCATAAAATGACGGCCTGACCAGGTTCTGGTGGAGCCGTGAGTATGGCAGCGACCGGTGTATGGATGGCGAGTGTTGGCGTCTTACCATTGGCGGTTGTTGGTTGGGAACATGGAGATTTCTTACTACATCCCCGGCCTTATCTACTTTTCTTAAGGCCTTCTCTGATCCATCAGAAATACAAGAACACCAAACTAGCTTTGAAGTATCGGCCTCTAAGTTCAGCTCGCCCAACTCTGAGCAAGAGCAGCCAAACCCTCGGCTCTTCATAATACGATTGATGACATCGATGAGGGAGATCACAGGCCAACCCGCGAAGCCTATTCCAAGGCCAGGATGGTCCTATCTTTATCTTCTCAGTACAACGAGGCTTTCTGAGGACCTTCAGATGCAGAGCTTAGAAGAGAGACTCTAAAGCCCCATACACACGGTCGGATTTTCCGACGGAAAATGTCCTATCGGACAACGTTGTCGGAAATTCCGACCGTGTGTAGGCTCCATCGGACATTTTCCATCGGATTTTCCGACGGACAAAGTTTTATCTCCTGCTCTCAAATTTTCCGACAACAAAGTCCTCTTGGACTTTTTCCGATCGTGTGTAGCGAATTCCGACGGGCAAAGTGCCACGCATGCTCAGATCACATTACAAGACCAAAGCTGTTGGCTACTAGCCTCTACTCAGTCCCGTTGTACGCAACGAACGTCACCACGTTCATAATGATCGGATTTTCCGACAACTTTGTCCGACCGCGTGTATGCAACACCAGTGTCGGACAAAATCCGATGGATTTTGTGGTCGGATTTTCCGACCGTGTGTACAGGGCATAAGATTTTACATTTCCCTGCAATTTTGTCAAAATTTAGGAGATTTTGTTGGAATTTCATCATTTTGACAAAATCGATTGGAAAAGTGAAATTAAAGTAGTGTACAGTATTCTGTAAAAATGTTTTATTTAACTTGTTTCCATGAAAAGAAATGCAAGTTACTAAGAGTTATTGAGGGACCATTTTTTGGCACAAGAACTGGTCCAGGATAGGAAAAAGGAGCTTTCTAATTAAAACCATAAAATGGTTTCGGGGTCTATCTATAAAAAAAAAAAATGTAGCTGCACATTCACAACAGCCATAATGAATGTCTTCAGTCGATGTCTCCTGAACCATTTCCCCAGTCTCCAACAACTACTCCTGTATTAAATCTGCAGTCTCTGACCATCTCCTGCACTATGTCTGCAGTCTCTGACCATCTCCTGCACTATGTCTGCAGTCTCTGACCATCTCCCGTACTATATCTGCACTCTCTGACCATCTCCTGTATTATGTCTGCAGTCTCTGACCATCTCCTGTACTATGTCTGCAGTCTTTGATCATCTCCTGTACTATGTCTGCAGTCTCTGACCATCTCCTGTATCATGTCTGCAGTCTCTGACCATCTCCTGTATCATGTCTGCAGTCTCTGACCGTCTCCTGTACCATGTCTGCAGTCTCTGACCATCTCCTGTACTATATCTGCAGTATCTGACCATCTCCTGTATTATGTCTGCAGTCTCTGACCATCTCCTGTAATATGTCTGCAGTCTCTGACCATCTCCTGTACTATGTCTGCAGTCTCTGATCATCTCCTGTAGTATGTCTGCAGTCTCTGACCATCTCCTGTACTATGTCTGCAGTCTCTGACCATCTCCTGTAATATGTCTGCAGTCTCTGACCGTCTCCTGTAGTATGTTTGCAGTCTCTGACCATCTCCTGTATTAAAGCTGCAGTCTCTGACCATCTCCTGTATTATGTCTGCAGTCTCTGATCATCTCCTGTACTATGTCTGCAGTCTCTGATCATCTCCTGTATTATGTCTGCAGTCTCTGACCATCTCCTGTAATATGTCTGCAGTCTATGATCATCTCCTGTATTATGTCTGCGGTCTCTGACCATCTCCTGTAATATGTCTGCAGTCTCTCACCATCTCCTGTACCATGTCTGCTGTCTCTGACCATATCCTGTATTATGTCTGCAGTCTCTGACCGTCTCCTGTATTATGTCTGCAGTCTCTGACCGTCTCCTGTATTATGTCTGCAGTCTCTGACCATCTCCTGTACTATGTCTGCAGTCTCTGACCATCTCCTGTATTATGTCTGCAGTCTCTGACCATCTCCTGTATTATGTCTGCAGTCTCTGACCATCTCCTGTATTATGTCTGCAGTCTCTGACCATCTCCTGTATTATATCTGCAGTCTCTGACCATCTCCTGTATTATGTCTGCAGTCTCTGACCATCTCCTGTATTATGTCTGCAGTCTCTGACCATCTCCTGTATTATGTCTGCAGTCTCTGACCATCTCCTGTATTATATCTGCAGTCTCTGACCATCTCCTGTATTATGGCTGCAGTCTCTGACACTGAATATTATGTATGGTCATGTGGCGATGCCAGGAGCCAGATTTGCATTAGGGGCGGGGGAGGGGGACGCAGTTCTGCATCCATGGCCCGGGCGCAGGATGAAGCTGTCCTGGTACTGCGGGTCATGAGAAATACATCATTTTACAGTTGTCACCACAACTTCCCATGGGGACACCAGTTCCGCTGCCAATTGTATAAGAGGGGGTTGTAAACATTCCTCTCTCTAATCTGAAGGTGACCAATCCAGGTACAAGTGGTCATGAGATCAAAATATGGAATGACGCAACGCGTGCGGTATCGTTCTGTGCTTTGGGATACACTGAAAATAGATATCACAAATAACCCTCCCTCCAAAAAATAGGGATTTAACCCTTCCCTGCCTTTTAATAATGCAGCCAAGGAACCCAAAACGAAGAAGGTCCTCGCTGCCCTCTAGTGGTAAATTGCCTTCATTTCATTGCTAGTGTCGGAGATCAGACACAACTAAAATAATAATCTGAAATAATCGGATCTGACCTTACAGGCTCCTGTACAGCGGAGAGGAGACCGATGGTGTGTCCCTTGTACATAGGGACACCGATCGGTCCCCTCCCCCAGTCAGTCCCCTCCCCCCACAGTTAGAATCGCTCCCATAGGGAACATATTAACCCCTTGATCACCCCCTAGTGTTAACCCCTTCCCTGCCAGTCACATTTATACAGTAATCAGTGCATTTTTATAGCACGGATCGCTGTATAAATGTGAATGGTCCCAAAAATGTGTCAAAAGTGTCCGATGTGTCCGCCGCAATGTCGCAGTCACGATAAAAATCGCAGATCGCCGCCATTACTAGTAAAAAAAATAAAAAAAATAAATGCTATAAATCTATCCCCTATTTTGTAGACGCTATAACTTTGCGTAAACCAATCAATATACTCTTATTGCAATTTTTTTTTTTTTTACCAAAAATATGTAGAAGAATACGTATCAGCCTAAACTGAGGAAAAAAATAAAAAATAAAAATAAAAAAATGGGATATTTATTATAGCAAAAAGTAAAAAATAATGCGTTTTTTCAAACTTGTCCCTCTTCTTTTGTTTATAGTGCAAGAAATTAGACATGTGCACAATAGAAAAATTTGTTTATTTTCGTTTTGTTTCTTTCGTTTCCGTTGATTCGTAACGATTCGTAAATTCGTAAGTCGTCGCTGTTCGTATTCGTAACGATTCGTATTTTCGTAAGAGTTATTTTTTCGTTGATTCGTTTTTCCGTTAGTTTAAATTTTGTTTATTCAAAATTCGGACGCATTCGTTTTTTTATAGATTTAGTTACATTCGTACTTTCGTTAGATTGATTTATTCGTACTTTCGTAACATTGTTTTCGTAGATTCATAATCGGAGCATAATTCATAATGTTATGTAATCTGTATGCTATTATTACATTGTAAGAGACACGGAAAAATTACGAATCGAAAAAAAAAAGTTACGAATGTACGAATTTTTTCGTTCAATCCATTCGAAGCACGTTAAGCAGCGCCATTGTAAGAGACACGGAAAATTACGAATCGAAAAAAAAGTTACGAATGTACGAATTTTTTCGTTCAATCCATTCGAAGCACGTTAAGCAGCGCCATTGTAAGGGACACGGAAAATTACGAATCAAAAAAAAGTTACGAATGTACGAATTTTTTCGTTCAATCCGTTCGAGGCACGTTAAGCAGCGCCATTATAAGAGACACAGGAAATTACCAATGAAACAAAAAAAAAAAGTTACGAATGTACGAATTTTTTCGTTCAATCCATTCGAAGCACGTTAAGCAGCGCCATTATAAGAGACACGGAAAGTTACCAATGAAACAAAAAAAAAAGTTACGAATGTACGAATTTTTTCGTTCAATCCATTCGAAGCACGTTAAGCAGCGCCATTGTAAGAGACACGGAAAATTACGAATCGCAAAAAAAAAAAGTTCCGAATGTACGAATTTTTTCGTTCAACCCATTCGAAGCACGTTAAGCAGCGCCATTGTAAGAGACACGGAAAATTACCAATTCAACAAAAAAAAAGTTACGAATGTACGAATTTTTTCGTTCATTTTGATTTTCGTTGTTCCTGTTTTCGTTTTTCGGATTTTCTTCTTTCGTAGTTTCGTTGTTTCTAATTTGGTTATTTCGGATTTTTGTTGTTTTTTAACGATTCGTTAAAATTTTTAGCGAATCGTTCGTTCATTCGTACGATAACGAATGAACGAATTTTAACGAAAAACGAAACGAATTGCACATGTCTACAAGAAATAAAAACCGCAGAGGTGATTAAATACCACCAAAATAAAGCTCTATTTGTGGGGAAAAAATTATAAAAAAATGTATTTGGGTACATCGTTGCACGACCGCGCAATCGTCATTCAAAATGCGACAGCGCTGAAAGCTGAAAAATGGCTTGGTCAGGAAGGGGGGTGTTCGTGCCCGGAAGGCAAGTGGTTAATAATAAAAAAAATTTATATAAAAGTCGGTACTCACAAAATGCAACTGACAAAAGGCCATAAAAACAATGCATGGACATGCACAGAAAACGGTGTACAGCTAACGCGTTTCGGGGGGCGCACCCCCTTCCTCAGAGCTAGGCTCAAAAGGTTGCTGATATATATATATATATATGTATAACCCTCCATTATATTGTGACCTCCAACGAGGGGCCTTCAGCTTCTATTAGATGATGATGTCACGAGGTGTTGATAATAATTGCGCCCCCAGGGGGGGTCTTACATGTAGAAATCAATAACAATCTCATTCTGGCCGCGACCTTTTCCCGCCCCGAGAAATAACATTTCTTGTAGTTTGATTTCCTGAAGGAGGTGAGTCGGGATCTGTAATAAGAACGAGTCCTCCAAATGAGTCCTTCTATTGTTCCTGTTGGGGGGGTCCATCATCTTCTGCAGCCCCCCCCCCCTGCTTAGACCGCTCGCCTCGTCTCCAACCACACGTCGTTCGGTGAGCGCAATGCGTCAGTGAGCTCCACGGGAGACGTGAGTTATAACAGTAGATAGATACTTTCATCCAGCCATATCACTCTGGGGGGGTTATTTACTAAAGCTGGAGAGTGTAAAACCCGGTGCAGCTCTACATAGAAAACCAATCAGCTTCCAGGTTTTATCGCCAAAGCTTTATTGAACCAGCGCAAGTTAGAAGCTGATTGGCTCCCGCGCACCGCTGCACCAGATTCTGAGTGCGCCGGTTTTAGTAAATCCCCCCCCCCCCATGTGTCATCATGTGTTCCAGTGAGCAAATCTTAAATACAGTGGAACCTTAGGTTAACGAGCGTTTTGAAAGACGAGCAACTTTTTTTTTTTAACCCCTTTAAGCCCCGGACCATTTTGCTGGCTTTTTTTGCGATACGGCACTGCGTCGCTTTAACTGACAATTGCGCGGTCGTGCGACGTGGCTCCCAAACAAAATTGGTGTCCTTTTTTCCCCACAAATAGAGCTTTCTTTTGGTGGTATTTGATCGCCCCTGCGTTTTTTTTTTTTTCACTATAAACCAAAAAAGAGCGACAATTTTGAAAAGAAAGCATTATTTTTAACTTTTTGCTATAATAAATATCCCCCAAAAATCTATAAAAAAATTTTTTTCCCTCAGTTTAGGCCGATACGTATTCTTCTACATATTTTTGGTAAAAAAAAATCGAAATAATCGATTATTGATTGGTTTTCTCAGAAGTTATAGCGTCTACAAAATAGGGGATAGTTTTATAGCATTTTTATTAATATTTTTTTTTTATTAGTAATGGCGGCGATCAGCGATTTTTTATTGTGACTGCGACATTATGGCGGACACATCGGACATTTTTGACACATTTTTGGGACCATTGTCATTTATACAGCAATCAGTGCTATTTAAATGCACTGATTCCTGTGTAAATGACACTGGCAGTGAAGGGGTTAACCACTAGGTGGCAGTGTAGGGGTTAAGTAGGCCTAGGGGCGTGTTTCTAACTGTGGGGGGGGGCGTGGCTGTGAGCTAGTGAATGCTGATCTCTGCTCCAATCACAGGGAGCAGAGATTGGCGTCACTAGTTGCTAGGCAGAACGGGGAGATGCTGTTTATTTCCGCATCTTCCCGTTCAGCCTTCCCGTGAGACGATCGCGGGTATCCCCTCGGCGATCGAGTCCGCAGGACCCGCGACTGGACTCACGGGGACGCACCTGTATGCCCTTATGCCTGTCTGTGTCATTTTGTCGACGTACATCTAAATCCGCAGAGTTCCCCCTTTGCACTGACAAAAAATTCATTCATTTTCGTTTTATTCGTTTTTCTGCTTTTTTCGGAAATTCAAAAATTCGGAAATTCGGAAATTTTGGTATTTTTCAAATTTCGATTTTTCGTATTTTCGGATTTCCGAATTTTGAATTTTCGGATTTCCGAATTTCCGATTTTTCGGATTTCCCAAATTTTTGGATTTTCGGAATTCGGGAATTCAAAAATGTGAAATTCAAATATGTGAAAATCCGAAAATCAGAAAAAAAGAAAGAAAATCTGTTTAATTCGAAATAATAATTATTAAATTATAGATATTGGAATTTCCTTTCAAATTTGGCTGTTAGTGAATGTAACGAATACGAATTTATCCGAAGTTACGAATTATCTGAAATGATGAATGCTGCATCTAAACAAATGAAATGGAACTAATTAATAATAAATAATTAATAATAATAATAATAAAAAGGTTTTATTTTTTAATTATTATTGTTATTTATTATTATTATATTGTTCCGTTCCATTTGTTTAGATGCGGCATTCATCATTTCACATAATTTGTAACTTCATATAAATTCGTATTCGTTACATTCACTAACAGCCAAATTTGAAAGGAATTTCCAATATCTATAAAATTTAATAATTTGTTATTTTCAAATTTTTGGATTTTCAAATTTTAGAATTTCCGAATTCCGAAAATTCAAAATGTCCAAAATTCGAAATTCGGAAATCCGAAATCCGAAAATTCGCAAATCCGAAAATTGGAAATTCGCAAATCCGAAAATTGGAAATTCGAAAATTCAAAATTCTGAAATTTCAGAAAATTCAAAATTTGGAATTCAGAAAATCTGAAAATACGAAATTCGAAATTTGATAATCCGAAAATTCAGGAATCCGAAAATTCGGAAATCCGAAAATTGGAAATTCGCAAATCCGAAAATTGGAAATTTGAAAATTTAAAATTCGGAAATCTGAAAATCCGAAATTCGAAAATTTCCGAAAATTCTAAATTCGGAAATCCAAAAATCTGAAAATCTGAAATTCGGAAATCCGAAAATTGGAAATTTGAAAATTCGGAAATTCGTGTTTTTGAAATTCGAAAATTCAAAAATTCGAAAATCCAAAAATCTGAAAATTCGTAATTTGGAAATTCCTAATTTTGAAATTCGGAAAATTCTTAATTTTGGGAATTCGTAATTTCGGAAATTTGGAAATTCTGAAATTTGGAAATTCGGAAATTGAAAGATTCGGAAATTGAAAAATTCGGAAATTCTGATAAATTTTCGGAATTAAGAAATTTGTCAAAAAAAATAAAAAACGAATTTGGAACTAAACGAATTGCACATGTCTACTATAGACGCATAGTAGAACGCTTCTCCTAAGGGGTTTACCGATGCGAGGAGGAGCTGCGAGTGCCACCGGGGAACCCCAGAAGAGGGGGTTCGGGGGCCACTCTGTGCAAAACAAACTGCACATTGAAGGTAAGTATGACATGTTTGTTTTGATATTTCAACAATCTCATTTATTGAGCGGATGGTATAAATACAAAATAGAGATTTGTTACAGACAAGACACAAGACGATTCTTCAAGTAAAAAAAACATTCGGCTGATAAAATTCCTGATTAAATCCCTCCGGGAGATCTGCGGCATTTTGGAGTCGCTGCTCGTGTGGCGGGTCTGTGGCAGCGAATCGCCTTCCCCGATAACAACGGGAAAATTATGTTTTATAAGGAATCTGCAGTCCTAATATCCAGGCTACGCTCGGCTTCTGTTCCGTGTCCATCAAGGTGCCGCCATAAGCCCCCCCCTCCACCAGTCCATGCAGCGGGAGATCCATCACCCTCCACCATCACTTGAGTTCATTGTTGGTGGACTCCATGGCTACAAACTTCATCTCGTTGTTGACCGTCCCGGAGGTGATGCTGCCGTCCCGGACTTTATTCCGGAACATGAACGGGAAGGCCTTCTTGAAGGACTTGCGGAAACTGGCGCCCATGAAGCCGTAGACGATGGGGTTGATGGAGGAGTTGGCGTAGGACATGCAGTTGGCCCAGGTTTTGATTTTGTAGGTGGCGTAGTTGGCCTGGAAGCCCGGGTAGAAGCCCTGGAACAGGCTGAAGAGCTGGATGGGGCCCCAGCAGATGGTGAAGAGCAGGACGATGACGATCACCATCTTCGAGATTTTACTCCTCATGGCGATGGTCCTCTCCGACAGGAGCTGCACCTGGTGAGGAAGGAGAGGACATTCAGCATCTGGAAGGAAGGAACTTAGAGCAGTGGTGGTCAACCAGATATAGATGGGCTCAACTTTGGCACCCGAAATTCCTGGGGGTTGGGGGGGGGGAGGGTATATTCAGTATATAGTGCTGTATTGGATTATCAGAGATTACTAACTTAATGCTGGTGATGGTCGGGGACTGGTGACCTGCTAGAGGTGAAGTTGGAGGCTGGAGACATAATGGAGGAGAAGGTTGGAGGTTAGAGATGTTACAGCCATGGGCGTCCGCAGGTAGAGGCAAGGGGGGGCAAGGGGGGGCAAGGGGGGGCAAGGGGGGGCAAGTGCCCCCCCCTCCCCTGGAATCAGGGATTGGATCAGGAGTTTGTTCCCCACTCAGTCTTTATCCTAGCGCTGGCAGCCGGCCCTGTCCTCACCCAGAATGAAAACGGGTCTTGCCAGCTGTTGGCCATCATGGACATCCTACTGGCGTGCAAGGTACCGTATTGAGCATTACACACACCACTGGGACATAGGGGCACTTGAGGGACTGCAGACAGGGCTAGGGGGTCCCTCTCTCTGACCCCCCCCCATCACCCCTCTCTGTCACCCCCTCTCTCTCTATGTCACCCCTATGTCTTTTTCACCCCCCTCTCTCTGCCACCCCACCACTCTGTCTCTCTCTGTCACACTCCTCTCTCTCTGTCGCCCCCCTATGTCTCTCTCTGTCACCCCTTTCCTCTCTGCCACCCCTCTCTCTCTCTTTGTCACCCCCACATGTATGCAGTCTCTTAGAGTCTCTTGTGCCATGTCCCCTGTCTCTTGAGCCATGTATGCAGTCTCTGACAGTCTCTTGGGCCATGTATGCAGTCTCTGACAGTCTCTTGGGCCATGTATGCAGTCTCTGGTCATCTCTTGTGCCACGTCCGCAGTCTCTTACAGTCTCTTGGGCCATGTATACAGTCTCTGGTAATCTCTTGTGCCATGTCCACAGTCTCTTACAGTCCCTTGGGCCATGTATGCAGTCTCTGACAGTCTCTTGGGCCATGTATGCAGTCTCTGACAGTCTCTTGGGCCATGTATGCAGTCTCTGGTCATCTCTTGTGCCATGTCCACAGTCTCTTACAGTCTCTTGGGCCATGTATGCAGTCTCTGACAGTCTCTTGGGCCATGTCCACAGTCACTTACAGTCTCTTGGGCCATGTATGCAGTCTCTGACAGTCTCTTGGGCCATGTATGCAGTCTCTGACAGTCTCTTGGGCCATGTATGCAGTCTCTGACAGTCTCTTGGGCCATGTATGCAGTCTCTTACAGTCCCTTGGGCCATGTATGCAGTCTCTGACAGTCTCTTGGGCCATGTATGCAGTCTCTGACAGTCTCTTGGGCCATGTATGCAGTCTCTGGTCATCTCTTGTGCCACGTCCGCAGTCTCTTACAGTCTCTTGGGCCATGTATACAGTCTCTGGTAATCTCTTGTGCCATGTCCACAGTCTCTTACAGTCCCTTGGGCCATGTATGCAGTCTCTGACAGTCTCTTGGGCCATGTATGCAGTCTCTGACAGTCTCTTGGGCCATGTATGCAGTCTCTGGTCATCTCTTGTGCCATGTCCACAGTCTCTTACAGTCTCTTGGGCCATGTATGCAGTCTCTGACAGTCTCTTGGGCCATGTCCACAGTCACTTACAGTCTCTTGGGCCATGTATGCAGTCTCTGACAGTCTCTTGGGCCATGTATGCAGTCTCTGACAGTCTCTTGGGCCATGTATGCAGTCTCTGACAGTCTCTTGGGCCATGTATGCAGTCTCTTACAGTCCCTTGGGCCATGTATGCAGTCTCTGACAGTCTCTTGGGCCATGTATGCAGTCTCTGACAGTCTCTTGGGCCATGTATGCAGTCTCTTACAGTCTCTTGGGCCATGTATGCAGTCTCTGACAGTCTCTTGGGCCATGTATGCAGTCTCTTACAGCCTCTTGAGCCATGTATGCAGTCTCTGACCATCTCCTGTATCACGTCTGCAGTCTCTGACCGTGATAATGACATTGTCAAAAAGGGGCAGAGCATGGGTGACCTTAAAAATTATGCCCCCCCCTGAAAAAAGTTCTGCGGACGCCCGTGGTTACAGGTGTAGTGGCAGAGATATGTAAGAGGGGAATGTAATGCCGCGTACGCGATCGGAAGTCTCGCCGGAAAAGCCTTGGATGTTTTTTCAGGCAAAAATTTTCTTGCTTGTGTTGCCTACACACGGTCACACCAAATTCCGACCGTCGAGAACGCGGTGACGTACAACACTACGATGAGCTGCAAAAAATGAAGTTCAATGCTTTCTGAGCATGCGTCCAATTGTTCCCGAGCATGCGTGGGAATTTTGTACGTCGGAATTGCCACAGACGATCGGAATTTCTGACGATCGGAACATGCTCTCTCAAAATTTTGCTTGCCGGCAATCCGGCCAGCAAAAGTACGATGGAGCCTACACACGGTCGCATTTTCCAACGAAAAGCTCTCATCGGTCTTTTGCTGGCCGAATTTCCGATCGTGTGTACGCGGCATAAGAGGATGGGGATACATTACATGAAAGTGTGATGCCGCGTACACACGATCGGAATCTCGGCCAGCAAAAGACCGATAAGAGCTTAGCGTCGGAAGATGCGACCGTGTGTAGGCTCCATCGGACTTTTGCTGGCCGAATTTCCGCCAGCAAAATTTTGAGAGCGTGTTCTCAATTTTTCCAACGGAAAACGTTTCTATCGGAAATTCCGATCGTCTGTAGCAATTTCGACGTGCAAAATTCCTACGCATGCTCGGAAACAATTGGACGCCTGCTCGGAAGCGATGAACTTCATTTTCGCGGCTCGTCGTAGTGTTGTACTTCACCGCGTTTTCGACGGTCGGAATTTGGTGTGACCGTGTGTACGCAACACAAGCTTGAGCGCAAAATTCCATCGGAATTCCGGCGGAAAAAACATCCAAGGCTTTTCCGACGAGAATTGCGATGGTGTGTACGCGCATTAGAGATCTCTGACATAACAACCCCTCTACATATCAATGTTCCCACCCGATGGCGGCACCATGGGTACTGAGGGGCCACAAGCCGGGCACCAGGGACTTGCACCCAACTAATGATATTTCCTTAGCTCCTCCCTTTTCCGCTGCTGTCTCCTGAAAGTGTTTTGTTATTTCTGTTTGATAAAAAAAAAAAAAAAAAAAAAATATCCAAGATCCTGCCAGAAATCCAGGACCGTCCTATGAACTTTGCCCTCTGTAGTCTTATCTCAGGATGGGGCACTATTCCTCCCACTGATACCAACGATGGGGCACTATTCCTCCCACTGATACCAATGATGGGGCACTATTCATCCCACTGATACCAATGATGGGGCACTATTCCTCCCACTGATACAAACGATGGGGCACTATTCCTCCCATTGACACCAATCATGGGGCACTATTCCTCCCACTGATACCAATGATGGGGCACTATTCCTCCCACTGACACCAATGATGGGGCACTATTCCTCCCACTGACACCAATGATGGGGCACTATTCCTCCCACTGATACAAACGATGGGGCACTATTCCTCCCATTGACACCAATGATGGGGCACTATTCCTCCCACTGATACCAATGATGGGGCACTATTCATCCCACTGATACCAATGATGGGGCACTATTCCTCCCACTGATACAAACGATGGGGCACTATTCCTCCCATTGACACCAATCATGGGGCACTATTCCTCCCACTGATACCAATGATGGGGCACTATTCCTCCCACTGACACCAACGATGGGGCACTATTCCTCCCACTAATACAAACAATGGGGCACTATTCATCCCATTGACACCAATGATGGGGCACTATTCCTCCCACTGATACCAATGATGGGGCACTATTCCTCCCACTGATACCAACGATGGGGCACTATTCCTCCCACTGATACCGACGATGGGGCACTATTCCTCCCACTGACACCAATGATGGGGCACTATTCCTCCCACTGATACCAACGATGGGGCACTATTCCTCCCACTGATACCAACGATGGGGCACTATTCCTCCCATTGACACCAACGATGGGGCACTATTCCTCCCACTGACACCAACGATGGGGCACTATTCCTCCCACTGATACAAATAATGGGGCACTATTCCTCCCACTGACACCAACGATGGGGCACTATTCCTCCCACTGATACCAACGATGGGGCACTATTCCTCCCACTGATACCAACGATGGGGCACTATTCCTCCCACTGATACCAACGATGGGGCACTATTCCTCCCATTGACACCAACGATGGGGCACTATTCCTCCCACTGATACCAATGATGGGCCACTATTCCTCCCACTGACACAAATGATGGGGCACTATTCCTCCTCCTACTGACACCGGGGCATTTTCTACTTCCGCTGGCCACATTCCGGCCCTCCAGAAGCCTGAAGAATAGTAAACTGGTCCTTTGTCTCTTTGCTTTTGTTGAAAAAAAAATAAACTGTGGTTTACAGAGCTCAATAGCTCAAGCTTGAATTAACTCACACAAGTGATCAACTTCAACAGTTATTTTCTTTTTCATCATGGCAGTGATATATACAAATATATACAAATCCCCCGTACTTCCCCTTCAGAGCCTAACTGATCCTCCAGCTAAATACATTGCAGGTGTATCAAAACAAAAGGCGTGCAAAGTCCTACAGTCCATTTTCTTTCTAAAGCAGCCACAGACTGAGTAGAAAAGTCTGTCCACTGTCCTGAGTAGGCAGTAGTCTCTCTGCAGAGGTCTAACCCCACCCCCACCCCACACACACTAAGTCAGAGCTAGAGCTCTCCAATCAAGGAACAGAAGGTTTACATATAGCAGAGTTATAGGCCTGACTCATCAGGAGGGGTCTTGGACCTTTGCAGAGAGACTGCTGCTTCCACACAAAGGGTCCTTCGATGCAGCATACTGGCAAGGGGCAGGTTTTCTACTCAGGCTGTGGCTGGTTTAAATGAACAACTTCTGCTGAGCCGGATAAAGCTGAAGGTTCCAAACCATGAATAGGTGTTATGTTGGCAGGGCGAGGATAGGTGTTGTGTGGGCGGGGCGAGGATAGGTGTTGTGTGGGCGGGACATGAATAGGTGTTGTGTGGGCGGGACGAGGATAGGTGTTGTGTGGGCGGGACGAGGAGAGGTGTTGTGTGGGCGGGACATGAATAGGTGTTGTGTGGGCGGGACATGAATAGGTGTTGTGTGGGCGGGACATGAATAGGTGTTGTGTGGGCGGGACGAGGATAGGTGTTGTGTGAGCGGGACGAGGATAGGTGTTGTGTGGGCGGGACGAGGATAGGTGTCATGTGGGTGGGACGAGGATAGGTGTTGTGTGGGCGGGACATGAATAGGTGTTGTGTGGGCGGGACATGAATAGGTGTTGTGTGGGCGGGACATGAATAGGTGTTGTGTGGGCGGGACGAGGATAGGTGTTGTGTGGGCGGGACGAGGAGAGGTGTTGTGTGGGCGGGACATGAATAGGTGTTGTGTGGGCGGGACGAGGATAGGTGTTGTGTGGGCGGGACATGAATAGGTGTTGTGTGGGCGGGACGAGGATAGGTGTTGTGTGGGCGGGACGAGGAGAGGTGTTGTGTGGGCGGGACATGAATAGGTGTTGTGTGGGCGGGACATGAATAGGTGTTGTGTGGGCGGGACATGAATAGGTGTTGTGTGGGCGGGACGAGGATAGGTGTTGTGTGAGCGGGACGAGGATAGGTGTTGTGTGGGCGGGACGAGGATAGGTGTCATGTGGGTGGGACGAGGATAGGTGTTGTGTGGGCGGGACATGAATAGGTGTTGTGTGGGCGGGACATGAATAGGTGTTGTGTGGGCGGGACATGAATAGGTGTTGTGTGGGCGGGACGAGGATAGGTGTTGTGTGGGCGGGACGAGGAGAGGTGTTGTGTGGGCGGGACATGAATAGGTGTTGTGTGGGCGGGACGAGGATAGGTGTTGTGTGGGCGGGACATGAATAGGTGTTGTGTGGGCGGGACGAGGATAGGTGTTGTGTGGGCGGGACATGAATAGGTGTTGTGTGGGCGGGGCGAGGATAGGTGTTGTGTGGGCAGGACGAGGATAGGTGTTGTGTGGGCGGGACATGAATAGGTGTTGTGTGGGCGGGACGAGGATAGGTGTTGTGTGGGCGGGATGAGGATAGGTGTTGTGTGGGTGGGACATGAATAGGTGTTGTGTGGGCGGGACATGAATAGGTGTTGTGTGGGCGGGGCGAGGATAGGTGTTGTGTGGGCGGGGCGAGGATAGGTTTTGTGTGGGCGGGACATGAATAGGTGTTGTGTGGGCGGGGCGAGGATAGGTGTTGTGTGGGCGGGGCGAGGATAGGTGTTGTGTGGGTGGGACGAAGATAGGTGTTGTGTGAGCGGGACATGAATAGGTGTTGTGTGGGCGGGACGAGGATAGGTGTTGTGTGGGCGGGGCGAGGATAGGTGTTGTGTGGGCGGGGCAAGGATAGGTGTTGTGTGGGCGGGGCGAGGATAGGTGTTGTGTGAGCGGGACATGAATAGGTGTTGTGTGGGCGGGACGAGGATAGGTGTTGTGTGAGCGGGACATGAATAGGTGTTGTGTGGGTGGGACAAGGATAGGTGTTGTGTGGGCGGGGCGAGGATAGGTGTTGTGTGGGCGGGACAGGAATAGGTGTTGTGTGGGCGGGACATGAATAGGTGTTGTGTGGGCGGGACGAGGATAGGTGTTGTGTAGGCGGGACATGAATAGGTGTTGTGTGGGCGGCACATGAATAGGTGTTGTGTGGGCGGGACATGAATAGGTGTTGTGTGGGCGGGGCGGGGATAGGTGTTGTGTGGGCGGGGCGGGGATAGGTGTTGTGTGGGCGGGGCGGGGATAGGTGTTGTGTGGGCGGTACATGAATAGGTGTTGTGTGGGCGGGGCGAGGATATGTGTTGTGTGGGCGGGACGAGGATGGCACTGGACGGGCTAATGATGTCATACCTGGTAATTATTGTCCATGGGCTCCACCACGGGGCGGCCCACTCTCTTCAGCATCAGGGAGTAGCAGAGGCAGATGGTGAGTAGAGGAAGCAAATAGACGGCCAGGAACTGGTAGAGGATACAAGCCTTCTTCATGGTGTCCGAGGGGAACTGCTCTATGCAGTAGGTGCGCGGGCCGTACCAGTACCCTTTCTGGATCTTCTGGTAGGGGATGATGGGGGTGGAGAGCAAGAGGGAGCCTGTGGGTGAAGATCAGACATCGGGATGAGACTTTAAACAGAACACCTACAGAACTTCTACAGAGATTCTACAGAACATCTACAGAACTTCTACAGAACATCTACAGAACTTCTACAGAACTTCTACAGAACTTCTACAGAACATCTACAGAACATCTACAGAACTTCTACAGAACATCTATAGAACTTCTACAGAACTTCTACAGAACATCTATAGAACTTCTACAGAACTTCTACAGAACATCTATAGAACTTCTACAGAACACCTACAGAACTTCTACTGGACATCTACAGAACATCTACAGAATGTCTACAGAACTTCTACAGAACACCTACAGAACACCTACAGAACATCTACAGAACACCTACAGAACATCTACAGAACACCTACAGAACACCTACAGAACACCTACAGAACACCTACAGAACTTCTACAGAACATCTACAGAACTTCTACAGAACACCTACAGAACACCTACAGAACTTCTACAGAACATCTACAGAACATCTACAGAACATCTACAGAACTTCTACAGAACATCTACAGAACATCTACAGAACTTCTACAGAACTTCTACAGAACATCTACAGAACTTCTACAGAACATCTACAGAACTTCTACAGAACATCTACAGAACTTCTACAGAACTTCTACAGAACATCTACAAAACATGTTGGGGGTTGTTTTTCAGGGGTTGGGTTTGGCCCCTTAGTTCCAGTAACGGGAACTCTTAAAGCGGGATGGTACCTGAAAAAAAAAAATACTGCAGTTGCTGACTTTTAATAAATGGACACTCACCTGTCCCAGGTTCCAGCGATGTGGGCAGCAGAGGCCGATCAATCGATCGGCTCTCTGCTGCTGACCGTGCCATTCTCAGTGAGGGAATCAGTAAGTGGCTTCACTTCACTCCTACTGCGCATGCGCGAGTCGCGCAGCGCAATGAGAATCGCCCGTGTGTGTCCCGGCAGACAGTGCGCCAGGACAGGAAGCTGCATAAACTCCCGTGGGAGTTTATGCCCGGAAGTGGGTGCAGATACCTGTCTTAGACAGGTATCTGCACCCCCCTCCCCCCTGAAAGGTGCCAAATGTGACACCGGAGGGGGGGAGGGTTCCGAAAAGCGGAAGTTCCACTTTAGGGTGGAATCCCGCTTTAAGGCCTCAGCATACCAAGACATGTTGGACAATTTCTTCCTCCCAACTTTGTGGGAACAGTTTGGGGACGGCCCTTCCTGTTCCAACATGACTGCCAACCAGTGCACAAAGCAAGGTCCATAAAGACATGGATGAGCGAGTTCCGGGTGGAGGAACATGACTGGCCTGCACAGAGTCCTGACCTCAATCCGATAGAACACCTTTGGGATGAATTAGAGCGGAGACTGCGAGCCAGGCCTTCTCATCCAACATCAGTGCCTGACCTCACAAATGGATGAGCGAGTTTGGGGTGGAGGCATAGGTGTGCGCGGGGGGGGGTGCCAGGTGTGCTTGGGCACACCCTAATCACTACGTGCAGTGCCAATTCCCCCCCCCCACTGCCTGGACTCCCCCATGCCCCGCAGTGCTTCTGGCTTCCCTCCCCCACCCCAGCTGCTGTGGGGGATGTTTCAGGTTGGAGAGAGGGGGGGAGGGGCTAGGAAATATATAATTTACTGGCCTCTTCCTTTTCTATATGAACACAGTGAAGATACTCACTCACTGTGTCCATTCATAACTGAAGCATAGTAAACTGTGTTTACTATGCTTCCGTTTGTGAATGAATGAACAGGAAGCCGCTCAGCACAGAGCACTTCCCATTCATTCACTACCCAGTACAGCTGAGGCTGCAGAGAAAGGCAATTGTGTTTGAGCTGCACACACCTATGGGTGGAGGAACTTGACTGGCCTGCACAGGTCCTGACGTCAACCCCATAGAACACCTTTGGGATGAATTAGAGCGGAGACTGCGAGCCAGGCCTTCTCGTCCAACACCAGTGCCTGACCTCACAAATGGATGAGCGAGTTTGGGGTGGAGGCATAGGTGTGCGCGGGGGGGGTGCCAGGTGTGCTTGGGCACACCCTAATCACTACGTGCAGTGCCAATTCCCCCCCCCCCCCCACTGCCTGGACTCCCCCATGCCCCGCAGTGCTTCTGGCTTCCCTCCCCCACCCCAGCTGCTGTGGGGGATGTTTCAGGTTGGAGAGAGGGGGGGAGGGGCTAGGAAATATATAATTTACTGGCCTCTTCCTTTTCTATATGAACACAGTGAAGATACTCACTCACTGTGTCCATTCATAACTGAAGCATAGTAAACTGTGTTTACTATGCTTCCGTTTGTGAATGAATGAACAGGAAGCCGCTCAGCACAGAGCACTTCCCATTCATTCACTACCCAGTACAGCTGAGGCTGCAGAGAAAGGCAATTGTGTTTGAGCTGCACACACCTATGGGTGGAGGAACTTGACTGGCCTGCACAGGTCCTGACGTCAACCCCATAGAACACCTTTGGGATGAATTAGAGCGGAGACTGCGAGCCAGGCCTTCTCATCCAACATCAGTGCCTGACCTCACAAATGCTCTTCTGGAAGAATGGTCATACATTCCCATAGAAACACGCCTAAACCTTGTGGACGGCCTTCCCAGAAGAGTTGAAGCTGTTATAGCTGCAAAGGGCGGGGCCAACTCAATATTGAACCCTCCGGACTAAGACTGGGATGTCATTAATGTTCATCTGCGTGTAAAGGCGGGTGTCCCAATACTTTTGGTCATAGTGTATATTTGTCAGGCTGGATTAGCTCCTCTCTATAGACCCTGGTGCCCCTCCCCCGCATTGTGTGACATTGGGTGTTCCCAGCGGGGTCCTCTGTGTTGTCCCCAGCGGGGTCCTCTGTGTTGTCCCCAGCGGGGTCCCCTGTGGTGTCCCCAGCGGGGTCCCCTGTGGTGTCCCCTGTGGTGTCCCCAGCGAGGTCCCCTGCGAGGTCCCCTGTGGTGTCCCCAGCGGGGTCCCCTGTGGTGTCCCCTGTGGTGTCCCCAGCGGGGTCCCCTGTGGTGTCCCCTGCGGGTCGCAGGCACACACGTCTCGGTGGGATTGGAGGGACAGTTTGTACCTATCCAGATGCAGATGCTGACGATCATGGCCACCCTCGGGGTTCGATGCCGCAGAGATCTCAGAGGATATAATGTGGCGTAACATCGATCGGCGCTCATCGCTGTCAGCGTGATGCACGTCGCCTGGACCGTCACCTGCAGCCAGAGAGACAGAAGATTGATTTTATATTATATACAATGTATGGAGGATGGGAGGAGAGCTCCGCCTCTCACCTCCTTCTCATTCCTAGAGATTTGTAACAATAATAAATATTTCATCAATGAAACAAAAGTAACGATTAAAGTGACCCGAGACCAACCCCCGACGTGTCACTATATACAGCTCAACAACCCCCGACATGTCACTATATACAGCTCAACAACCCCCGACGTGTCACTATATACAGCTCAACAACCCCCGACGTGTCACTATATACAGCTCAACAACCCCCGACGTGTCACTATATTCAGTTCAACAACCCCCGACGTGTCACTATATACAGCTCAACAACCCCCGACGTGTCACTATATACAGCTCAACAACCCCCGACGTGTCACTATATTCAGTTCAACAACCCCCGACGTGTCACTATATACAGCTCAACAACCCCCGACGTGTCACTATATACAGCTCAACAATCTCCGACGTGTCACTATATACAGTTCAACAACCCCTGACGTGTCACTATATACAGCTCAACAACCCCCGACGTGTCACTATATACAGTTCAACAACCCCCGACGTGTCACTATATACAGCTCAACAACCCCCGACGTGTCACTATATACAGCTCAACAACCCCCGACGTGTCACTATATACAGCTCCACAACCCCCGACGTGTCACTATATACAGCTCAACAACCCCCGACGTGTCACTATATACAGCTCAACAACCCCCGACGTGTCACTATATACAGCTCAACAACCTCCGACGTGTCACTATATACAGCTCAACAACCCCCGACGTGTCACTATATACAGCTCAACAACCCCCGACGTGTCACTATATACAGCTCAACAATCTCCGACGTGTCACTATATACAGCTCAACAACCTCCGACGTGTCACTATATACAGCTCAACAACCTCCGACGTGTCACTATATACAGCTCAACAATCTCCGACGTGTCACTATATACAGCTCAACAACCCCCGACGTGTCACTATATTCAGTTCAACAACCCCCGACGTGTCACTATATACAGCTCAACAACCCCCGACGTGTCACTATATACAGCTCAACAATCTCCGACGTGTCACTATATACAGTTCAACAACCCCCGACGTGTCACTATATACAGCTCAACAACCCCCGACGTGTCACTATATTCAGTTCAACAACCCCCGACGTGTCACTATATACAGTTCAACAACCCCCGACGTGTCACTATATACAGCTCAACAACCCCCGACGTGTCACTATATACAGCTCAACAACCCCCGACGTGTCACTATATACAGCTCAACAACCCCCGACGTGTCACTATATACAGCTCAACAACCCCCGACGTGTCACTATATACAGCTCAACAATCTCCGACGTGTCACTATATACAGTTCAACAACCCCCGACGTGTCACTATATACAGCTCAACAACCCCCGACGTGTCACTATATTCAGTTCAACAACCCCCGACGTGTCACTATATACAGTTCAACAACCCCCGACGTGTCACTATATACAGCTCAACAACCCCCGACGTGTCACTATATACAGCTCCACAACCCCCGACGTGTCACTATATACAGCTCAACAACCCCCGACGTGTCACTATATACAGCTCAACAACCCCCGACGTGTCACTATATACAGCTCAACAACCCCGACGTGTCACTATATACAGCATAACAACCCCCGACGTGTCACTATATACAGCTCAACAACCCCCGACGTGTCACTATATACAGCTCAACAACCCCCGACGTGTCACTATATACAGCTCAACAACCTCCGACGTGTCACTATATACAGCTCAACAACCCCCGACGTGTCACTATATTCAGTTCAACAACCCCCGACGTGTCACTATATACAGCTCAACAACCCCCGACGTGTCACTATATACAGCTCAACAATCTCCGACGTGTCACTATATACAGTTCAACAACCCCCGACGTGTCACTATATACAGCTCAACAACCCCCGACGTGTCACTATATTCAGTTCAACAACCCCCGACGTGTCACTATATACAGTTCAACAACCCCCGACGTGTCACTATATACAGCTCAACAACCCCCGACGTGTCACTATATACAGCTCAACAACCCCCGACGTGTCACTATATACAGCTCCACAACCCCCGACGTGTCACTATATACAGCTCAACAACCCCCGACGTGTCACTATATACAGCTCAACAACCCCCGACGTGTCACTATATACAGCTCAACAATCTCCGACGTGTCACTATATACAGCTCAACAACCCCCGACGTGTCACTATATACAGCTCAACAATCTCCGACGTGTCACTATATACAGCTCAACAACCTCCGACGTGTCACTATATACAGCTCAACAATCTCCGACGTGTCACTATATACAGCTCAACAACCCCCGACGTGTCACTATATTCAGTTCAACAACCCCCGACGTGTCACTATATACAGCTCAACAACCCCCGACGTGTCACTATATACAGCTCAACAATCTCCGACGTGTCACTATATACAGCTCAACAACCCCCGACGTGTCACTATATACAGTTCAACAACCCCCGACGTGTCACTATATACAGCTCAACAACCCCCGACGTGTCACTATATTCAGTTCAACAACCCCCGACGTGTCACTATATACAGTTCAACAACCCCCGACGTGTCACTATATACAGCTCAACAACCCCCGACGTGTCACTATATACAGCTCAACAACCCCCGACGTGTCACTATATACAGCTCAACAACCCCCGACGTGTCACTATATACAGCTCAACAACCCCCGACGTGTCACTATATACAGCTCAACAATCTCCGACGTGTCACTATATACAGTTCAACAACCCCCGACGTGTCACTATATACAGCTCAACAACCCCCGACGTGTCACTATATTCAGTTCAACAACCCCCGACGTGTCACTATATACAGTTCAACAACCCCCGACGTGTCACTATATACAGCTCAACAACCCCCGACGTGTCACTATATACAGCTCAACAACCCCCGACGTGTCACTATATACAGCTCAACAACCCCCGACGTGTCACTATATACAGCTCAACAACCCCCGACGTGTCACTATATACAGCTCAACAACCCCCGACGTGTCACTATATACAGCTCAACAACCCCCGACGTGTCACTATATACAGCATAACAACCCCCGACGTGTCACTATATACAGCTCAACAACCCCCGACGTGTCACTATTTACAGCTCAACAACCCCCGACGTGTCACTATATACAGCTCAACAACCCCCGACGTGTCACTATATACAGCTCCACAACCCCCGACGTGTCACTATATACAGCTCAACAACCGCCGACGTGTCACTATATACAGCTCAACAACCCCCGACGTGTCACTATATACAGCTCAACAACCCCGACGTGTCACTATATACAGTTCAACAACCCCCGACGTGTCACTATATACAGCTCAACAACCCCCGACGTGTCACTATATACAGCTCAACAACCTCCGACGTGTCACTATATACAGCTCAACAACCCCCGACGTGTCACTATATACAGCTCAACAACCCCCGACGTGTCACTATATACAGCTCAACAACCCCGACGTGTCACTATATACAGTTCAACAACCCCCGACGTGTCACTATATACAGCTGAACAACCCCGACGTGTCACTATATACAGTTCAACAACCCCCGACGTGTCACTATATACAGCTCAACAACCCAGACGTGTCACTATATACAGCTCAACAACCCCCGACGTGTCACTATATACAGCTCAACAACCTCCGACGTGTCACTATATACAGCTCAACAACCCCCGACGTGTCACTATATACAGCTCAACAACCCCCGACGTGTCACTATATTCAGTTCAACAACCCCCGACGTGTCACTATATACAGTTCAACAACCCCCGACGTGTCACTATATACAGCTCAACAACCCCCGACGTGTCACTATATACAGCTCAACAACCCCCGACGTGTCACTATATACAGCTCAACAACCTCCGACGTGTCACTATATACAGCTCAACAACCCCCGACGTGTCACTATATACAGCTCAACAACCCCCGACGTGTCACTATATACAGCTCAACAACCTCCGACGTGTCACTATATACAGCTCAACAACCCCCGACGTGTCACTATATACAGCTCAACAACCTCCGACGTGTCACTATATACAGCTCAACAACCCCCGACGTGTCACTATATACAGTTCAACAACCCCCGACGTGTCACTATATACAGCTCAACAACCCCCGACGTGTCACTGTATACAGCTCAACAACCCCCGACGTGTCACTATATACAGCTCAACAACCTCCAAAGTGTCACTGTATACAGCTCAACAACCCCCGACGTGTCACTATTAAGGATGGGCCCGGTGCTCGATGCGAACCCACGTTCGCATCGAGCACCGGGCCCCGGAAACTCGAAGAGCCATAATTGGCTACAGGCAGGACGCCTGTAGCCAATTACAGCTCAGGGGCTGTAGTACACGCCCCCCCCTATAAAACGCCGCCACGCCGTCTGCGCCGGTCACATGCTGTTCCGGCGCAGATTGAGCAGGCTGTTCCTGTGACACTCTGCTGCATTTAGATAGATAGAGAGAGAGATTCACTTGCAGAGATTGAGTTAGATAGATTCAGTTACAAAGATTGATTGACAAAGAGGGGCTTGTAGTGTGCTCGTGGCAGGCAGGCAGAGCTCCTATATTTTGTTACCAGAAGCACCTATAGGACTTGTAGTGTGTTCGTGGCAGGCAGGCAGAGCTCCTATATTTTGTTACCAGAAGCACCTATAGGACTTGTAGTGTGTTAGTGGCAGGCAGGCAGAGCTCCTATATTTTGTTACCAGAAGCACCTATAGGACTTGTAGTGTGTTAGTGACAGGCAGGCAGAGCTCCTATATTTTGTTACCAGAAGCACCTATAGGACTTGTAGTGTGTTAGTGGCAGGCAGGCAGAGCTCCTATATTTTGTTACCAGAAGCACCTATAGGACTTGTAGTGTGTTAGTGACAGGCAGGCAGAGCTCCTATATTTTGTTACCAGAAGCACCTATAGGACTTGTAGTGTGTTAGTGACAGGCAGGCAGAGCTCCTATATTTTGTTACCAGAAGCACCTATAGACTTGTAGTGTGTTAGTGGCAGGCAGGCAGAGCTCCTATATTTTGTTACCAGAAGCACCTATAGGACTTGTAGTGTGTTAGTGACAGGCAGGCAGAGCTCCTATATTTTGTTACCAGAAGCACCTATAGGACTTGAAGTGTGTTAGTCCCATCACACACACAGAGCTATATTTTCTTCCCAGAAGCACCTATAGGACTTGAAGTGTGTTAGTCCCATCACACACACAGAGCTATATTTTCTTCCCAGAAGCACCTATAGGACTTGAAGTGTGTTAGTCCCATTACACACAAAGAGCTATACTTTGTTCCCAGAAGCACCTATAGGACTTGAAGTGTGTTAGTCCCATTACACACACAGAGCTATATTTTCTTCCCAGAAGCACCTATAGGACTTGAAGTGTGTTAGTCCCATTACACACACAGAGCTATATTTTCTTCCCAGAAGCACCTATAGGACTTGAAGTGTGTTAGTCCCATTACACACACAGAGCTATATTTTCTTCCCAGAAGCACCTATAGGACTTGAAGTGTGTTAGTCCCATTACACACACAGAGCTATATTTTCTTCCCAGAAGCACCTATAGGACTTGAAGTGTGTTAGTCCCATCACACACACAGAGCTATATTTTGTTCCCAGAAGCACCTATAGGACTTGAAGTGTGTTAGTCCCATTACACACACAGAGCTATATTTTGTTCCCAGAAGCACCTATAGGACTTGAAGTGTGTTAGTCCCATCACACACACAGAGCTATATTTTGTTCCCAGAAGCACCTATAGGACTTGAAGTGTGTTAGTCCCATTACACACACAGAGCTATATTTGTTCCCAGAAGCACCTATAGGACTTGAAGTGTGTTAGTCCCATCACACACACAGAGCTATATTTTCTTTCCCAGAAGCACCTATAGGACTTGAAGTGTGTTAGTCCCATTACACACAAAGAGCTATACTTTGTTCCCAGAAGCACCTATAGGACTTGAAGTGTGTTAGTCCCATTACACACACAGAGCTATATTTTCTTCCCAGAAGCACCTATAGGACTTGTAGTGTGTTCGTGGCAGGCAGGCAGAGCTCCTATATTTTGTTCCCAGAAGCACCTATAGGACTTGAAGTGTGTTAGTCCCATTACACACACAGAGCTATATTTTGTTCCCAGAAGCACCTATAGGACTTGAAGTGTGTTAGTCCCATTACACACACAGAGCTATATTTTCTTCCCAGAAGCACCTATAGGACTTGAAGTGTGTTAGTCCCATCACACACACAGAGCTATATTTTGTTCCCAGAAGCACCTATAGGACTTGAAGTGTGTTAGTCCCATTACACACAGAGCTATATTTTGTTCCCAGAAGCACTTATAGGACTTGAAGTGTGTTAGTCCCATTACACACACAGAGCTATATTTTCTTCCCAGAAGCACCTATAGGACTTGTAGTGTGTTAGTGGCAGGCAGGCAGAGCTCCTATATTTTGTTACCAGAAGCACCTATAGGACTTGTAGTGTGTTCGTGGCAGGCAGGCAGAGCTCCTATATTTTGTTCCCAGAGGCACCTATAGGACTTGAAGTGTGTTAGTCCCATTACACACACAGAGCTATATTTTCTTCCCAGAAGCACCTATAGGACTTGAAGTGTGTTAGTCCCATTACACACACAGAGCAATATTTTCTTCCCAGAAGCACCTATAGGACTTGAAGTGTGTTAGTCCCATCACACAGAGCTCCTCTATTTTCTTTGCATAAGCACCCACAGGACTTCTAGTGTGTTAGTGGCATCACACAGAGCTCCTATATATTCTTCTCAGCAGCACCCACAGGACTTCTAGTGTGTTAGTGGCATCACACAGAGCTCCTCTATTTTCTTTGCAGAAGCACCCACAGGACTTCTAGTGTGTTAGTGGCATCACACAGAGCTCCTCTATTTTCTTTGCAGAAGCACCCACAGGACTTCTAGTGTGTTAGTGGCATCACACAGAGCTCCTCTATTTTCTTTGCAGAAGCACCCATAGGACTTCTAGTGTGTTAGTGGCATCACACAGAGCTCCTCTATTTTCTTTGCAGAAGCACCCACAGGACTTCTAGTGTGTTAGTGGCATCACACAGAGCTCCTCTATTTTCTTTGCAGAAGCACCCACAGGACTTCTAGTGTGTTAGTGGCATCACACAGAGCTCCTCTATTTTCTTTGCAGAAGCACCCATAGGACTTCTAGTGTGTTAGTGGCATCACACAGAGCTCCTATATATTCTTCTCAGCAGCACCCACAGGACTTCTAGTGTGTTAGTGGCATCACACAAGCTCCTATATATTCTTCTCAGCAGCACCCACAGGACTTCTAGTGTGTTAGTGTCATCACACAGAGCTCCTATATTTTCTTTGCAGAAGCACCTATAGGACTTCTAGTGTGTTAGTGGCATCACACAGAGCTCCTCTATTTTCTTTGCAGAAGCACCCACAGGACTTCTAGTGTGTTAGTGGCATCACACAGAGCTCCTCTATTTTCTTTGCAGAAGCACCCATAGGACTTCTAGTGTGTTAGTGGCATCACACAGAGCTCCTCTATTTTCTTTGCAGAAGCACCCATAGGACTTCTAGTGTGTTAGTGGCATCACACAGAGCTCCTATATATTCTTCTCAGCAGCACCCACAGGACTTCTAGTGTGTTAGTGGCATCACACAGAGCTCCTATATTTTTCTTTGCAGAAGCACCTATAGGACTTCTAGTGTGTTAGTGGCATCACACAGAGCTCCTCTATTTTCTTTGCAGAAGCACCCACAGGACTTCTAGTGTGTTAGTGGCATCACACAGAGCTCCTATATTTTCTTTGCAGAAGCACCTATAGGACTTCTAGTGTGTTAGTGGCATCACACAGAGCTCCTCTATTTTCTTTGCAGAAGCACCCACAGGACTTCTAGTGTGTTAGTGGCATCACACAGAGCTCCTCTATTTTCTTTGCAGAAGCACCCATAGGACTTCTAGTGTGTTAGTGGCATCACACAGAGCTCCTCTATTTCTTTGCAGAAGCACCCACAGGACTTCTAGTGTGTTAGTGGCATCACACAGAGCTCCTCTATTTTCTTTGCAGAAGCACCCACAGGACTTCTAGTGTGTTAGTGGCATCACACAGAGCTCCTCTATTTTCTTTGCAGAAGCACCCATAGGACTTCTAGTGTGTTAGTGGCATCACACAGAGCTCCTATATATTCTTCTCAGCAGCACCCACAGGACTTCTAGTGTGTTAGTGGCATCACACAGAGCTCCTATATTTTCTTTGCAGAAGCACCTATAGGACTTCTAGTGTGTTAGTGGCATCACACAGAGCTCCTCTATTTTCTTTGCAGAAGCACCCACAGGACTTCTAGTGTGTTAGTGGCATCACACAGAGCTCCTCTATTTTCTTTGCAGAAGCACCCATAGGACTTCTAGTGTGTTAGTGGCATCACACAGAGCTCCTATATTTTCTTCTCAGCAGCACCCACAGGACTACCGACTACAATGGCTGGAAGACCGCCAAGGGGAGGCAGAGCGTGCAGAGCCAAGAACACAGGGCAGGCAGGCTCTGTTTCTAGTGGACGTGGCCGTGGACGTGGACGTGGTCGTGCATCGTCATCAGCACGTGGCCATGGGACACGCGCGTCTTTGTTTTCGGCAGCTGGACATGTGGAGCCGCATCATGCTGAAGGCTTGGTAGAATGGATGACCAAGCCCTCCTCATCCTCCTCATCCTCTCTCACCCAGGCTCAGGTACTGACAGAGCATCATCAGCCACCCCTTCCCTAGACCCACCATGTCCTCCTGAGGAGTCCCCCGAACTCTTTGAGCACAGTGTTGGGTACATGCTCCAGGAGGATGCCCAACGATTCGAAGGCTCGGATGACGATACCCAGCTTGAGGAATCTGGCAGTACAGTTCCACCAGCTGCAGCTTACTGCCAGGTTTGCTCTAGTGGTGAAGAGGGAGGGGATGATGAGGTCACTGACTCCACGTGGGTGCCTCAAGGGAGAGAGGATGAGGAGGAGGACGAGGAGGAGGAGGATGCGGCGTCACATGTCCAACGAGGCAGGATGCCCCCTGGAGGCCAGGTAGAGGCCAGCACAGCAACTGTACAACACCGCAGAGCTCCGCCTGTGCAGGGCGCTGCCTCTGCACGTTATCAGAAAAGTTCTTTGGTGTGGGCCTTTTTTGAGACGAGTGCAGCAGATCGCACCACTGCTATTTGCAATATTTGTCTCAAGCGTATCTCGCGTGGCCAAAACATCAGCCGCTTGGGCACGACAAGCATGACCAGACATATGGCGACCTGCCATGCAGCTCGTTGGCAGGCACACATAAAAGACCCACACCAAAGAACTAAGCGGACCTCTCCTTGCTCCTCCTCAGCTGGGATCTCCATCCCCACTACACCTTCAGTCCTCTCTGAAAGCTGCTCTGAGAGGACTGAAGGTGTAGAATTCGGTGTGTCACAACCAAGTACTTGCAGTACACCGACGTCCGAATGCAGCAGGCAAATTTCCCTGCCCCAGCTGCTGGACCGTAGAAAGAAGTACACTCCCAGCCATCCACATGCCCAGCGGTTGAATGCTAGCCTTGCTAAATTGCTAGCACTTCAACTGCTGCCTTTTCAGTTGGTAGACTCGGCCCCCTTCCGTGAGTTTGTTCAATGTGCGGTTCCTCAGTGGCAGGTTCCCAAACGCCACTTTTTCTCGCGGAAGGCGATTCCGTCTCTCTACCGGCATGTGGAGGGCAATGTCCATGCCTCGCTGGACAGGGCGGTCAGCGGTAAGGTGCATATTACCGCTGACTCATGGTCCAGCAGGCATGGACAGGGACGGTACCTTTCTTTCACGGCCCATTGGGTCACTCTATTGGCAGCTGGGAGGGATGCAGGACAAGGTGCAGTAGTGTTGGAGGTTGTTCCCGCCACCACGCCTCCAAAACGCGACTACTGCTACTGGTTGTGACACACCTCTCTCCTCCACCCCCTCCTCTTCTTCTTCCTCCAGTGCTCTGTCCTTGGAACCAGCGGTGCTCCGTAGGCGTACAAGGGCTACGCAAGTACGCAGGCAAAAAGATGCCATGCCGTGCTTGCGCTGGTGTGTTTGGGGGACAGGAGCCACACTGGGCCAGAGGTTCTGGCAGCTCTGCAGGGGCAGGCCGAGAGGTGGTTGACGCCACGTCAGCTTAAGCCAGGAATGGTCGTTTCTGACAATGGCACCAACCTCCTCTCCGCCCTGCGACAGGGGCAGCTCACCCATGTGCCCTGCATGGCTCACGTCCTCAACCTGGTGGTGCAGCGGTTCTTGGGCAGGTTCCCAGGCTTACAGGATGTCCTGAGGCAGGCCAGGAAAGTCTGTGTGCATTTCCGCCGATCTTATAATGCCAGTGCTCGGCTGACTGAGCTGCAAAAGGAGCTGAACCTGCCCAAGAACCGCCTAATATCTGACATGCCCACCAGGTGGAACTCAACGTTGGCCATGCTGCAGCGACTGCACACGCAGCAGAGGGCCATCAATGAGTACCTTTGCGACTACGGCACCAGGACAGGGTCAGGGGAGCTTGGGTTTTTTTCCCCACGTCAGTGGAGCATGATCAGGGATGCATGCACTGTCCTCTCACCATTTGAGGAGGCCACGAGGATGGTGAGCAGTGACAGTGCATGCATCAGTGACACTGTCCCTCTTGTCCACCTGTTGGAGCATACGCTGCGTGGGATAATGGACAGGGCACTTGAGGCAGAACAGAGGCAGGAAGAGGAGGACTTCCTTGCCTCTCAAGGCCCCCTTTATCCGGACAGTGTTCCTTCTGTCCCACCCATCACACAGGAAGAGGATGAGGAGGAGGAGGAGGAGGAGGAGGAGGAGAGGATTGTGTGAGCATGGAGGTGGAGCCTGGCACTCAGCATCAGCAGCAGCAGTCTTTTAGGGATGATGTACAGTCCCAACAAGCCAGTGGACTTGTACGTGGCTGGGAGGAGGTGGCTGGCGATCATGTCATCCTCAGTGACCCAGAAGACTCCGGACCGAATGCCTCAGCTAACCTACGCTGCATGGCCTCCCTGATCCTGCAAAGCCTGCGGAAGGATCCTCGTGTTCTTCGGATCAAGGAGAGGACCATTACTGGCTGGCCACTCTCCTTGATCCGCGTACAAGGGTAAGGTTGCGGACCTTATCTTGCCGTCGCAGAGGGAGCAGAGGATGAGACATCTCAGGGAGGCCTTGCAGAAAGGTCTGTGCAACGCGTTCCCAGAAACTGGGAGGCTACAAACTCCTGGTCCTGGGCGACGAGTTGCTGAGGCTTCGGTCAGTGGCAGAAGGAGCGGTGGGGAAGGTGGACGTCTGACCGATGCGTTCAGACAATTTTTTAGTCCGCAGCCCCAAGGTATGATCGGTTCCAGCAACCATCGCCAGCGTCTGATATACATGGTGCAGGAATACCTTGGGCAAGGTCAGACTTGGACACCTTTCCCCACCGAAAATCCTCTGGCTTACTGGGTCCTGAGGATGGATCACTGGCCAGAGCTTGCACAGTATGCAATTGAGCTACTGGCCTGTCCTGCCTCCAGCGTTCTTTCCGAACGCACATTCAGTGCTGCTGGAGGATTTGTGACTGATCATAGGGTGCGCCTGTCCACCGCCTCGGTTGATCGACTGACATTCATCAAAATGAATCAGTCTTGGATCACCACCAGCTACCAGGCACCTGAGGCGGATATAACCGAATAATTTTAATGTCACATCCCTTCAAGACTGCCTATGCTGATGCTGAGTGACTGTCCTCTTATGTTCACTGACTATCCTCGTCCTCCTCCTCAATGATCCATGCCACAGCACCAGTGCCTAAGGCACAATTTTTCAGCCCCTGTTTAACAGGGGCGTGTACTTACAATTTTTTTAAAAAAATGCTTCGCAACACGTGTGACTGCTGTGCTCCAAGTACAGTCTCTGTGAGGGCCGTGTTGCAGTGTTGTGGCACCAGCACCAGTGCCTAAGGCACAATTTTTCAGCCCCTGTTTAACAGGGGCGTGTACTTACAATTTTTTAAAAAAATGCTTCGCAACACGTGTGACTGCTGTGCTCCAAGTACAGTCTCTGTGAGGGCCGTGTTGCAGTGTTGTGGCACCAGCACCAGTGCCTAAGGCACAATTTTTCAGCCCCTGTTTAACAGGGGCGTGTACTTACAATTTTTTAAAAAAATGCTTCGCAACACGTGTGACTGCTGTGCTCCAAGTACAGTCTCTGTGAGGGGTTGCAGTGTTGTGGCACCAGCACCAGTGCCTAAGGCACAATTTTTCAGCCCCTGTTTTAACAGGGGCGGGTAATTACAAATCTTGATCTAATAGTTCACAGCAGGGCCCATTCCTGCGCCCACCAAGAGTAACTATGAGGGCCTACAGTCTTGTGGCAACACCGTCCACCACCACCGCCAAAGGCCCAATTTTTTCTGCCCTGTTCATCAGGTGCTTGCAATTACAAATCTTGATCTAATAACTCACAGCAGGGCCCATTCCTGCGCCCACCAAGAGTAACTGTGAGAGCTTACAGTCTTGTGGCAAAACCGTCCACCACCCCCACCCCCCCCACCACCCCCAATTTTTCTGCCCTGTTGAAAAGGTGCATGCAATTACAAATCTTGATCTATTAAATCACAGCAGGGCCCATTCCTGTGCCCACCAGTCTTGTGGCTACACCAACATCTAATAGGGCAAATTTCTGCAGAGTATATACGCCAGGCCCCTACTTTCAAACATCCAACTTACAAACGACTCCTACTTGCAAATGGAAAGAGAAAACAGGAAGTGAGAGGAAATCTACCCCTAGGAAGGGAAATTCTATCCTGTTAGATTTAATTTGGGAAAAAGGTATCTCCTCTCTACTGATACATTATCACCAATCCTTGTTTCAATTAAAACCCCACTTTTCCAAAAACATTTATCATTGGGACGGAAAGTGAGGTGACATGTTCTGAACAGATGTGCAAAGACAGCAAATGTTACAGGGGTGATAACCCCTCCCTATGTTCTCCAAAAAGCTTAAAAATAGATTTTTTTGGGATGGAGCTACACTTCATAATGTACCTGTTCAGATTCTACTTAAGATCAAACCTAAAGCCGCAAGTGGTTTTAAATGGCTTCTTTTTTTCCTTTACAAATGTCATTTTGTGCAAGGACAGTTCTAAACACGGGAAACACATGCCACTTCACAGGCATACTTTGGACACCCCCCAGGTACCATATTTAAAGGAAAATGTCACTTTTTTTTTTTCACTTTATGCTCATTAAAATGACTGCTCCCGAAAAAAAAACAGGACCCGGGGCCCCAAACCTGTTTTATACAGCTCAACAACCCCCGACGTGTCACTAGATACAGCTCAACAACCCCCGACGTGTCACTATATACGGCTCAACAACCCCCGACGTGTCTCTATATACAGCTCAACAACCCCGACGTGTCACTATATACAGCTTCACAACCCGCGACGTGTCACTATATACAGTTCAACAACCCCCGACGTGTCACTATATACAGCTCAACAACCCCCGACGTGTCACTATATACAGCTCAACAACCCCCGACGTGCCACTATATACAGCTCAACAACCCCCGACGTGTCACTATATACAGCTCAACAACCCCCGACGTGTCACTATATACAGCTCAACAACCCCCGACGTGTCACTATATACAGCTCAACAACCCCCGACGTGTCACTATATACAGCTCAACAACCCCGACCTGTCACTATATACAGCTCAACAACCCCCGACCTGTCACTATATACAGCTCAACAACCCCCGACGTGTCACTATATACAGCTCAACAACCCCCGACGTGTCACTATATACAGCTCAACAACCCCGACGTGTCACTATATACAGCTCAACAACCCCCGACGTGTCACTATATACAGCTCAACAACCCCCGACGTGTCACTATATACAGCTCAACAACCTCCGACGTGTCACTATATACAGCTCAACAACCCCCGACGTGTCACTATATACAGCTCAACAACCCCCGACGTGTCACTATATACAGCTCAACAACCCCGACGTGTCACTATATACAGCTCAACAACCCCGACGTGTCACTATATACAGCTCAACAACCCCGACGTGTCACTATATACAGCTCAACAACCCCCGACGTGTCACTATATACAGCTCAACAACCCCGACGTGTCACTATATACAGCTCCACAACCCGCGACGTGTCACTATATACAGCTCAACAACCTCCGACGTGTCACTATATACAGCTCAACAACCTCCGACGTGTCACTATATACAGCTCAACAACCTCCGACGTGTCACTATATACAGCTCAACAACCCCCGACGTGTCACTATATACAGCTCAACAACCTCCGACGTGTCACTATATACAGCTCAACAACCTCCGACGTGTCACTATATACAGCTCAACAACCTCCGACGTGTCACTATATACAGCTCTACAACCCCCGACGTGTCACTATATACAGCTCAACAACTCCCGACGTGTCACTATATACAGCTCAACAACCTCCGACGTGTCACTATATACAGCTCAACAACCTCCGACGTGTCACTAAATACAGCTCTACAACCCCCGACGTGTCACTATATACAGCTCAACAACCTCCGACGTGTCACTATATACAGCTCAACAACCTCCGACGTGTCACTATATACAGCTCAACAACCTCCGACGTGTCACTATATACAGCTCAACAACCTCCGACGTGTCACTATATACAGCTCAACAACCCCCGACGTGTCACTATATACAGCTCAACAACCTCCGACGTGTCACTAAATACAGCTCTACAACCCCCGACGTGTCACTATATACAGCTCAACAACCTCCGACGTGTCACTATATACAGCTTAACAACCTCCGACGTGTCACTATATACAGCTCAACAACCTCCGACGTGTCACTATATACAGCTCAACAACCTCCGACGTGTCACTATATACAGCTCAACAACCCCCGACGTGTCACTATATACAGCTCCACAACCCCCAACGTGTCACTATATACAGCTCAACAAGCCCCGACGTGTCACTATATACAGCTCAACAACCCCCGACGTGTCACTATATACAGCTCAACAACCTCCGACGTGTCACTATATACAGCTCAACAACCTCCGACGTGTCACTAAATACAGCTCTACAACCCCCGACGTGTCACTATATACAGCTCAACAACCTCCGACGTGTCACTATATACAGCTCAACAACCTCCGACGTGTCACTATATACAGCTCAACAACCTCCGACGTGTCACTATATACAGCTCAACAACCTCCGACGTGTCACTATATACAGCTCAACAACCCCCGACCTGTCACTATATACAGCTCAACAACCTCCGACGTGTCACTAAATACAGCTCAACAACCCCCGACCTGTCACTATATACAGCTCAACAACCCCCGACGTGTCACTATATACAGCTCAACAACCTCCGACGTGTCACTATATACAGCTCAACAACCTCCGACGTGTCACTAAATACAGCTCTACAACCCCCGACGTGTCACTATATACAGCTCAACAACCTCCGACGTGTCACTATATACAGCTCAACAACCTCCGACGTGTCACTATATACAGCTCAACAACCTCCGACGTGTCACTATATACAGCTCAACAACCTCCGACGTGTCACTATATACAGCTCAACAACCCCCGACCTGTCACTATATACAGCTCAACAACCTCCGACGTGTCACTAAATACAGCTCTACAACCCCCGACGTGTCACTATATACAGCTCAACAACCTCCGACGTGTCACTATATACAGCTCAACAACCTCCGACGTGTCACTATATACAGCTCAACAACCTCCGACGTGTCACTATATACAGCTCAACAACCTCCGACGTGTCACTATATACAGCTCAACAACCCCCGACGTGTCACTATATACAGCTCCACAACCCCCAACGTGTCACTATATACAGCTCAACAAGCCCCGACGTGTCACTATATACAGCTCAACAACCCCCGCCTTCTATCATTATAAAAGCCACCCGAGAGACACAGTCCAGTGACTCCGCCTAGGCTGAGATGATGTCATCAGTCTGCTGCAGGCAGGAGGTAGAATTTCCTTAGTCTCCCCTCCCCCCATGTGATGAGACGGCAACATTGTAACAACTCACAAGATGGGAGGAAGCAGCAGGGGCTGATCTGTGTCAGAAATTTGTAAACGCATCCAAAGCATCTCAGTTCTGGAATTAGATAGTGACCCTGAATGATGCCAGAATAAAGATGGTGCCGTCCTTCTGGAGAGAAAATCAGCGACATCTGTGACCTCTGTGAGAGGTAATAAATATCTCAGATGTCTGAAAGGTTTACTTTCACCTTAGTGCATTATTCTATTCTACTATTATTATTCCATTCTATTCTATTCTATTATTATTCTATTCTACGCATGATTCTATTCCATTTTATTCTATACATTGTATGTGTTATTCTATTCTATTATTATTATTCCATTCTATGCATTCTATGCACAATCCTATTCCATGCTATTCTATTATTATTATTCTATTCTATTTTATTCTACTATTATTATTATATTCTATACATTCTATGCATTATTCTATTCTATTATTATTATTTCAATCTATTCTATTATTATTATTCTATTCTATTATTATTATTCTATTCTATGCACAATTCTATTCTATTATATCCTTCTATTATTATTCTATTCTATTCTACTATTATTATTCTATTCTATACATTCTATGCATTATTCTATTCTATTATTATTATTCTATTATATTATTATTATTCTATTCTATGCAGTCTATCCATTATTCTATTACATTCTATTCTATTATTATTATTCTAATCTTTTATTATTATTCTATTCTATACATTCTATGCAGGATTCTATTCCATTCTATTCTATTATTAATATTCTATTCTATGCATTACTCTATTCTTTTATTATTCTATTCTATTATTATTATTCCATTCTATGCATTCTATGCACAATACTATTCCATTCTATTCTATTATTATTATTCTATTCTATTCTACTATTATTATTATATTCTATACATTCTATGCATTATTCTATTCTATTATTATTATTATATTCTATTATTATTCTTTTCTATTCATTATTCTATTCTATTATTATTATTATTATTTCAATCTATTCTATTATTATTATTCTATTCTATTATTATTTATTATTATTATTATTCTATTCTATGCATTCTATGCATGATTCTATTCTATTATATTATTTTATTATATATTCTATTCTATTCTACTATTATTATTCTATTCTATACATTCTATGCATTATTCTATTCTATTATTATTATTCTATTATATTATTATTATTATTATTCTATTCTATGCAGTCTATCCATTATTCTATTACATTCTATTCTATTATTATTATACTAATCTTTTATTATTATTCTATTCTATACATTCTATACATTATTCTATTCCATTCTATTCTATTATTAATATTCTATTCTATGCATTACTCTATTCTTTTATTATTCTATTCTATTATTATTATTCTACTCTATGGATCAATATAAGAATCCTTCGACTGTCTGTCTTTCCACCCCCCCCCCCCTCTCCCTAAACACTTACCTGACATCACTCTCAATCCAGCGCTGTCCCCGCCGGCAGCCCCAAAGACCCCCCCCCCCCCCGTGCTTTGCTCTCTCTTCCTGCATTCATGGGCTATACTGACACCCATAGGGAGCCACTGAGGAGGGAGTGGGAGGCGGGGCCAAGCGGTGCTGTGTGTGTTTCTATGGACACGCACAGCTTGGCTCAGGAGCACTATTAGATGTTTCTTATTTCAATTTAAAAAGTGTAACTTTACAAATCACTTTATGTTACCTTCTGTGCCCATTATGAGGGGTTCTCACCATCCCTGTGCTGAGTTCCCGGGTCTGTACACCCGCTGTGCCCATTATGGGAAGTCTCCGGGAGCAGCACATGACTTATCCAGGGAGTCTCCACCCTAAACTGAAATATCAATGCTGGGAATACAAACCCTTTAATTGAGCCCTTTGGCAGCACCCCCCCCCCCTCCCCCACCGTACCTACCTGCTGTAAATAGGCCACAAACTTGCACATGAAGTCTCCGAACACCCAGCTGGGCAGTGGGTAGAGGGTGGCGGTGAACGGGACGCAGCACACTAAGAACATGATGTCGGTGGAAGCCAAGTTAGCTGCAGACAGAGACACAGAGGATTACAATGGTGGACATTGTTCTGATTACATTTCTTCATACAGCAGAATCCAAGTACAACTATTGGAGGGTTATGACCCCGGGCAGGTTTTTTTTTTTTTGCATCCCATTGGGGAGATTTGCCTTCACTTCCTGTGCCATAGCCAAAACAGGAGGTGAGTGGAAATCCCTCCAAAGTAAGGGAATCCCTGGTAGTCACCGGAACCAGTGTCCCCGTTGGGGAGATTTGCCTTCACTTCCTGTCCAATAGCCAAAACCGGAAGTGAGAGAAAATTCCTCCAAAGTAAGGGAATCCCTGATAGTCACCAGAACCAGTGTCCCCGTTTGGGGAGATTTGCCTTCATTTCCTGTCCCATAGCCAAAACAGGAAGTGAGTGCAAATTCCTTTCAAAGTAAGGGAATCCCTGGTAGTTACCAGAACCAGTGTCCCCGTTGGGGAGATTTGCCTTCACTTCCTGTCCCATAGCCAAAACAGGAAGTGAGTGGAAATCCCTCCAAAGAGAGGGAAACCTTTGAACTAGTGTCCCCATTGGACGTTTCCCCCTCTATTCCTGTTCTGGTGACGACCCAAAATTTAGTGAACAGGAAAAATAGAGAGGGTGAATCTCCCTTACAGGGACACAGACAGCAATAAAAACTGACAGGGGTTCTAATCCCTCACCACTCTATCCAAAAAAAAAAAGAAAGTTTGGCCTAGTTCTACTTTCAGACCAGAACATTGCTGCTGTACCATTACAGGCCACCAGGGGGCAGTGCAGCATCACAATCAGAATGTTCCCTGGTCCATCCTTCGCTGGATTCTATCCCAATCACCATTCTATAAATCAGGGGTCTCTAAACTGCGGCCCGGGGGCCAGGTGAGGCTTGCTTTTATCCGCCCCATGCCATCTGCATGCAGATGCCAAGGTATTGTTAAGGGCAACCCTAACGCAGATTGTTTGCTGCCACCAAATCGCATTGGTACCACAGTACGCACCAGAGGGTGGCGTGGGAAAGGCGCCTTCCGCAAGCATTTTTTTATGCGTGTTCTGGTTGGGATTTGTAACCCATTCAAATGAACGGGATATCAAAACGCACCGCGCAGGAACGCACAGGAATCGTGGTGTGAATTGCCCCCCCCCCCCCCCCCCCCAAAATGACCCCCTTTCTGGAATGTGTAGTTCCCCCGGGGGATGAAGGTTGCGTTGTGTGCAATGGATAAATGTTGTAGATAAACCCCCAAAATGTGAACCCCCTCCCCCAACCTGTGAGCTTGGCAGCGGCTGCAAAGGCTTTGCGACCAAAGTGATCGGGATGGCTGTAGAGCCGCCCGATCGTGTGTATAGGGGCTCTCCGATTCTGCGACTAGTGACCCCCGAGGGGAGATGTATTGTGTCACTTCTGGGGGCACAACTGTCATTCTTGGGCCGGTGTAGCTGAGGATGTCTCCATGAAGAGGACCTTTCACCTAAATATAAATGTTATTATAATAATTATTATTATTATAATTATTATTATTATTATTATTATTATACAGGATTTATAGAGCACCAACAGTTTGCTGAGCGCTTTACAAGGGTTGGACTTGATGGACTTGTGTCTTTTTTCGGCCTCACTTACAATGTAACTATATGAAAGAAGACGGAAACAGTTACAATACAATTTGGTACCAGTGAAATCAGAGGGCCCGGCTCCATAGAGCTTACAATCTAAGAGGGAGGGAATCTCTGACCCTCTGGAATTATTTGACCTCTCACCTGCCCATGCCATCATAGAGCGAGCTTGTTAGCCCGCTATATGATAGCATGCCATGTTTGGCATGCGGTTGCACCCTAGTCCCAATAATTGGCACATTTGGCAAGCAGTTGCACCCTGGTCCCATAAATGGGCACATTTGGCAAGCAGTTGCACCCTGGTCCCATAAATTGGCATGTTTGGCCAGCGGTTGCATCCCATTCCCATTAATTGTCACATTTTGCAAGTGCTTGAGCCCTGGTCCCATTAATTGGCACATCTGGCAAATGGTTGCACCCTTTTCCCATTAATTGACACATTTGGCAAGTGACTGTGTCCTATTGCCAATAATTTACATTTAATAATTTGCAAGCGGTTGCACCCTGGTCCAATAAATTGGCATGTTTGGCAAGTGGTTGCACCCTGGTCCCATTACATGACATGTTTGGCAACTTGTTGCACCCTAGTCTCAATAGTTGGCACGTTTTGCAAGCAGTTGCATCCTGGTCCCATTAATTGGCTCATTTGGCAAATGGTTGCACCCTGGTCCCATTAATTGTCATATTTGGCAAATGGTTGCACCCTGGTCCCATTAATTGGCACATTTGGCAAGAGATTGTGTCCTATTCCCAACAATTGGCACATTTGGCGACCGGTTGCCCTCTGGTCCCATAAATTGGCATATTTGGCAAGTGGTTGCACCCTGGTCCCATTGCCTGACATGTTTGGCAAGTGGTTGCACCCCAGTCTCAATAGTTGGCACGTTTTGCAAGCAGTTGCACCCTGGTCCCATTAATTGGCACATTTGGCAAATGGTTGCACCCTGGTCCCATTAATTGGCATATTTGGCAAGAGGTTGTGTCCTATTCCCAATAATTGGCACGTTTGGCAAGTGGTAGCACCCTGGTCCCATTGCCTGACATGTTTGGCAAGTGGTTGCACCGTAGTCTCAATAGTTGGCACATTTTGCAAGTAGTTGCACCCTGGTCCCATAAATGGGCACATTTGGCAAGCACTTGCATCCTGGTCCCATTAATTGGCACATTTGGCAAATGGTTGCACCCTGGTCCCATTAATTGGCACATTTGGCAAGAGTCTGTGCCCTATTCCCAATAATTGGCACATTTGGCGACCGGTTGCACTCTGGTCCCATAAATTGGCCCGTTTGGCAAGTGCTTGCACCCTAGTCCCATTAATTGACACATTTGGCAAGTGGTTGCACCCTGGTCCCATTACCTGACATGTTTGGCAAGTGGTTGCACCCAAGTCTCAATAGTTGGCACATTTTGCAAGCTGTTGCACACTGGTCCCATAAATTGGCACATTTGGCAAATGGTTGCACCCTGGTCCCATTAATTGACACACTTGGCAAGAGGTTGTGTCCTATTCACAATAATTGGCACATTTGGCAACCGGTTGCACCCTGGTCCCATAAATTGGCAAGTTTGGCAACCGATTGCCCCCTTTTGTCCTATTAATTGGCACATTTGGCAAGTGCTTGCACCCTGGTCCCATTAATTGGCACGTTTGGCAATCGGCCCTTCCAAAAGTGACGTTCCAAGTAAAATCTCCTGCACCACGCCCGCTGTGACATGAATGGACCTAAATCAGACCAGCTGTATCCAGAAAAGCAACTGGAGCTGCTTTATAAACAAAGTCGTTATCACGCTGTGCGCCATCGATGACATCACCATCCTTCCACAAGACGCGCCGCTCTTCTCCAATAGCCCTGACAACCCCCCGACATTTCCACCACTTATACCGGAGCGCTCCGGAGCATCAAAGGGAAATTATGTCTTAATGGGAGACGTTCTCAGCCTCTTCGCTGTCACTGTGCTCCCAAGAAGCAGATGGAGCCATTTACATGTAATGCCCATAATTGTCCCCATATTCCCAACGCACGACATTCAAACAATCAAACAATTCCGTCCGTCGAATCTCGTGAACTGCTCTTGCGCAGAAATGTGCGAAATCATGCAAATGCTTCGGGGGGTAAACAGATCTTTAATGTCCTAAAAGCCATTATTCCGCCTTACGCAGAGGTAGCGATGCCATTTCACGGGTGGAGGGGTTCGAAAAACAGCGACGCTGAAAACACATCAGGCGCTGTGTTGTCGCACCGGTCAGGACATGATCTTTATGCATTTTTATTAGCGATGTGCAGAGGGCTGTGAATCTGGTGACAGCTGGACGGGTGACAGCTGGACGGATGACGGCTGCGAGATACTTGGCGTTTTGCCCGCTCTGCTCTGAAATACTCATTGCCCTGTGCTGGTGTTAAAGGAGCTCTCCAATCCAAAGTGGAAATTAAAGTGAGTGTAGGCAGGTGCAGTCCCTGTTCTCCACTGTAGGTGGCACTCTTCCCGAGCGGTACTGCAACTGGAGAGGAAGTCAAGAGAAACCTGGTTTCTCTATGGTTTCCTAGGTCCTGATCGGCTCTGCTGCATCCAGGTGACCCTGGTGGACATCTTGGGTCAGCAGAGCCTAATTAAGTACCTGCCCCCCAGGCTTTGGCATGCTTCCTTGTGAGTGGATAGCGTAGAGACAATTCACCCATCTGTCAGGTAGAGTGAATAGCAGTAGGAAAAAGGTCCATTGTAATGCTCCCCATTGGGCTCAGACCGGCCAGGCCACATTCCGCCCTTGGAGAAAGACGCTGTTGCTGCGTCAGAATCTGCTTCAATCTACAAGTTTGCACATTACTCTGAGTGTAACCAGGGGTGCCTTCCTGAAGTTTTATTCATTGCACCCGAATCAGTGTATTTTCTGCTGCTGCACCACTTTGCACCTACCCACATTGAGATGCACACAGGTAACATGGGGCGTCAGTTTTCCATCTAGGCATCGCTGTAGTGTACCAGTTCCTCCAGTGACCTGAAAAGCCCTGCAGCAGAGATATTCCCAAACACACCCAACACAGATCCCCTGTGTGTCTCACATACAGAAAGGTCCCCTGTGTGTCTCACATACAGAAAGGCCCCCTGTGTGTCTCACATACAGAAGGTCCCCTGTGTGTCTCACATACAGAAGGTCCCCTGTGTGTCTCACATACAGAAGGGCCCCTGTGTGTCTCACATACAGAAGGGCCCCTGTGTGTCTCACATACAGAAGGGCCCCTGTGTGTCTTACATACATAAATGTCCCCTGTGTGTCTCACATACAGAAGGTCCCCTGTGTGTCTCACATACAGAAGGTCCCCTGTGTGTCTCACATACAGAAGGTCCCCTGTGTGTCTCACATACAGAAGGTCCCCTGTGTGTCTCACATACAGAAATGTCCCCTGTGTGTCTCACATACAGAAAGGTCCCCTGTGTGTCTCACATACAGAAGGTCCGCTGTGTGTCTCACATACAGAAAGGTCCCCTGTGCGTCTCACATACAGAAAGGTCCCCTGTGTGTCTCACATACAGAAGGGCCCCTGTGTGTCTCACATTCATAAATGTCCCCTGTGTGTCTCACATACATAAATGTCCCCTGTGTGTCTCACATACAGAAGGTCCCCTGTGTGTCTCAAATACAGAAAGGTCCCCTGTTTGTCTCACATACAGAAATGTCCCCTGTGTGTCTCACATACAGAAAGGTCCCCTGTGTGTCTCACATACAGAAATGTCCCCTGTGTATCTCAACTACAGAAGGTCCCCTGTGTGTCTCACATACAGAAGGTCCCCTGTGTGTCTCACATACAGAAATGTCCCCTGTGTGTCTCACATACAGAAAGATCACCTGTGTGTCTCACATACAGAAAGGTCCCCTGTGTGTCTCACATACAGAAAGGTCCCCTGTGTGTCTCACATACAGAAAGGTCCCCTGTGTGTCTCACATACAGAAGGTCCCATTTGTGTCTCACATACAGAAGGTCCCCTGTGTGTCTCACATACAGAAATGTTCCCTGTGTGTTTCACATACATAAAGGTCCCCTGTGTGTCTCACATACAGAAATGTCCCCTGTGTGTCTCACATACAGAAGGTCTTCTGTGTGTTTCACATACAGAAGGTCCCCTGTGTGTCTCACATACAGAAAGGACTCCTGTGTGTCTCACATACAGAAAGGTCCCCTGTGTGTCTCACATACAGAAAGGTCCCCTGTGTGTCTCACATACAGAAAGGTCCCCTGTGTGTCTCACATACAGAAGGTCCCCTGTGTGTCTCACATACAGAAAGGTCCCCTGTGTGTCTCACATACAGAAAGGTCCCCTGTGTGTCTCACATACAGAAGGTCCCCTGTGTGTCTCACATTCAGAAGGTCCCCGTGTGTCTCACATACAGATAGGTCCCCTGTGTGTCTCACATACAGAAAGGTCCCCTGTGTGTCTCACATACAGAAAGGTCCCCTGTGTGTCTCACATTTGGGTACAGTGTAGCATGACCACGCAATTGTCATTTAAAAAGCTGAGAATTGGCCTTTGAAGTGGTTAAAGGTAAAGAAGAGATTTGGGGTCTTTTTGATCACTGGTAACTTGTAAAGGCACTTAAAGTGTGTCTCACATACAGAAAGGTCCCCTGTGTGTCTCACATACAGAAAGGTCCCCTGTGTGTCTCACATACAGAAGGTCCCCTGTGTGTCTCACATACAGAAAGGTCCCCTGTGTGTCTCACATACAGAAAGGTCCCCTGTGTGTCTCACATACAGAAGGGCCCCTGTGTGTCTCACATTTGGGTACAGTGTAGCATGACCGCGCAATTGTAATTTAAAAAGCGACAACGCTGAAAGCTGAGAATTGGCCTGAGCAGGAAGGGGGGAAAGTGCCCGGTTTTGAAGTGGTTAAAGGCAAAGAAGAGATTTGGGGTCTTTTTGATCACTGGTAACCTGTAAAGGCACTTAAAGCGACACCGATGGAGATTTTTAAGTAACGTCGTTTGTCGCCATTCCTAGAGTGTGCGCAATTTTAAAGGGTGAAATGTTAGAAATCTATTTACTCGGCGTAACATCAACTTTCACATTATACAAACAAAATTGGGGTAAATATATATATTTTTTAAAATTAATTCATTAAAGTGTATCTTCTCAAAAAGAATTGCATTTGCAAAACCGCTGCGCAGATACCGTGTGACATAAAAAATTGCAACAATCACCATTTTATTCCCTAGGGTCTCTGCTGAAAAAAAAAAAACATAAAGTTTTTGGGTTTATAAGTCATTTTTTAGCAAAAAATTCAGCTTTTTTTTACTTGAAAATTACTTAGAACCCCCAAACATTATATATATTTTTTTTAGCAGAGGCCCTAGAAAATAAAACGGTGGGTGTTGCAATTTTTTTGTGTCACACGGTAATTGCGCAGCATTTTTTTTAAACAGAATATTTTGGGAAAAAATACACTTTAATGAATTTTAATGCACAAAAAACAATATAATATCCAAATATTTGGTGAAATATAAAAGATGCTGTTACGCCGAGTAAATAGGTAGCGTCAGTTTCATAGTTAGTAAGGTTGAATAAAGACATCAGTCCATCCAGTTCAACCTGAGTGTCTACAATTGTCCCCATCCCTGTACATTGCACACTCACATTGGTCCCTACCCTCAAGGAGCCCACAATCCAAGTTCCCCATTCATATACTAGGGGCCAATTTTTGGACAGAAGCCAATTAACCTACCTGCATGTCTTTGGATTGTGGGAGGAAACCGGAGTACCCGGAGGAAACCCACGCAGGCACAGGGAGAACATGCAAACTCCAGGCAGGTAGTGTGGTTGGGATTTGAACCAGTGACCCTTCTTACTGCTAGGTGAGAGTGCTAACCACTACACCACTGTGCCACCCATTATCATGGCTAATGGAAAGTTAGGTTGACAGCTATTGCTGAGAAGGTTAGGTTGAAGATTAGGGGTGGGGCTAAAAAAAACATATATAAAAAATATAAAGCAAACATTTATTATAGTGCAGCTTACCAATTCTAAGATGTGATGGCTGCATTCGTTTTCTTTTTTAGCCTTTCTTTCTTCTATTTTCCCCTGGCGATCCAGCCCAATAAGTCTGTTGTTTTACAAAAGAACAAGCTCTCCAGCAGATGTATCAGTTACAGGGATCAGACAAACCATTTAATACTGGCAGGGGTGCTTACAATGATCTGCTTTTATTTACCTTTATCCCTAAAGGAAAAAAAAAAACTGCTTGTGTAACTGCTTATAAAGTGTGAACTGGAGTTTGACTTCAATTTGTTAGTGTTTTTAAATCTGCTAGTCCATCTAACACTCCCCCCCCCCCCCCCCCCAGACTGACAATGCTGCTGTCCAAAGGTGCCCCCTGTGCTCCTTCGTCCAGAGTGGGAGCACTCTAATACAGGAGGTGTGTTGCTGGGCAGATCACCAGATGAAAACAGAGGGGAAAAAGCCCAAGAAAAGAAAACTAATGAAGCCACCACATCTAATAATTGCTGAGCTGCAATATTTTTTTTGTAATGGGTTTAATACCGCTTTAAGATATTAGGGGAGGATATCGGGTATTAGGTTTGGGGTAGATAACTGTACCCGAGCTTTATGTTTTTAGACCTGATTATTTGCCATGCCCAACATTATATGTCCTACAAATGTTACTGCCAAATACATATATATAGAGGAATCAGGACCTCCTTCCTCCTGCTGGTGACCCCTCTAGTGATATAAAGATCTATATAGAGGAATCAGGACCTCCTTCCTCCCGCTGGTGACCCCTCTAGTGATATAAAGATCTATATAGAGGAATCAGGACCTCCTTCCTCCTGCTGGTGACCCCTCTAGTGATATAAAGATCTATATAGAGGAATCAGGACCTCCTTCCTCCTGCCGGTGACCCCTCTAGTGATATAAAGATCTATATAGAGGAATCAGGACCTCCTTCCTCCTGCTGGTGACCCCTCTAGTGATATAAAGATCTATATAGAGGAATCAGGACCTCCTTCCTCCTGCAGGTGATCCCTCTAGTGATATGAAGATCTATATAGAGGAATCAGGACCTCCTTCCTCCCGCTGGTGACCCCTCTATTGATATAAAGATCTATATAGAGGAATCAGGACCTCCTTCCTCCTGCCGGTGATCCCTCTAGAGATATAAAGATCTATATAGAGGAATCAGGACCTCCTTCCTCCTGCTGGTGACCCCTCTAGTGATATAAAGATCTATATAGAGGAATCAGGACCTCCTTCCTCCCGCTGGTGACCCCTCTAGTGATATAAAGATCTATATAGAGGAATCAGGACCTCCTTCCTCCCGCTGGTGACTCCTCTAGTGATATAAAGATTTTATAGAGGAATCAGGACCTCCTTCCTCCTGCTGGTGACCCATCTAGTGATATAAAGATCTATATAGAGGAATCAGGACCTCCTTCCTCCTGCTGGTGACCCATCTAGTGATATAAAGATCTATATAGAGGAATCAGGACCTCCTTCCTCCCGCTGGTGACTCCTCTAGTGATATAAAGATCTATATAGAGGAATCAGGACCTCCTTCCTCCTGCTGGTGACTCCTCTAGTGATATAAAGAACTATATAGAGGAATCAGGATCTCCTTCCCCCTGCTGGTGACCCATCTAGTGATATAAAGATCTATATAGAGGAATCAGGACCTCCTTACTCCTGCTGGTGACTCCTCTAGTGATATAAAGATCTATATAGAGGAATCAGGACCTCCTTCCTCCTGCTGGTGATCCCTCTAGTGGTATGAAGATCTATATAGAGGAATCAGGACCTCCTTCCTCCTGCTGGTGATCCCTCTAGTGATATAAAGATCTATATAGAGGAATCAGGACCTCCTTCCTCCTGCTGGTGACCCCTCTAGTGATATAAAGATCTATATAGAGGAATCAGGACCTTCTTCCTCCTGCTGGTGACCCCTCTAGTGATATAAAGATCTATATAGAGGAATCAGGACCTCCTTCCTTCTGCTGGTGACCCCTCCAGGGATCACTGATTCCTCTATATAGATCTTTATATCACTAAAGGGGTCACCAGCTCGGAATCAGGACCTCCTTTCTCCTGCTGGTAACCTCTCTAGCAGGGGCCGGGACAAGGGGTGGGCAGGAGGAGTGGCTGTCCTGGGCACTGTGGTATCATGTGAGGAGGGGGCACCGCAAGGAGATTGAAGGGGTAAGGTATTTGTGTTGGGAGGAGGAGTTTGGGGGGGGGGGCTGAAAATTGTTTTGGGAGGGGAAATCAGGGGGGGGGGGCTGATTCAGTAGGATTTGTGTTGGGAGGGGGATGGGTGAAGAAGGATTAGAAGGATTTTTTTGGGGGGTGACTTGGAGGTGTTTGTGCTATGAGGGGGAATATTTGTGCTAGTAGGGATGATGGGGGGGGTGTTTTGTGCTAGGAGGGGGATTTGGAGTAGGGAGAAGAGGATGTGTACTCGGAGGGGAAAATTAAGGGGGTGGAGGATATGTGCTAGTATGGGGGTGACTTTTTTTTTGAGGGGGGACATTTGTACTGGGGGGATGGAGGAGGCAAAGATTTGTGCAGCGATGGGGGATTTTATTGGGGGGGGGGGGTGATTTGTACTGGGAGGAGGGAGATTTATACTTAGGGGTAATCATGCAGGTAAGTGCCCAATTTTTTTTGTTGGCGGGATTTTTGCTGACACATATCTGTGTGGTGGGGGATCTAGGTTTGCGGTGCAGTTTGGCATGATCGCCCTGGGCGCCCCCGGCACACCCTGTGCACAAGCCTATGACAATAGAGACTTTGGACTTCTTTTTTGACTTATTAAACTTGGATTTCTGAACTTGTGTGAATGTCCTCTTCTGGGGGAGGGGGGAGGAGTACTCTATGGGAAGATTCTCCTTCACTAAGTGCATTTTTTTACATTTAGAAGCATTGAAGTGCAATTTCCGCTGCTGTGACCAATTCTCTAACCATGCTGAATCGTGGTCCATAATTTAGCTTTTATCCTCTTTGATAACGCGCGGCAGCCTGTGTGAAACGCGTTAGGACATGTATTTATGGTGCTGTTGATCTATAAAGAAGATTTCCTGCATTCCAGATAAGTGCAAATCTTTTGCTATGAATCTGCCTAATGGATCTGACAGGTCAAGGTGGGGCCTTTCTACCGCTTGTTGATGTTGGTTGTGTCGTTATCTACGTCGCAGAGCAAGAATTATATCGCTGCAATTATATGATATGAACCTGTTTTCTGTAGAGTCCCCTCTGAGTCCATCGGCCTGCCGCCACCGCCGACGCCACCACCGCCGCCACCGCCGCCACCGCCGACGCCACCACCGCCGCCGCCGCTGCCGCCGTCGCCGACGCCGCATGTTAGCAGTATACTTTGTTTTTTTGCTTGACTGCATTGCTTGACTGCTCTCATACTGTCTCCTGCACACCGTAATGAAAGCAAATTCACTTGGTGTGGCTCCGTATTAGACATGTGCAATTCGTTTTTTTCGTTTTTCGTTTTCGTAGGAATGAACGAATCAATCGAATCGTACGAATCCGATTAACGAATCATTCGAAACGAACGAATCCGAAAAACAACGAAAATCCGAAAAAAACTAATTAGAAACAACGAATGTACTAATGAAGAAAATCCGAAAAACGAAAAGGAACGAAAAAAATTTGTACATTCGTAACTTTCTTTTTTTTTGTTTGAATTGGTAATTTTCCGTGTCCCTTACAATGGCGCTGCTTAGCGTGCTTCGAATGGATTGAACTAAAAAATTCGTACATTCGTAACTTTTTTTTCGATTCGTAACTTTTTTTTTTTTCGATTCGTAACTTTTTTTTTTTTCGATTCGTAACTTTTTTTTTTTTTTTTTCGATTCGTAATTTTCCGTGTCTCTATTGAACAAAAAAATTCGTACATTCGTAACTTTTTTTTTCGATTTCGTAACTTTTTTTTTTCGATTCGTAACTTTTTTTTTCGATTCGTAAATTATTAAAATGTAATAATAGCATACACATTACATAAAATTATGAATTATGCTCCGATTACGAATCTACGAATGTACGAATAAATACGAATGCGTCCGAAAATGCTGCTAAACGTGCTTCGAATGGATTGAACAAAAAAATTCGTACATTCGTAACTTTTTTTTTCAATTCGTAACTTTTTTTTTTTCGATTCGTAACTTTTTTTTTTCGATTCGTAACTTTTTTTTTTTCAATTCGTAATTTTCCGGGTCTCTATTGAACAAAAAATATTGTACATTCGTAACTTTTTTTTCGATTCTTAACATTTTTTTTTTTCGATTCGTAACTTTTTTTTTCAATTTGTAAATTATTAAAATGTAATAATAGCATACACATTACATAAAATTATGAATTATGCTCCGATTACGAATCTACGAATGTTGCGAATGTTACGAATAAATACGAATGCGTCCGAAAATTAAACTAACGAAAAAACTAATCAACGAAAAAATAACTCTTACGAATGTACGAATCGTTACGAATCCGAACACCGACGACTTACGAATGTACGAATCGTTACGAATCAACGGAAACGAAAAAAGCGAAACAAAAAAAAAAGAATTTTTTTCGGGAACGAAAAAAACGAAACGAAAATAAACAAATTTTTTTGTTGTGCACATGTCTACTCTGTATACAAACCGACCCAACTATGTATGGGACAACTTCAACGTTTTGTAGATTCTCTCCCAAAACCCCTCCCCCCCGCTCGGTTAGTGGGCTCATGGGAAAGATTAGATGACCGAGGGGGAATAAATAGACAGGGGATCTCCAATATATATATATAGGATGTTGATGATGCCCCCAGATGTTGAGTCCCACGCGTCCTTTGGAGAGTTGGGAATTAGAATTGAATCAGTTACAGCCTGAAATAATGAGAAGTAAAGTTTTGGATTATGTTCACTCGTCTTCAACGGACACAAGGATGAAGGAAATTAATTATAAATGATTAATTAAATGGTATTATGTCCCAATAAAATTGCATAAAATTAAACCCAATGTATCTCCTCTATGTTGGAGGGAATGTGGGGGGGGTTGGAACTCATGCACATATATGGTGGCAGTTCCACCTACGGCAGTTACACCGTGAGGTGCAGATTTCCCCTGCTGCGGGGGACCCCCCCTCCTCCCCCCTCCCCCAGAAGAGGACATTCACCCAAGTTCAGAACTCCAAGTTTAATAAGTCAAAAAAGAAGTCCAAAATCTCTATTGTCATAGGTTTGCGCACAGGGTATGCCGGATGTGCCTGGGCGCACCCTAATTACTCCGTGCGGTGCAGATTCCCCCTGCTGCATGGGACCCCCCTCTCCTCCGTAAGAAGAGGACATTTACCCAAGTTCAGAAATCCAAGTTTAATAAGTAAAAAAAAGAAGTCCAAAGTCTCTATTGTCATAGGCTTGCGCACAGGTTGTGCCGGATGTGCCTGGCCACACCCTAATTACCCCGTGCGGTGCAGAATCCCCTTGCTGCAGGGAACCCCCACTCTACTCCCCCTCCCCCAGAAGAGGACATTCACACAAGTTCAGAAATCCAAGTTTAATAAGTAAAAAAAGAAGTCCAAAGTCTCTATTGTCGTAGACGTGTGCACAGGGTGTGCCGGATGTGCCTAATCACCCCTTGTGTCTTAGATTCCCCCTGCTGCGGAAATTCAGAAATCCAAGTTTAATGCGTCAAAAAAGAAGAAGTCCAAAGTCTCTATTGTCATAGGCTTGCGCACAGGGTATGCCAGGTGTGCCTGGCCACATCCTAATCCCCCCACATGGTGTAGATTCCCCCTGCTGCAGGGGACCCCCCCTCACCTCCCCCTCCCCAGAAGAGGACATTCACACAAGTTCAGAAATCCAAGTTTAATACGTCATATTATTAATTAAATGGTATTACGTCCCGATAAAATTGCATAAAATGAATCCTGATTTATCTCCTCTATGTTGGAGGGAATGTGAGGAGGTTGGAACTCATGCACATATATGGTGGCAGTTCCACCTACGGCAGTTACCCCGTGAGGTGCAGATTCCCTCTGCTGCGGGGGACCCCCCCTCCTCCCCCCTCCCCCAGAAGAGGACATTCACCCAAGTTCAGAAATCCAAGTTTAATAAGTCAAAAAAGAAGTCCAAAGTCTCTATTGTCATAGGCTTGCGCACAGGGTGTGCCGGATGTGCCTGGCCACACCCTAATCACCCCACATGGATGGAGCCTACACACGGTCGGAATTTCCGACAACAAGCTCCCATCGAACATTTTCCGTTGGAAAATCCATGTGTACGGGGCATAAGACTGGATAAAGAAGATCAGTGGGAATGAAATCGGATTTGATCCCCGGCAATGCCTGTTCCATGCAACGGGGATGCCAAGGAAGAAATATAGAGCAGCAATTATTCCATTCCTGTTGAATGCAGGGAAGGCATTAACCGCTTCAGCCCCGGGAAAGATTTTACCCCCCTTCCTGACCAGAGCACTTTTTGCGATTCGGCACTGCTTCACTTTAACTGACAATTGCGCGGTCGTGCGACGTTGCACCGAAACAAAATTTACGTCCTTTTTTCGCCACAAATAGAGATTTCTTCTGGTGGTATTTGATCACCTCTGTGATTTTTATTTTTTGCGCTATAAACAAAAAAAGAGCAACAATTTTGAAAAAAAAGCCAAAATATTTACTTTTTGCTATAATCCCCCGTAAAGCTCTGTACCCCCCTTTTTTGCCGTGTATGGATTGCAGTGTTTTTTGCTTTTAAATAAACTTTTTGGATTTTATTTTCTCGGTGTGCGGCTGTCCGGAGTTCTTCCTTTTTTGATCCCCCATAAATATATATAAAAAAACAAACTTCTTCCTCAGTTTAGGCCGATACGTATTCTTCTACATATTTTTGGTAAAAAAAAACGCAATAAGCGTATATTGATTGGTGTGCGCAAAAGTTATAGCGTCTACAAAATAGGGGATAGATTTATAGCATTTTTATTATTATTATTTTTTTTTTTATTAGTAATGGCGGAGATCTGCGATTTATTGTGACTGCGACATTATATCGGACAATTTTTACACTATTTTGGGACCATTGTCACTTATACAGCGATCAGTGCTCAAAAAATGCACTGATTACTGTGTAAATGACACTGGCAGGGAAGGTGTTAAACACTAGGGGTTAAGTGTGTCCTAGGGAGTGATTCTAACTGTAGGGGGGGGGTGGGCTTCCACTCACATGAAAGCGATCACTGCTCCTAATGATAGGGAGCGGTGATCTCTATCATGTCACAAGGCAGAAGGGGGAAATGCTTTGTTTACATAGGCACTTCCCCGTTCTGCGGCTCCGTGACGCGATCGCCTGGAGACTAGCGGACATCGAGTCCGCCGGTCCCGCGGGCACGGTCACGCCGTACGCGGCGGGCATGAGCGCGCCAGCTAGCCTCGCCAATTAAAGGGGACGTACAGGTATGCCCATTTTCCCAGCGCTGCCATTGTGCCGACGTATATCGGCGTGCGTCGCTCAGCAAGTGTTTAATTCCGAAACAATGGAAGTCAAAGAAAATTCCGAGGATAAAGGATTGGTTTAGGGAGGTAGATAAAAATCAGGCTTATGGAAGAAGTAATAAACACGCAAAACAACTCCGAAATAAAAGAGGGGGGGGGGGGGGGGGGAGACGGTGGAATATTTCTAACAACTTGGAGTGTATTATGAGAGAGATCCATGTTTGTGTTTTTGTGTTGTTTATTATGAATGTTCTGTATACATATATGGCTTTGAAATGACGTGGAATGTGTATAATAACTTAATAAAAAAAAAATAATTAAAACAAACTGATCCCAACTGTTGTGCAAAGCTGTGGGAGAATGTCAGTTGACATCCATTAGACCCGAATACTCGTCCTTCAAAGCACAGCCACCATTCTGTATCTCCGAGAGCCGCTCTGCGCCCGCCAGACACCCCCGGCTGCGATTGTTCTGAGATTTCTTCGCTGTGATATTTGGATTTTTTGCTACTCCGCTTGGCACTGTATTTCGCTAAATTTAAAATATAGGGCAGCTGACTGTTTCTAATGCCCCCGTACACACGGTGGGAAATTCCGACCACAAAATCCGTTGGATTTTTTCCGACGGATTTTGTCCGACACTGGTGTTGCACACACACGGTCGGACAAAGTTGTCGGAAAATCCGATCATCCTGAACGCGGTGACGTTCGTTGCCTACGACGGGACTACGTAGAGGCTAGTAGCCAATAGCTTTGGTCTTGTAATGTGATCTGAGCATGCGTGGCACTTTGTCCGTTGGAAATCGCTACACACGATCGGAAAAAGTCCGATAGGACTTTGTTGTCGGAAAATTTGAGAGCAGGATCTCAAACTTTTTCCGTCGGAAATTCCGACGGAAAAAATCAGATGGAGCCCACACACGGTCGGAATTTCCGACAACATGGTCCGTCGGAAAATCCAACCGTGTGTACGGGGCATAAAGCTGACAAAATGTTACCCCGAGAGATGATCACGAAAATTCAGACGGCGTTACTATCGGACAGATGTCCCTGCTGTGTGGAACCACCCTCTCCTCCCCCAGAAGAGGACATTTACCCAAGTTCAGAAATCCAAGTTTAATAAGTCAAAAAAGAAGTCCAAAGTCTCTACTGTCATAGATGTACGCACAGGGTGTGCCAGATGTGCCTGGCCACACCCTAATGACCCCGTGCGGTGCAGATTGCTCCTGCTGCGGGGGACCCCTCCCTCCACCCCTCCCCCAGAATAGGACATTCACCCAAGTTCATAAATCCATGTGTAATAAGTCAAAGAAAAAGTCCAAAGCCTCTATTGTCATAGGCGTGTGCACAGGGCGTGCCGAATGGGCCTGGGCACACCCTAATCACCCATTGCAGCGCAAATTCCCCCTGCTGCAGAAATTCAGAAATCCATGTGTAATAAGTCAAAGAAGAAGTCCAAAGTCTCTATTGTCATAGGTGTATGCACAGGGTGGCCTAGACGTTCCTGGGCGCACCGTAATCACCCCGTGTGGAGCAGATTCCCCCTGCTGCAGGGGACCCCCCCTCTCCTCCCCCCCTCCCCCAGAAGAGGACATTCACCCAAGTTCAGAAATCCAAGTTTAATAAGTCAAAAAGAAGTCCAAAGTCTCTTTTGTTATAGACGTGCACACAGGGTGTGCCAGGTGTGCCTGGGCATACCCTAAGTTATGGTTGGGGTCAGGTTTAGAGTATGGTTAGGGTCAGGGATAGGGGTTTAGGTTATGGTTGGGGTCAGGTTTAGAGGTTTAGGGTATGGTTAGGGTCAGGGGTTTAAGGTTGTGTTTAGGGCCAGTGTTAGGAGTTTAGGTTAGGGTTTAGGGGTTTAGGGTATGGTTAGGGGCAGGGGTTTGGCATATGGTTAGGGACAGGGATAGGAGTTTAGGGTATGGTCAGGGATAGGGATTTAGGGTATGGTTAGGGAAAGGGATAGGGGTTTAGGGCATGGTTAGGGACAGGGGTTTAGGGTATGGTTGGGGTCAGGGACAGGGTTTTAGGGTATGGTTGGGGTCAGGGATAGGAGTTTAGGGTATGGTTAGGGTCAGAGATAGGGGTTTAGGGTATGGTTAGGGACAGGGATAGGGGTTTAGGGTTTTTTGATAGGGTCAGAGATAGGGGTTTAGGGTATGGTTAGGGACAGGGATAGGGGTTTAGGGTTTTTTGATAGGGTCAGGGGTTTAGGGTATGGTTAGGGGCAGGGATAGGGGTCTAGGGTATGGGTAGGGATAGGGGTTTAGGGTATGGTTGGGGTCAGGGATAGGAGTTCAGGGTATGGTTATGGACAGGGATAAGGGTTTAGGGTATGGTTGGGGTCAGGGATAGGAGTTTATGGTATGGTTAAGGACAGGGTCAGGGGTTTAGGGTATGGTTGGGGTCAAGGATAGGGGGTCTAAGGTATGGTTAGGGACAGGGGTAAGGGTTTAGGGTATGGTTGGGGTCAGGGATAGGAGTTTAGTGTATGGTTAGGGTCAGGTGTAGGAGTTTATGATATGGTTGGGGACAGGGATAGGAGTTTAGGGTATGGTTGGGGTCAGGGATAGGAGTTTGGGGTATGGTTGTGGACAGGGATATGAGTTTGGGGTATGGTTGGGGTCAGGGATAGGGGTTTAGGGTATGGTTAGGGTCAGGGATAGGAGTTTAGGGTATGGTTGGGATCAGGGATAGGAGTTTAGGGTATGGTCGGGGTCAGGGATAGGAGTTTAGGGTATGGTTGGGTTGGGGTCAGGGATAGGGGTTTAGGGTATGGTTAGGGTCAGGGATAGGGGTTTAGGGTATGATTGGGGTCAGGGATAGGGGTTTAAGGTATGGTTAGGGTCAGGGATAGGGTTTTAGGGTATGGTTGGGGTAAGGGATAGGGGTTTAGGGTATGGTTGGGGTCAGGGATAGGGTTTTAGGGTATGGTTAGGGTCAGGGATAGGGGTTTAGGGTATGGTTGGGGTCAGGGATGGGAGTTTAGGGAATGGTTGGGGTCAGGTATAGGGGTTTAGGGTATGGTTAGGGTCAGGGATAGGAGTTTAGGGTATGGTTGGGATCAGGGATAGGAGTTTAGGGTATGGTCGGGGTCAGGGATAGGAGTTTAGGGTATGGTTGGGTTGGGGTCAGGGATAGGGGTTTAGGGTATGGTTAGGGTCAGGGATAGGGGTTTAGGGTATGGTTGGGGTCAGGGATAGGGGTTTAAGGTATGGTTAGGGTCAGGGATAGGGTTTTAGGGTATGGTTGGGGTAAGGGATAGGGGTTTAGGGTATGGTTGGGGTCAGGGATAGGGTTTTAGGGTATGGTTAGGGTCAGGGATAGGGGTTTAGGGTATGGTTGGGGTCAGGGATGGGAGTTTAGGGAATGGTTGGGGTCAGGTATAGGGGTTTAGGGTATGGTTAGGGTCAGGGATAGGAGTTTAGGGTATGGTTGGGATCAGGGATAGGAGTTTAGGGTATGGTCGGGGTCAGGGATAGGAGTTTAGGGTATGGTTGGGTTGGGGTCAGGGATAGGGGTTTAGGGTATGGTTAGGGTCAGGGATAGGGGTTTAGGGTATGGTTGGGGTCAGGGATAGGGGTTTAAGGTATGGTTAGGGTCAGGGATAGGGTTTTAGGGTATGGTTGGGGTAAGGGATAGGGGTTTAGGGTATGGTTGGGGTCAGGGATAGGGTTTTAGGGTATGGTTAGGGTCAGGGATAGGGGTTTAGGGTATGGTTGGGGTCAGGGATGGGAGTTTAGGGAATGGTTGGGGTCAGGTATAGGGGTTTAGGGTATGGTTAGGGTCAGGGATAGGAGTTTAGGGTATGGTTAGGGTCAGGGATAGGAGTTTAGGGTATGGTTGGGGTCAGGGATAGGAGTTTAGGGTATGGTTGGGGTCAACCAACAGAATGGAAATGTATGAATTGGATACACACAGCAGAGACAAAGCACTGAGTAAGGCTGAAGGGAAGGGGGTCACAATGGGCAATGACAGCCGTAACCCGTAGCAACCAGACAGGGGGAAACGAACTGCATCCAGATCAGCAAGAGATGCCAGTATTTGGTTGCTATGGGTTACTGCACTTTTCACATCCTTATAGAATTCCTCGCTCTGTATACCCCGGTCACACACAAGATGCACCGACAAGTATTTTCCATACAAATGTCATTTGAGATACATTCTTCTTCTTTGAATTGGCGGACGGCGCCCCCACCAGGTCAGAGCTTTGCTCATCGGAAATGTGTGGCACATCCCATCAATCGGGCAAAACAATAACACCCCTTCAAATCATTATTCTGTCCGAATACTTTGAAGAAAGATTACGTTGCCGATAATTGTAGCGCGGAGCTTCACACAGCAATCATTATCTGCAGCTCATCCACGGATTTAAAGGAAACCTGCAACAAAGTCATATTTTGGCTGCCCTCTTTTTCTAAAAACGCAAATTTCCTGGCTGTCTTGGTGATCCGGTAGTTTTAAATGTTAAGTAGTTGACTCAGAAATGCGAAAAACGAGTTCAGGAGCTTCAACTTTCCTCTGACTTCCCTTATCTGCACATTTGGTTTGGGTCAACTGCCCACAGTGCTGGACGTCAGACACAGCCAGGAAATTGGCATTTTCAAATGAAGTTTGCCAACGCCTGTCATTGTATTTCCTCAGTACAATGATACATTAATGAGCTTCTCACAGCCAACAACAAAAGGGATGAGCATTAGAGATCTTTTTGAAGCTTTGTGTGGGTGCCTTAAAGGGCCACTGTACACAAAACTGATATTTCACTGCCCGGGTCTGTACACCTGCTGTGCCCATTATGAGGGGTTCCCACCATCCCTGTGCTGAGTTCCCGGGTCTGTACACCTGCTGTGCCCATTATGAGGGGTTCCCACCATCCCTGTGCTGAGTTCCCGGGTCTGTACACCTGCTGTGCCCATTATGAGGGGTTCCCACCATCCCTGTGCCGAGTTCCCGGGTCTGTACACCTGCTGTGCCCATTATGAGGGGCTCCACCATCCCTGTGCTGAGTTTCCGGGTCTGTACACCCGCTGTGCCCATTATGAGGGGTTCCCACCATCCCTGTGCTGAGTTCCCGGGTCTGTACACCCGCTGTGCCCATTATGAGGGGTTCCCACCATCCCTGTGCTGAGTTCCCGGGTCTGTACACCCGCTGTGCCCATTATGAGGGGTTCCCACCATCCCTGTGCTGAGTTCCCGGGTCTGTACACCCGCTGTGCCCATTATGAGGGGTTCCCACCATCCCTGTGCTGAGTTCCCGGGTCTGTACACCTGCTGTGCCCATTATGAGGGGTTCCCACCATCCCTGTGCTGAGTTCCCAGGTCTGTACACCCTTCTGTGCCCATTATGAGGGGTTCCCACCATCCCTGTGCCGAGTTCCCGGGTCTGTACACCTGCTGTGCCCATTATGAGGGGTTCCCACCATCCCTGTGCCCACCATTATGAGGGGTTCCCACCATCATTGTGCTGAGTTCCCGGGTCTGTACACCTGCTGTGCCCATTATGAGGGGTTCCCACCATCCTTATGATGAGTTCCTGGGTCTGTAAACCCGCTGTGCCCATTATGAGGGGTTCTCACCATCCCTGTGCTGAGTTCCCGGGTCTGTACACCCGCTGTGCCCATTATGAGGGGTTCCACCATCCCTGTGCTGAGTTCCCCGGGTCTGTACACCCGCTGTGCCCATTATGAGGGTTCTCACCATCCCTGTGCTGAGTTCCCGGGTCTGTACACCCGCTGTGCCCATTATGAGGGGTTCCACCATCCCTGTGCTGAGTTCCCGGGTCTGTACACCCGCTGTGCCCATTATGAGGGGTTCCCACCATCCCTGTGCTGAGTTCCCAGGTCTGTACACCCGCTGTGCCCATTATGAGGGGTTCCCACCATCCCTGTGTTGAGTTCCCGGGTCTGTACACCTGCTGTGCCCATTATGAGGGGTTCCCACCATCATTGTGCTGAGTTCCCGGGTCTGTACACCCGCTGTGCCCATTATGAGGGGTTCCCACCATCCTTATGATAAAAACACATATGCATGTGCGTGTGTGTCTACATGTATATGGCCCCCGGTACATTAATCTCTCTGCTTGCACATGGAAAGAGAAGTGCGTAAGTAAGTGGGGTAAGAGGGAGATTTTTCCCATCTCCCTGCCGGCACACAGAGCGATAATGCTAATAAGCACTAGGTGATTACGGTGTGCCCAGGCACACCCGGCACACTATGTGCGCAAGCCTATGCTGGTAGGTTATTTGGCTCCTGTCTAAATTGGCCCTAATATGTGTATGGGACCCTAGATTGTAAGCTTCTTGAGGGCAGGGACTGATGTAAATGCGCAATGTGTAAAATGATGGCGCTATAGAAGTACCTGAAATAAATAAATAAAGGCTCACTTTTGGGTGGACTCGCCCTTTAACTACCTGAGATCCGCGCTATAGCCGAATGACGGCCACAGCGCGGATTTAAGATGCCGGGACGATGTCTATTGACGTCGTCCCGGCCACGAGCTGCCTGCGCGCCCCCTGAAGGGCGCGCGCGGCGCGCTCTGTGATCCGCGAGTCTGTGAGACTCGCTGGATCACAGATCCGAGTAAGGGGTCGATCCCGACCCCTTACCACGTGATCAGCTGTCAGCCAATGACAGCTGATCATGTGATAACAGAGCCAGTAAAAAAAAGCTGATCACCGGCGGCAGTGAGAGGGACATCAGTCCCTCTCACTGCAATGTGCCCAGCAATGTGCCCAATCCATGGTGCCCACCTTTGCATAATTAAAGTGCCGCCTACCAGTGCCCACAGTGCCATCTGTCAGTGCCCACAGTGCCATTGGTCAGTGCCCACAGTGCCATCTGTCAGTGCCCACAGTGCCATCTGTCAGTGCCCACAGTGCCATCTGTCAGTGCCCACAGTGCAAGTGCTGCACATCAGTGTCACCTACCAGTGCTCATCAGTGTCACCTATCAGTGCTCATCAGTGTCTACTACCAGTGCCCATCAGTGCCACCTATCAGTGCCCCTCAGTGCCATCCATCAGTGCCACCCATCAGTGCCATCCATCAGTGCCCATCAGTGTCATTCATCAGTGCCTATCGGTGCCACCCATCGGTGCCACCCATCCGTGCCCATCAGTGCCATCTTTGCTGTCCCCATCAGTACCGACTTATCTGTCCCCACCAGTGCAGCCTATCAGTGCCAACCAGTGCAGCCTATCAGTGCCCACCTGTGCCGCCTCATCAGCGCATATCAATGAAGCAGAAAAATTACCTGTTTGCAAAATTTTAGAGCAAACTATTAAACATGATTTTTTTTTTTTTTAATTTTCCATCTTTTTTTGTTTGTTTAGCAAAAAATAAAAACCCAACTGTGATTAAATACCACCAAAAGAAAGCTCTATTTGTGGGAACAAAATGATAAAAATGTCATTTGGGTGCAGTGTTGTATGACCGCGCAATTGTCATTCAAATTACGTAATGCGCCAAAAGCTTAAAAATTGGTCTGGTCACGAGGGGGGGTTTAAGTGCCCAGTAATCAGGTGGTTAATAAAACATTTACGCCCAAAGCCCCTTCCAGAGACACTCACCGATGTAGAAGTTGGTCGCCGTACGCATCTGCCTGTGCTTCGATATGACATAGATGACCAGAGAGTTCCCAATCAGCCCCACCAACATGATCAAGGCGAAGAAGAGGGGCACCAGCCAGGCGTCGGTGAGAAACGGCGGCGGCCCGGTCTCAGTCCGGTTCACCAGAGATTCGTTGAATCTGCTCGCGTTCCCCAAAAAGCTGCCGTTCATGTATTCCCAGGAAAGGCTTAGCATCTCGTCCAGCATCCCCTCGCCCAGCGCCATCAACGAAGACCCCCCCAAAAAAATTTAAAAAATCAAGAAACGTTGGATCACAACCGGCACGCCGTATAATCCTTCTTCGCCCCTTAGAAAAACATTTTCAAAAATTTAAAAGAAAGCCGTCATGGTGGTAGAAATAGGCACTGCCCGGGTCGCCGCGACGCCAAAGAACCAGATCGGTCACATATCCTCCAGGAAGGTCGGAGATTGGTCGGTGCTCGTTGGCTGGTGTCTATCGGAGAACATACTTCCCCCCCCCCTTGGCAGAGCTCGGACTTACATTCTCTGCCTCTGCTCAGAACTGGAGGGAAACGACAACTCTCCGCTGATTTATAGTGAGAGACGCACGTGGAATGAGAGCGCGCGCGCGGGAGAGAGAGCGAGCGAGAGAGGCAGACCCTCGTACACCGTTACCCCGGCAACAGCATCAGCATCCCATTTGTTTTCTTTTTTTTTTTGTTTTTTTTTTTTAATGTCTTGATGGGACGCATTATATCCCTCCGTACGTCACAAACAGAAACAAAGCCTCCGATCGGCGGGGATAATTAATCTCGCCATTGTTTTACAGAATGAACAGGCACAAGCGGCGCTGGATTTGCAAGGGGGCGCAAAAGTGGCAATTGCCAGAAGGGGTCATCCCTTCCTATACAAGAATTATATAAAACAATATAAATAAATAATATAAAAAAAATTAAACAAAATAAATAATAATAAAATATAAAACATATAATAAAAAAAAAAAATACTTTCTTTTATTAACCACTTATATCCGGGCCTATTCTGGCACTCCTCTCCTACATGTAAAAAATCATAATTTTTTTGCTGGAAAATTACTCAGAACCCCCAAATATTACATATATTTTTTTTTTAGCACTCCTCTCCTACATGTAAAAATCATAATTGTTTTGCTGGAAAATTACTCGGAACGCCCAAATATTATATATATATATTTTTTTTTAGCAGACACCCTAGGGAATAAAATGGTCACTGCAACTTTTTCTCGCACGGTATTTGCGCAACAATTTTTCAAACGCATTTTTTGGGGGAAAAAAAACAGTTTCACGAATTAAAAATAACAAAACAGTAAAGTTAGCCCAATTTTTCTGTATAATGTCAAAGATGATGTTACGCCGAGTAAATAGATACCCAACGCTTTAAAATTGCGAACAGTCGTGGAATGGCGCCAAACTTCGGTACTTAAAAATCTCCATAGGCAACAATTTAAATTTGTCTTACAGGTTACCAGTTTAGAGTTACAGAGGAGGTCTAATGCTAGAACTGTTGCTCGCACTCTAGCGCACGCGGCGATACCTCACATGTGTGGTTTGAACGGCGTTTATATATGTGGGCGGCACTTACGTGTGCGTTCACTTCTGAGCACAAGCTACCAGGGACAGGGTCGTTTTAAAAAAATATATATTTTTTATTGTTTATTTTACTTTATTTTTTTTATTTTTACACTTTCTCTTTTACATTTTTTTTTTTGAGAACTTTTATTCCTATTACAAGGAATGTAAACATCCCTTGTAATAGGAATGCGGGGCTGGATTTGCAAAGGGGCAAAAGTGGCAATTGCCAGAAGGGGTCCCCCCTCCTATACAAGAATTATATAAAACAATATAAATAAATGATATAAAAACTTACGTGTGCGTTCACTTTTGAGCACGAGCTACCAGGGACAGGGTCGTTTTTAAAAAAAAATATATTTTTTATTGTTTATTTTACTTTATTTTTTTATTTTTACACTTTCTTTTTTACATTTTATTTTATTTTCTGATAAATTTTATTCCTGTTACAAGTAATGTAAACATCCCTTGTAATAGGAATGCGGAGCTGGATTTGCAAAGGGGCAAAAGTGGCAATTGCCAGAAGGGGTCCCCCCTCCTATACAAGAATTATATAAAACAATAAAATAAATTATATAAAAAAAATGTAACAAAATAAATAATAATAAAATATAAAACATATAATAAAAAAAAAATACTTTCTTTTATTAACCACTTATATCCGGGCCTATTCTGGCACTCCTCTCCTACATGTAAAAATCATAATTTTTTTGCTGGAAAATTACTCGGAACCCCCAAATATTACATATATATTTTTTTTAGCACTCCTCTCCTACATGTAAAAATCATAATTGGTTTGCTGGAAAATTACTCGGAACGCCCAAATATTATATATATATATTTTTTTTTTTAGCAGACACCCTAGGGAATAAAATGGTCACTGCAACTTTTTCTCGCACGGTATTTGCGCAACAATTTTTCAAACGCATTTTTTGGGGGAAAAAAAACAGTTTCACGAATTAAAAATAACAAAACAGTAAAGTTAGCCCAATTTTTCTGTATAATGTCAAAGATGATGTTACGCCGAGTAAATAGATACCCAACGCTTTAAAATTGCGAACAGTCGTGGAATGGCGCCAAACTTCGGTACTTAAAAATCTCCATAGGCAACAATTTAAATTTGTCTTACAGGTTACCAGTTTAGAGTTACAGAGGAGGTCTAATGCTAGAACTGTTGCTCGCACTCTAGCGCACGCGGCGATACCTCACATGTGTGGTTTGAACGGCGTTTATATATGTGGGCGGCACTTACGTGTGCGTTCACTTCTGAGCACAAGCTACCAGGGACAGGGTCGTTTAAAAAAATATATATTTTTTATTGTTTATTTTACTTTATTTTTTTTATTTTTACACTTTCTCTTTTACATTTTTTTTTTTTTTTTTTTGAGAACTTTTATTCCTATTACAAGGAATGTAAACATCCCTTGTAATAGGAATGCGGGGCTGGATTTGCAAAGGGGCAAAAGTGGCAATTGCCAGAAGGGGTCCCCCCTCCTATACAAGAATTATATAAAACAATATAAATAAATGATATAAAAACTTACGTGTGCGTTCACTTTTGAGCACGAGCTACCAGGGACAGGGTCGTTTTTAAAAAAATATATATTTTTTATTGTTTATTTTACTTTATTTTTTTATTTTTACACTTTCTTTTTTACATTTTATTTTATTTTCTGATAAATTTTATTCCTGTTACAAGTAATGTAAACATCCCTTGTAATAGGAATGCGGAGCTGGATTTGCAAAGGGGCAAAAGTGGCAATTGCCAGAAGGGGTCCCCCCTCCTATACAAGAATTATATAAAACAATAAAATAAATTATATAAAAAAAATGTAACAAAATAAATAATAATAAAATATAAAACATATAATAAAAAAAAAATACTTTCTTTTATTAACCACTTATATCCGGGCCTATTCTGGCACTCCTCTCCTACATGTAAAAATCATAATTTTTTTGCTGGAAAATTACTCGGAACCCCCAAATATTACATATATATTTTTTTTAGCACTCCTCTCCTACATGTAAAAATCATAATTGGTTTGCTGGAAAATTTCTCGGAACGCCCAAATATTATATATATATTTTTTTTTTTAGCAGACACCCTAGGGAATAAAATGGTCACTGCAACTTTTTCTCGCACGGTATTTGCGCAACAATTTTTCAAACGCATTTTTTGGGGGAAAAAAAACAGTTTCACGAATTAAAAATAACAAAACAGTAAAGTTAGCCCAATTTTTCTGTATAATGTCAAAGATGATGTTACGCCGAGTAAATAGATACCCAACGCTTTAAAATTGCGAACAGTCGTGGAATGGCGCCAAACTTCGGTACTTAAAAATCTCCATAGGCAACAATTTAAATTTGTCTTACAGGTTACCAGTTTAGAGTTACAGAGGAGGTCTAATGCTAGAACTGTTGCTCGCACTCTAGCGCACGCGGCGATACCTCACATGTGTGGTTTGAACGGCGTTTATATATGTGGGCGGCACTTACGTGTGCGTTCACTTCTGAGCACAAGCTACCAGGGACAGGGTCGTTTTAAAAAAATATATATTTTTTATTGTTTATTTTACTTTATTTTTTTTATTTTTACACTTTCTCTTTTACATTTTTTTTTTTTTTTTTGAGAACTTTTATTCCTATTACAAGGAATGTAAACATCCCTTGTAATAGGAATGCGGGGCTGGATTTGCAAAGGGGCAAAAGTGGCAATTGCCAGAAGGGGTCCCCCCTCCTATACAAGAATTATATAAAACAATATAAATAAATGATATAAAAACTTACGTGTGCGTTCACTTTTGAGCACGAGCTACCAGGGACAGGGTCGTTTTTAAAAAAATATATTTTTTTTATTGTTTATTTTACTTTATTTTTTATTTTTACACTTTCTTTTTTACATTTTATTTTATTTTCTGATAAATTTTATTCCTGTTACAAGTAATGTAAACATCCCTTGTAATAGGAATGCGGAGCTGGATTTGCAAAGGGGCAAAAGTGGCAATTGCCAGAAGGGGTCCCCCCTCCTATACAAGAATTATATAAAACAATAAAATAAATTATATAAAAAAAATGTAACAAAATAAATAATAATAAAATATAAAACATATAATAAAAAAAAAATACTTTCTTTTATTAACCACTTATATCCGGGCCTATTCTGGCACTCCTCTCCTACATGTAAAAATCATAATTTTTTTGCTGGAAAGTTACTCAGAACCTCCTAATATAATATATTTTTTTTTTTTAGCAGACACCCTAGAGAATAAAATGGCGGTCATCGCAACTTTTTATCTCGCACTGTATTTGCGCACCGATTTTTCAAATGCGTTTTTTTGGGGGAAAAAACTGTTTCACGAATTAAAAATAAGAAAAAAAATAAAGTTAGCCCAATTTTTCTGAATAATGTGAAAGATGATGTTACGTCGAGTAAATAGATACCAAACATGTCACGCTTTAAAATTGCGAAGACTCGTGGAATGGCGCCAAACTTCGGTACTTAAAAATCTCCTTAGGCAACGATTTAATTTTTTTTTTACAGGTTACTAGACATGTGCGCCGTCAATAAATCTGTTTCGTTACGTTTCATATTAGAATTAATTCGTATTTCGCAATTCGTGTCCGAAATTTCGTATGAAATATGAATTTTCGTTTTTGTAACAATTACAAATTTTTGTTATGATGAATTTATCATTATCTACTTCAGCCCCGGACCAATTGGCAGCCAAAGGACCAGGCCCCTTTTTGCGATTTGGCACTGCGTCGCTTTAACTGACAATTGCGCGGTCGTGCGACGTGGCTCCCAAACAAAATTGGCGTCCTTTTTTTCCCACAAATAGAGCTTTCTTTTGGTGGTATTTGATCGCCCCTGCGGTTTTTATTTTTTGCGCTATAAACAAAAATAGAGCGACAATTTTGAAAAAAATTCTATATTTTTTACTTTTTGCTATAATAAATATCCCCCAAGAATATATAAAAAAACATTTTTTTCCCTCAGTTTAGGCCGATACGTATTCTTCTACATATTTTTGTTAAAAAAAACGCAATTAGCGATTATTGATTGGTTTGCGCAAAAGTTATAGCGTTTACAAAATAGGGGATAGTTTTATAGCATTTTTATTAATATTATTTTTTTACTAGTAATGGCGGCGATCAGCGATTTTTATTGTGACTGCGACATTATGGCGGACACATCGGACATTTTTGACACATTTTTGGGACCATTGTCATTTATACATAAATAAGTGCTATTTAAATAGCACTGATTACTATGTAAATGACAGTGGCAGTGAAGGAGTTACCCACTAGGGGGCGGGGAGGAGTTAGTGTGACGTGTTGTGTGTTTTTTTTACAGTAGGGGGCGTGGCTGACGTCTGACGTCATTGATCGGCTGTTCCCGATGACAGGGAACAGCAGATCAATGACAGGCAGTGTAGGAAGCGCGGGGAGAGGTTTGTTTACACAGACCTCTCCCCGTTCTTCAGCTCTGTGACCCGATCGCGGGACACCAGCGGCGATCGGGTCCACTGGTCCCGCGGCCACGGAGCTCCCGACCGGGTCGCGAGCGCGACCCCACGGCTAGGCAATTAAAGGGAACGTACCCGTACGTCCTTTTGCCTAGCCGTGCCATTCTGAGGACGTAAATATACAGTGGGCGGTCGGGAAGCTTTTAGGTTCGTTAACTTTTTGTAACAATTACGAATGTTCGTTAGGAATTTAGATCCGAAATTCGAAAAAGAAATTTCGTATTTCGTACAAAATTCGGAAGCATAGCAATTCGTACTTCGAATCCTCCCGAATGTATGAATTTACAGAAATTCAAACGAAACTAATCGCACATGTCTACAGGTTACCAGTTTAGAGTTACAGAGGAGGTCTAGTGCTAGAATTATTGCTCTCACTCTACTGTTCGTGGAGATACCTCACATATGTGGTTTGATCAGCGTTTGCATATGTGGGCGGGACTTACGTTCACTTCTGAGCACCAGCTACCAGGGACAGGGTCGTTTTAAAAAATAAAATAAAAATTATTGTTTATTTTACTTTATTTTTTTTATTTTTACACTTTCTCTTTTACATTTTTTTTTTTGGAGAACTTTTATTCCTATTACAAGGAATGTAAACATCCCTTGTAATAGGAATGGTACGTGACAGGCAGGGCCGGATTTCCCACAAGGCCATAGAGGCCAGGCCTCGGGGCGGCTGTTGTGCAGGGGCGGCGCCGCTAGAGTTGCCACCTGTCCGGTTTTGGAAACATTTCTTTTAAGCCGCCTGAAACATATAGCAGCAGGTCACACAGGTTACACATTTACTGCCTGTGCTCTCTGCCTCCGATCCGAGCTCAGCGATGTGCAGCAAGCATACCTATTCAGCCTGTGATTGGCTGAATAGGTCAGGTGCGGGGGGCGGACACGAGAGTCTGTGATTGGTCACATGTGGAGGCGGGGCTGGACTGTGGGTGATCGTGGTTGCCCAGAGTCCCGCCTCCTTGCCTGTCGTGTGCTCTGCTGCTGTGTCTCTTGGAGTCCTCACTGAGGTATCGTTCTCTGCACTCTCACCCCCCTCTGTCAGCCAGTCCCTACTCTGTAAGCCACTCCCCCTCTGTCTGCTCCCCTCCCCTGTCAGCTACCTCCCTCTGTCAGTTACCCCCCCCTCTGTAAGTTACCCCCCCCTCTGTCAGTTACCCCCCCTCTGAAGTTACCCTCCCTCTGTCAGTTACGCTCCCTCTGTCAGTTACCCCCCCCCCCTCTGTCAGCTCCCCTCCTCTGTCAGCTACCCCCCCCTCTGTCAGGCCCCCTCTCTTACCATCTTTCTCTCTCACCCTCCTCCCTCTCAGCCCCTTCTCTCTCCCCCTCTGTCAGCTACCCCCCCCTCTGTCAGATACTCCCCCCCCTCTGTCAGATACTCCCCCCCTCTGTCAGATACTCCCCCCCTCTGTCAGATACTCCCCCCCCCCCCTCTGTGTGCTACTCCCCCTCTCTTGCCACCTTTCTCTCTCACCCTCCTCCCTCTCAGCCCCCTTCTCTCTCCCCCCTCTGTCAGCTACCCCCCCCCATCTGTCAGATACTCCCCCCCTCTGTCAGATACCCCCCCCCTCTGTCAGGCCACCCCTTCTCTTACCATCTTTCTCTCTCACCCTCCTCCCTCTCAGCCCCTTCTCTCTCCCCCCTCTGTCAGATACTCCCCCCCTCTGTGTGCTACTCCCCCCCTCTGTGTGCTACTCCCCCTCTCTCTGTCAGGCCACCCCCTCTCTTACCACCTTTCTCTCTCACCCTCCTCCCTCTCAGCCCCCTTCTCTCTCCCCCCTCTGTCAGCTACCCCCCCCCCCCCCATCTGTCAGATACTCCCCCCCCTCTGTCAGATACCCCCCCCTCTGTCAGCTACCCCCCGTCTGTCAGATACTCCCCCCCCTCTGTGTGCTACTCCCCCCTCCGTGTGCTACTCCCCCCCTCTCTCTCTCTCTCTCTCTCTCTCTCTCTCCCCACTCCCCCTCACAACCCCAATCCCCTCCCCCTCTATCTTTCTCACCCCCTCTCTTTTCTGCCTCCTCACCCCCTTACCTCCTCCTCTCACCCTTTCTCACCTCCCTCCCCCCTCAGGGGGCGAAGGCCCCATGATCCCTAACAGCGGCCCTGTGAGTGTACAAGTTTGGATGTGTTTTGATTCATTCCTGTGTCCGCCCGACAGTCCTTCTCTCCAAGCCCCACCCACACAAGGGAAGAAGGAAAATAGCACTACAGTAGAGCAGCTTGGCTCCGCCCCCAAACTCCGGCTTACACATTTCCTGGCTCAAAACGGCTCTCGGTAAAGCAGTCTAATGTGGGTCTTTAGGGGCAGGGGACACTGATGGGGGGGGCGGCATTGAAGGACCCGGCCTTGGGGCGGCAAATGGAGTAAATCCGGGCCTGGTGACAGGTCCTCTTTATGGAGATATGCGGGGTCAGTAAGACCCCACATCTCTCCTCCAGGCTGGAAAGCATGAGAAAGAAAAAAAAATTTGCCATCTCATGCTTACCAGACACGATCGTTGCTTTGTTTACAATCGCGACCCAGAGGTGACGTCATAACGTCGCACCCGGGCCTCTGACGGTCATACAGATGACTGCTCAGAGGTGGGTCGGGGTGGAACAAGGGACAGTGCTCAGAGGTGGGTAGGGGTTGGAACCAAGGGACGGTGCTCAGAGGTGGGTAGGGGTTGGAACCAAGGGACGGTGCTCAGAGGTGGGTACGGGTTGGAACCAAGGGACGGTGCTCAGAGGTAGGTAGGGGGTGGAACCAAGGGACAGTGTTCAGAGGTGGGTAGGGGTTGGAACCAAGGGACAGTACTCAGAGGTGGGTAGGGGGCGGAACCAGGGGACAGTGTTCAGAGGTGGGTAGGGGTTGGAACCAAGGGACGGTACTCAGAGGTGGGTAGGGGGCGGAACCAAGGGACAGTGTTCAGAGGTGGGTAGGGGTTGGAACCAAGGGACGGTACTCAGAGGTGGGTAGGGGTTGGAACCAAGAGACGGTGCTCAGAGGTGGGTAGGGGTGGAACCAAGAGACGGTGCTCAGAGGTGGGTAGAGGGTGGAACCAAGGGATGGTGCTCAGAGGTGGGTAGGGGGTGGAACCAAGGGATGGTGCTCAGAGGTGGGTAGGGGTTGGAACCAAGAGATGGTGCTCAGAGGTGGGTAGGAGGTGGAACCAAGGGACGGTGCTCGGAGATGGGTAGGGGGTGGAACCAAGGGACGGTGCTCAGAGGTGGGTAGGGGGTGGAACCAAGGGACGGTGCTCAGAGGTGGGTAGGGGGTGGAACCAAGGACGGTGCTCAGAGGTGGGTAGGGGGTGGAACCAAGGGATGGTGCTCGGAGGTGGGTAGGGGTTGGAACCAAGGACGGTGCTCAGAGGTGGGTAGGGGTTGGAACCAAGGGACGGTGCTTAGAGGTGGGTAGGGGTGGAACCAAGGGACGGTGCTCAGAGGTGGGCCGGGGTGGAACCAAGGGACAGTGCTCAGAGGTGGGTAGGGAGTGGAACCAAGAGACGGTGCTCAGAGGTGGGTAGGGGGTGGAACCAAGAGACGGTGCTCAGAGGAGGGTAGGGGTGGAACAAGGGACAGTGCTCAGAGGTGGGTAGGGAGTGGAACCAAGAGACGGTGCTCAGAGGTGGGTAGGGGGTGGAACCAAGGACGGTGCTCAGAGGTGGGTAGGGGTGGAACAAGGGACAGTGCTCAGAGGTGGGTAGGGGTTGGAACCAAGGGACGGTGCTCAGAGGTGGGTAGGGGTTGGAACCAAGGGACGGTGCTCAGAGGTGGGTACGGGTTGGAACCAAGGGACGGTGCTCAGTGGTGGATAGGGGTTGGAACCAAGGGACAGTGCTCAGAGGTAGGTAGGGGGTGGAACCAAGGGACAGTGTTCAGAGGTGGGTAGGGGTTGGAACCAAGGGACGGTACTCAGAGGTGGGTAGGGGGCGGAACCAGGGGACAGTGTTCAGAGGTGGGTAGGGGTTGGAACCAAGGGACGGTACTCAGAGGTGGGTAGGGGGCGGAACCAAGGGACAGTGTTCAGAGGTGGGTAGGGGTTGGAACCAAGGGACGGTACTCAGAGGTGGGTAGGGGTTGGAACCAAGAGACGGTGCTCAGAGGTGGGTAGAGGGTGGAACCAAGAGACGGTGCTCAGAGGTGGGTAGGGGGTGGAACCAAGGGATGGTGCTCAGAGGTGGGTAGGGGGTGGAACCAAGGGATGGTGCTCAGAGGTGGGTAGGGGTTGGAACCAAGAGATGGTGCTCAGAGGTGGGTAGGTGTTGGAACCAAGGGACGGTGCTCGGAGATGGGTAGGGGGTGGAACCAAGGGACGGTGCTCAGAGGTGGGTAGGGGGTGGAACCAAGGGACGGTGCTCAGAGGTGGGTAGGGGGTGGAACCAAGGGACGGTGCTCAGAGGTGGGTAGGGGGTGGAACCAAGGGATGGTGCTCGGAGGTGGGTAGGGGTTGGAACCAAGAGACGGTGCTCAGAGGTGGGTAGGGGTGGAACCAAGGGACGGTGCTTAGAGGTGGGTAGGGGTGGAACCAAGGGACGGTGCTCAGAGGTGGGTAGGGGGTGGAACCAAGGGACGGTGCTCAGAGGTGGGTAGGGGGTGGAACCAAGGGATGGTGCTCGGAGGTGGGTAGGGGTTGGAACCAAGAGACGGTGCTCAGAGGTGGGTAGGGGGTTGGAACCAAGGGACGGTGCTTAGAGGTGGGTAGGGGTGGAACCAAGGGACGGTGCTCAGAGGTGGGCCGGGGTGGAACCAAGGGACAGTGCTCAGAGGTGGGTAGGGAGTGGAACCAAGAGACGGTGCTCAGAGGTGGGTAGGGGGTGGAACCAAGAGACGGTGCTCAGAGGAGGGTAGGGGTGGAACAAGGGACAGTGCTCAGAGGTGGGTAGGGAGTGGAACCAAGAGACGGTGCTCAGAGGTGGGTAGGGGGTGGAACCAAGAGACGGTGCTCAGAGGTGGGTAGGGGTGGAACAAGGGACAGTGCTCAGAGGTGGGTAGGGGTTGGAACCAAGGGACGGTGCTCAGAGGTGGGTAGGGGTTGGAACCAAGGGACGGTGCTCAGAGGTGGGTACGGGTTGGAACCAAGGGACGGTGCTCAGTGGTGGATAGGGGTTGGAACCAAGGGACAGTGCTCAGAGGTAGGTAGGGGGTGGAACCAAGGGACAGTGTTCAGAGGTGGGTAGGGGTTGGAACCAAGGGACGGTACTCAGAGGTGGGTAGGGGGCGGAACCAGGGGACAGTGTTCAGAGGTGGGTAGGGGTTGGAACCAAGGGACGGTGCTCAGAGGTGGGTAGGGGGCGGAACCAAGGGACAGTGTTCAGAGGTGGGTAGGGGTTGGAACCAAGGGACGGTACTCAGAGGTGGGTAGGGGTTGGAACCAAGAGACGGTGCTCAGAGGTGGGTAGAGGGTGGAACCAAGAGACGGTGCTCAGAGGTGGGTAGGGGTGGAACCAAGGGATGGTGCTCAGAGGTGGGTAGGGGGTGGAACCAAGGGATGGTGCTCAGAGGTGGGTAGGGGTTGGAACCAAGAGATGGTGCTCAGAGGTGGGTAGGGGTGGAACCAAGGGACGGTGCTCGGAGATGGGTAGGGGGTGGAACCAAGGGACGGTGCTCAGAGGTGGGTAGGGGGTGGAACCAAGGGACGGTGCTCAGAGGTGGGTAGGGGGTGGAACCAAGGGACGGTGCTCAGAGGTGGGTAGGGGGTGGAACCAAGGGATGGTGCTCGGAGGTGGGTAGGGGTTGGAACCAAGAGACGGTGCTCAGAGGTGGGTAGGGGGCGGAACCAAGGGACGGTACTCAGAGGTGGGTAGGGGGTGGAACCAGGGGACAGTGTTCAGAGGTGGGTAGGGGGTTGGAACCAAGGGACGGTACTCAGAGGTGGGTAGGGGGCGGAACCAAGGGACAGTGTTCAGAGGTGGGTAGGGGTTGGAACCAAGGGACGGTACTCAGAGGTGGGTAGGGGTTGGAACCAAGAGACGGTGCTCAGAGGTGGGTAGAGGGTGGAACCAAGAGACGGTGCTCAGAGGTGGGTAGTGGGTGGAACCAAGGGATGGTGCTCAGAGGTGGGTAGGGGGTGGAACCAAGGGATGGTGCTCAGAGGTGGGTAGGGGTTGGAACCAAGAGATGGTGCTCAGAGGTGGGTAGGAGGTGGAACCAAGGGACGGTGCTCGGAGATGGGTAGGGGGTGGAACCAAGGGACGGTGCTCAGAGGTGGGTAGGGGGTGGAACCAAGGGACGGTGCTCAGAGGTGGGTAGGGGGGGAACCAAGGGACGGTGCTCAGAGGTGGGTAGGGGGTGGAACCAAGGGATGGTGCTCGGAGGTGGGTAGGGGTTGGAACCAAGAGACGGTGCTCAGAGGTGGGTAGGGGGTTGGAACCAAGGGACGGTGCTTAGAGGTGGGTAGGGGTGGAACCAAGGGACGGTGCTCAGAGGTGGGTAGGGGGTGGAACCAAGAGACGGTGCTCAGAGGTGGGTAGGGGGTGGAACCAAGGGACAGTGCTCAGAGGTGGGTAGGGGGTGGAACCAAGAGACGGTGCTCAGAGGTGGGTAGGGGTTGGAACCAAGGGACGGTGCTTAGAGGTGGGTAGGGGTGGAACCAAGGGACGGTGCTCAGAGGTGGGTAGGGGGTGGAACCAAGAGACGGTGCTCAGAGGAGGGTAGGGGTGGAACCAAGGGACAGTGCTCAGAGGTGGGTAGGGGGTGGAACCAAGAGACGGTGCTCAGAGGTGGGTAGGGGGAGGAACCAAGGGACAGTGCTCAGAGGTGGGTAGGGGGTGGAACCAAGGGATGGCGCTCAGAAGTGGGTAGGGGTGGAATCAAGGGACAGTGCCCAGAGGTGGGTAGGAGTGGAACCAAGGGATGGTGCTCAGAGGTGGTTAGGGGGTCACTCCCATCCCCTCTACCGTTAGAACACACACGAGGGAACACAGTTAACCCCTTGATCGCCCACTAGTGTTAACCCTCTTCCCTGACAATGACATTCACACAGTAATCAGTGCATTTTTATAGTACTGATCGCTGTATAAATGCCAATGGTCCCAAAAATGTGTCAAAAGTGTCTGATCTGTCCGCCGCAAAATCGCAGATCTGCGCCATTACTGGTAAAAAATTAAATAATAAAAAAAATGCCATAAAAATCACATAAATCATTCCCATAGTTTGTAGACGCTATAAATTTCCAGCAACCCAAGCAATATACGCTTATTGCGATTTTTATTACCAGAAATATGTAGAAAAATACATATCGGCCTAAAATGAGGAAAAAAATTTGCTTTTTTAAAAAAAAAATTGGGGTTAATTATTATAGCAAAAAGTACAAAATATTGTGTTTTTTTTTTTTCAAAATTGTTGCTCTTTCTTTGTTTATAGCGCAAAAAGGGACAGTGTTCAGAGGTGGGTAGGAGTTGGAACCAAGAGACGGTGCTCAGAGGTGGGTAGGGGGTGGAACCAAGGGATGGTGCTCAGAGGTGGGTAGGGGTTGGAACCAAGAGACGGTGCTCAGAGGTGGGTAGGGGGTGGAACCAAGGGATGGTGCTAGGAGGTGGGTAGGGGTTGGAACCAAGAGATGGTGCTCAGAGGTGGGTAGGAGGTGGAACCAAGGGACGGTGCTCGGAGATGGGTAGGGGGTGGAACCAAGGGACGGTGCTCAGAGGTGGGTAGGGGGTGGAACCAAGGGACGGTGCTCAGAGGTGGGTAGGGGGTGGAACCAAGGGATGGTGCTTGGAGGTGGGTAGGGGTTGGAACCAAGAGAGGGTGCTCAGAGGTGGGTAGGGGGTGGAACCAAGGGACGGTGCTCAGAGGTGGGTAGGGGTTGGAACCAAGGGACGGTGCTTAGAGGTGGGTAGGGGTGGAACCAAGGGACGGTGCTCAGAGGTGGGCCAGGGTGGAACCAAGGGACAGTGCTCAGAGGTGGGTAGGGAGTGGAACCAAGAGACGGTGCTCAGAGGTGGGTAGGGGGTGGAACCAAGAGACGGTGCTCAGAGGTGGGTAGGGGGTGGAACCAAGAGACGGTGCTCAGAGGTGGGTAGGGGGTGGAACCAAGGGACAGTGCTCAGAGGTGGGTAGGGGGTGGAACCAAGAGACGGTGCTCAGAGGTGGGTAGGGGGTGGAACCAAGGGACAGTGCTCAGAGGTGGGTAGGGGGTGGAACCAAGGGATGGCGCTCAGAGGTGGGTAGGGGTGGAATCAAGGGACAGTGCCCAGAGGTGGGTAGGAGTGGAACCAAGGGATGGTGCTTAGAGGTGGTTAGGGGGTCACTCCCATCCCTTCTACCGTTAGAACACACACGAGGGAACACAGTTAACCCCTTGATCGCCCCCTAGTGTTAACCCTCTTCCCTGACAATGACATTCACACAGTAATCAATGCATTTTTATAGTACTGATCGCTGTATAAATGCCAATGGTCCCAAAAATGTGTCAAAAGTGTCTGATCTGTCCGCCGCAAAATCGCAGATCTGCGCCATTACTGGTAAAAAATTAAATAATAATAAAAAATGCCATAAAAATCACATAAATCATTCCCATAGTTTGTAGACGCTATAAATTTCGCGCAAACCAAGCAATATACGCTTATTGCGATTTTTATTACCAGAAATATGTAGAAAAATACATATCGGCCTAAAATGAGGAAAAAAATTAGCTTTTTTTAAAAAAAAAATTGGGGATAATTATTATAGCAAAAAGTACAAAATATTGTGTTTTTTTTTTTTCTAAATTGTTGCTCTTTCTTTGTTTATAGCGCAAAAAATAAAAACCGCAGAGGTGATCAAATACCGCCAAAAAAAAGCTCTATGTGTTTGAAGAAAATGATAAAAATGTCACATGGATACAGTGTAGCACGAGAGCGCAATTGTCATTCAAAGTGTGACATCGCTGAAGGCTGAAAATTGGCCTGGGCAGTGAGGGGGGGTGGCAGTGCCCGGTATTGAAGTAGTTAAGCCCCATTGTGCAGGCTGTAGGTTGCTGGTCGGTCGTGTTGGCGTGAGCCCCGGAGTCCTGCTTTAACCCTGTTTGTTTTTCTGTCTACGTTGGTAGGAAGACGCTGTGAACGCACCGATCGCTCCGGGTAAACACTCAATTAGTACACCGGGAACACATTTCCAAACAGTTCTGCTCCTTGACAGCATCACCGAGCGGATTTCTCATTGTTGCTGATTAAATCTTGGAAATACTCGGAGCGATTCTAAGGAAACGCTGCGCTGTGATATACGCAGCGCCCCTGCTGAGCCCTTCTATAAATACCAACCGCCTGGCCGTCCCCAGCTACAGCACACCAAGTCCCCCGGCACAGAACAAGCAGGCAGCCAGTGAAGGCAGAACTCCTTAGCTGTATACTTATTGTAGGTCATCGGATGAGCCTGACTTCATGGCAAGTACTTGACCTCCGGAACTGCGTTATCTTAAAGCGGAGCTGCACCCGCACCAAAAATATTAAAAGCCAGAAGCTACAAATACTGCAGCTGCTGACTTTTAATAAATGGACACTTACCTGTTCCAGGTTCCAGCGGTGTCGTCAGAATGTGACGAGCGAGCGCTCGTCTCTCGCTGCCCCGCCGCCATCCTCGGTCAGGGAATCAGGAAGTGAAGACGCAACGTCTTCACTGCCCGGTTCCCTACTGCGCATGCCCGAGTCGCGCTGCGCGTCTCTATTGGTCCCCGTTGTGTCCTGGGAACTGTGTTTCCCAAGACACAACGGGGCATCTGCGGATAGGGGCGGGGCAGTCCGGATAATTCGTCATGGAAGTGGACGAATCTGCACCCCCCGTCCCCTCCCCCCTGAAAGGTGCCAATTGTGGCACCGGAGGGGGGGGGGGAATCCGATAAGCGCAAGTTCCACTTTAGGGTGGAGCTCCGCTTTAAGGCTGCTTTCACACTGGGGCGGTTTGCAGGCGCTATTGCGCTAAAAATAGCGCCTGCAAACCGACCCGAAACAGCTGTTGCTGTGTCTCCAGTGTGAAAGCCCCGAGGGTTTTCACACTGGAGCGGTGCGCTAGCAGGACGGTAAAAAAAAGTCCTGCTAGCAGCATCTTTGGAGCGGTGAAGGAGCCGCGTATTCACCGCTCCTATACCGCTCCTACCCATTGAAATCAATGGGAGACCGCGGTGATACCACCGGCAAAGCGCCGCTGCAGCGGCGCTTTGCGGAGGTTTTTAACCCCTTTTCGGCCGCTAGCGGGGGTTAAAACCACCCCGCTAGCGGCCGCATACCGCGGGTAAAACGATGGTAAAGCAGCGCTAAATATAGCGCTACTTTACCGTCGCCGCCCCGCACCGCCCCAGTGTGAAGCCGGCCTAACTGGTAAACTGCCTGATCACGCAACGCTGTACCCAAATAAAAAAATTCCCCCCCCCCCCCAAAAATAGGGCTTTCTATTGGTGGTTATTGATCACCACTAGGGTTTTTTTTTTTTGTTTGCGCTATAAATGAAAAAAGACCAAAACATTTTTTTTTTCTGCCACAAAACATATAAAATGAAAAATGTAAAAAAATTATCATTTTCATAAATTTGGGCCAATATTTATGCTGCTACATATTTTTGGTAAACAGTGCCCTATTGTTGGTATCAGTGAGAGGAATTGTGCCCTATTGTATTTGGATTCATAATAATTGATGATGGATTTATAATTGAATGATGTGATTGATTATAGATTTATAATAACTGAATGATTTGATTGATGATGGATTTTATAATAATTGATGATGTGATTGATTATAGATTTATAATAACTGAATGATTTGATTGATGATGGATTTATAATAATTGATGATGTGATTGATTATAGATTTATAATAATTGAATGATGTGATTGATTATAGATTTATAATAACGGAATGATGTGATTGATGATTGATTTATAAGAATTGAATGATGTGATTGATGATGGATTTATAATAATTGGATGATGTGATTGATGATTGATTTATAACAATTGGATGATGTGATTGATTATGGATTTATAATAATTAAATGATGTGATTGATTATAGATTTATAATAACTGAATGATTTGATTGATGTTGGATTTATAATAATTGAATGATGTGATTGATTATAGATTTATAATAACTGAATGATTTGATTGATGATGGATTTTATAATAATTGATGATGTGATTGATGATGGATTTATAATAATTGATGATGTGATTGATTATAGATTTATAATAATTGGATGATGTTATTGACGATGGATTTATAATAATTGGATGATGTGATTGATGATTGATTTAAAATAATTGAATAATGTGATTGATTATAGATTTAGAATAATTGAATGATGTGATTGCTGATGGATTTATAATAAGTGAATGATGTGATTCATGATTGATTTATAACAATTGGGTGATATGATTGATGATGGATTTATAAGAATTGGATGATGTGATTGATGATGGATTTATAACTGAATGATGTGATTGATGATTGGCGTTCGATTTACATTGGTGAACCCGGCCTGACTCCTCCCCACTTTTTTTGGCTGAATATTTCACCGGCGTAGACAAATGGCGGTACGATGGTGTAGGTATCTTTCTCCCGGCACATACAATTTCCCTCGCCCGGCACCATGCGGGTTTCTTCTCTACCTCCTTCCCCAGCCCCGCCGTCTCTTGTGTTGTCACAAGGGTGTTCTTCAGCCTTTTCATCTCTAATAATCATCATTTTGGGCCATTTAGAGGGATGAATAGAAAGCGGTGACTCAATATGACCTTGAAAAGTCCGAACATTATCTTGTGAGATCAAAGGAAAAATCGAGAAATTGGGGCCCGCCGGAAAACAAAACCCGTGTCAGCCGCCACCTACTTGTTTAAGAATTTTCGGAAATGAGAAAAGCCGTTTAGCTCTTAATCCCGGGCTGCGTCAATATCTGCCTATTGACATATAACACGCCGGCATTAGCCAGCCACAATACCCGGAGAGCATAATAATGAAGAGGAGAGCGCGATAACGCGGGCCGAGTTATATATATATATATACCATGTCCAACACGTCTACATTCATCTCCATCAGCGGGACCAGACCATCATTACCATCATTAACCTGATGAAGGACGACCATTAATAATGATTACATTGATTATATGTAAAGAGGACCATCCCCTCCCCCTCACAGAGCCACATACTCTACAAGGAAGACGGTCCCCGCAGCGCGACCGGCGCGTTCCTTTGTTTTTTTTTTGCCAGGTCCGGAGGCTCCATCGTTCAATATGATGCATTGTCATGGCATAATTACTGCTCCATGATGAGGATTAATCACTTCCAATAATACAATCTTGCATGCAGCTATTTATTAAAATACATCTAAACCCTGACTGGAAGGCATTTCGTTTGTGCACCGTAAAAAAATTGCAATGGTTTTTCTTGTTTTGTACATTTCCCCATCTCAGTGCTGCTGCTCTCCAGCAGCCACTTCCTGTCTACATGCGTTTAGTCCGGCGTCGGCTGCTCCGGAGCGGCCTGCTGCTAGTCTCATGTTTGTGTAATGTGTGTTGCTGTTGTTGTAGTGTGGTCACTTGTAGTCTCCACCAGGGGGCGCACATTAGAGCTTGACAACCAGTGGTGGCCAGTAATGCAGCCGCCCCCCCCCTAATCTACATGCAGGGTGCCGGACACATGGATTCCAATGGGGTTTTTTTTTTTGTTGAAGCACGTGATTAGAACCTGAGGTTTTAATAGGCTAAAAAAAAGGGTGGGCTCGGGGTGCAGAGCATTGCGCCCTGAGCCCACCCAGTTGTGTGACAATAGCAAATTAATATTCGCTATTGTCTTCCTGATTCGCCTCCTGGGCTAATCAGGAAGACCCGTCACCCGATTGGCCCGAGAGGAGAAGCGGAGAGGCGATCCTATTGGCCACCTAGGAGGAAGAAGGAGGAGACACACGGCGGAATCCGCCGTGATGCCAAGGAGGAGGAGACGCAGGGGAAGCTGCTGCCCATTGCCCAGAGGACCTAGAAGAGGTAAGTGCGGGGCTGGTGACCGAAAATTAAAAAAACAAAAAAAAATTAAAATAAATCATGTTTAATAGTTTGTTATAAAATTTTGCAAACAGGTAATTTTTCTGCTTCATTGATATGCGCTGATGAGGCGGCATTGGTGGGCACTGATAGGCTGCACTGGTGGGCACTGATAAGCTGCACTAGTGGGCACTGATAGGCTGCACTGGTGGGCACTGATAGGCTGCACTGGTGGGCACTGATAAGCTGCACTGGTGGGCACTGATTGGCTGCGCTGGTGGGCACAGATAGGCTGCGCTGGTGGGCACAGATAGGCTGCACTGGTGGGCACAGATAAGGTGGCACTGGTGGGGACATATAAGTCGGCACTGATGGGCATGGATGGGTGGCACGGATGGGCACTGATAGATGGCACTGATAGATGGCACTAATAGATGGCACTGATAGATGGCACTGATAGGTGGCACTGATGGGCACTGGTAGGTGACACTGATGGGCACTGGTGGGTGACACTGATGTGCAGCACTGTAAAGGCACATTGTGGGCACTGGCACTGTGGGCACTGACAGATGGCACTGTGGGCACTGACAGATGGCACTGTGGGCACTGACAGGTGAAGCTGGTGGGCACTGACAGGTGGAGCTAGTGGACACTGGTAGGCGGCACTTATATAGGGCACAGGTGGGCACAATGGGTTTACTTCCTCTTTAACACTTCAGTAGGGATGAGCTTCGAGTTCGAGTCGAACATTGCCTGTTCGCCTGTTCAGCGAACAGCTAACAATTTGGGGTGTTCGCGGCAAATTCGAAAAGCCGCGAGCACCCTGTAAAAGTCTATGGGAGAAATCTCAAGTGCTAAGTTTAAAAGCCTATATGCAATATGTTTCCCGTGCTTAGAACTGTCCCTGCACAAAGTGTCATTTTTGCAGGAAAAAAAGCTATTTAAAATCACTCGCGGCTAATGAATTGTCGGCTCCCGTAACACAGAGAACAGTCATTCATTGAAAGTCATTGATAAAAAAAAAGTCATTGATAAAAATAAATAAAAAGCGTGGGGTTCCCCCAAATTCAATTACCAGGCCCTTCAGGTCTGCTATGGATATTAAGGGGAACCCTGCTTCAAATTTTTTAAAAAATGACGTAGGGGTCCCCCTAAATATCCATACCAGACCCTTCAGGTCTGGGATGGATTTTAAGGGGAACCCCGGCCAAAAAAAAAAAATGGCGTGGGGTCCCCCTCAAAATCCATACCAGACATTATCCAAGCACGCAACCTGGCAGGCCGCAGGAAAAGAGGGGGGGACGAGAGCGGCCCCCCTCCCACCTGAACCATACCAGGCCACATGCCCTCAACATTGGGAGTGTGCTTTGGGGGTCTGTGACCCCTCAAAGCACCATGTCCCCATGTTGATGGGGACAAGGGCCTCGTCCCCACAACCCTGGCCATTGGTTGTGGGGGTCTGCGGGTGGGGGGCTTATCGGAATCTGGAAGCCCCCTTTAACAAGGGGACCCCCAGATCCGCCCCCCCCCCCCCCCCCCCCTGGGTGAAATGGTACCTACCATTTCACCAAAAAAGTGACAAAAATGTTAAAAATTACAGGAGACGGTCTTTGACAATTCCTTTATTAAAATCTTCTTTCTTCTGGTCTTCCTTCTTCCTTTCTTCATCCTTCGGTTTCTTCATCTTCTTCTTCCATCTTCTACCATCTTCTTCCATCTTCTTCTTCCATGGCGTCGGCGTCTCTTCTTGGGCCACTCCGCGCAATGGGAGGCTCCCGCTGTGTGAGGCTTCGCTGCGTCTGACAGCTCTTTTATAATGGAGGGCGGGGCCACCTGGTGATCCCGCCCCGCTCTGACGCACGGCCCAAGAAGAGACGCCGACGCCGTGGAAGAAGATGCCGGACGAGAAGACCAGAGCAAGAAGAAGCGGATTGGAGGAAGAAGAAGATGGAATAAGAAGATGGAAGAAGATGGTAGAAGATGGAGGAAGAAGATGAAGAAACTGAAGGATGAAGAAAGGAAGAAGGAAGACCAGAAGAAAGAAGAAAGAAGATTTTAATAAAGGAATTGTCAAAGACCGTCTCCTGTCATTTTTAAAATTTTTGTCACTTTTTTGGTGAAATGGTACCCTTACCATTTCACACGGGGGGGGGGATCTGGGGGTCCCCTTGTTAAAGGGGGCTTCCAGATTCCGATAAGCCCCCCGCCCGCAGACTCCCACAACCAATGGCCAGGGTTGTGGGGACGAGGACCTTGTCCCCATCAACATGGGGACATGGTGCTTTGAGGGGTCACAGAACCCCAAAGCACCCTCCCAATGTTGAGGGCATGTGGCCTGGTACGGTTTAGGAGGGAGGGGGGCCGCTCTCGTCCCCCCCTCTTTTCCTGCGGCCTGCCAGGTTGCGTGCTCGGATAACCCCACGCTTTTTTTTTTTTTTAATGAATGACTGTTCTCTGTGTTACGGGAGCCGGCAATTCATTAGCCGCGAGTGATTTTAAATAGCTTTTTTTCCTGCAAAAATGACACTTTGTGCAGGGACAGTTCTAAGCACGGGAAACATGCGCCCCTTCACAGGCATACTATAGACACCCCCCAGGTACGAAATTTAAAGGAATATTACACTTTTATTGTTTCACATTAAGCATTATTAAAATCACTGCTCCTGAAAAAATGGCCGTTTAAAAAAAAAAAAATTTGCATTGATACATGTCCCCTGGGGAAGGACCCAGGTACCCATGACAATAACATGCATATAAGCCTTTAAAATTAGCACTTTTGATTTTGAACATTCGAGTCCCATAGACTTTAATAGGGTTCTAAAGTTCACACGAGCTTTAGGTCTGTTCGCAGGTTCGGCTCATCCCTACACTTCAGCTGTCAACAGGGGAGACCCCACTGACAGCTCAAAGAACCGAGCCTGAAAGTACCGATACTTGTGCAAATACTCTGTATCGGCACTGATACCGATACTAGTATCGGTGCAACCATAAATTATATTATCATGTAAAGGTTTAAATAAAGTCTAATTGATTCAGAGTAGATCTTAGCACCGAAATGCTTGTCAGGAGGTTGGGCAAGCAGGGGTTGCTGGATGTATTAGCAATATTTGACTACCTTTTGTGCTTTCTGGGATTTGCTTGCAAGAAGTGCGGTGTAATAGTTGCAAAATGTAAGCAGTAGTGAAGGGAGTAGGGGTCAGCTGAGACCATGGCCTTGATGTACAAATGTTCATTAGGAACGAGGGACTGTTATTGGCTGAGCGGAGTAGCGGCTGTACTCTAAGGTCTCTTCTTGCTGCGATACATCATACTGCACTGCGGGCAGCAGCGGCATCCCATGTAATTGTTTTCCACCTACAAATCTGCAATCTTATTTTATGATCACCACCTGGAGTGCCCAGCTCCCCGTGCCGTTTTCTGACAATCCCTTGCCTTGGAAACGGAGAGAACTCATTTTCAAGATTGGAAAGACTTCAACAGGACCCAGGGAATGTGTGTGCGCCGCTCCAGCTCGGTGGTGAGGTGGGTATGGGGTCGATACTTCCGCAACTGCTGCTGGAGGGCTGACAGGGGATGGAACCCCTTCCTGGCTCCTGTGTAAATGCAAGGTAAACATCCACTGTGTCCTGGAATAGGGAATAGATAGGGAATAGAGTGGCAACTAGGGGTGCAACGGATCAAAAAACTCACGGATCGGATCGTTCCTCGGATCAGAGTCACAGATCGGATAATTTTTCGGATCAGCAAATAATAATTGAATTTGCAAAAACCTGTGAAAATTCCACCACCATATAGTCCCCACTGTAATATCCACAATCTCCCCATTGTAATATACATCTCCCCCACTGTAATATTGGGTGCAGAGTAAGGCTGGGTGCAGCTGAGTATGGCTGGGTACGGCTGGGTATGGCTGGGTATTACCGAGTATTGCAGAGTATGGCTGGGTATAGCAGAGTATGGCAAAATATGGCTGGGTATGGCAGAGTATGGCTGGGTATTGCAGAGTATGGCTGGGTATGGCAGAGTATGGCTGGGTATGGCAGAGTATGGCTGGGTATTGCAGGGTATGGCAGGGTATTGCAGAATATTGCAGGGTATGGCAGAGTATTGCAAGGTACGGCAGAGTATGGCTGGGTATGACTGGGTATTGCAGAGTATTGCAAGGTACGGCAGAGTATTGCAGAGTATCGCTGGGTATTGCAGAATATTGCAGGGTACGGCAGAGTATTGCAGAGTATGGCTGGGAATGGCTGGGTATTGCAGAGTATGGCAGGCTATTGCAGAGTATTGCAAGGTACGGCAGAGTATTGCAGAGTATGGCTGGGTATTGCAGAGTATGGCTGGGTATCACCGAGTATTGCAGAGTATGGCTGGGAATGGCTGGGTATTGCAGAGTATGGCTGGGTATCACCGAGTATTGCAGAGTATGGCGGGGTAGGGCAGAGTATGGTGGGGTAGGGCAGAGTATGGCTGGGTATTGCAGAGCATGGCTGGGTATTGCAGGGTATTGCAGAAGATTGCAGGGTATGGCAGAGTATTGCAGGGTATGGCAGAGTATTGCAAGGTACGGCAGAGTATTGCAGAGTATGGCTGGGTATTGCAGAGTATGGCTGGGTATCACTGAGTATTGCAGAGTATGGCTGGGTATGGCTGGGTATGGCAGAGTATGGCGGGGTATGGCAGAGTATGGCTGGGTATTGCAGAGCATGGCTGGGTATTGCAGGGTATGGCAGAGTATTGCAGGGTATGGCAGAGTATTGCAAGGTACGGCAGAGTATTGCAGAGTATGGCTGGGTATGGCAGAGTACTGGCAGGGTATGGCAGAGTATTGGCAGGGTATGGCTGGGTATTGCAGAGTATTGCAAGGTACGGCAGAGTATTGCAGAGTATGGCTGGGTATTGCAGAGTATTGCAAGGTACGGCAGAGTATTGCAGAGTATGGCTGGGTATGGCAGAGTATTGGCAGGGTATGGCAGAGTATTGGCAGGGTATGGCATGGACCTCTCATCTTCAGGAAGATACATTGTCATCAAGATTCAATCACTCGTGTATTTCTCGGTTCCACTTAACAGATTTATTTATGGGATCCCCAAGTTCACCCAATTCATCTCATTTAACTTTTGTAATTTGGAGGAGATCAGCTCATGTTGCTGCGCTAATGACATTTTCTGTTTTCTTGTTTCTTTTCATCCCCCTAATATTATTCATTGGCGTATTCTACCACTTAGCCGGCATTTTTCAGGCCAATTCTCCGTAAAAAAAAAAAAAAAAAAAACGTACGGCAACATTCGTTTTGTGATTACCCGATTATTGAGGAAACAACAGGAACGGGGCTCATTTGCATAAAATAATTGGCACGGTCAGGACTTCCTATTTATCATTCATACATAAATAATGGTGATTGTGATGCTTTCCGAGCGCCGCGGCCTGGGAAATTGACTTGAAGCCCCGTGAGTTGGGAATTAGGGATGAGACTCTGCATATGTAAGCGGCACGCCGCTGATTCTCCAAACATACAGATAAGGGTTCCCGAGTCTGCGGCAGAGAACCGCGACTTCGGCTGGAGGATCATGGGAGATCCGATGAAGATTCTAGTCAGTCACTCAAGTATCATGATGGCTTTTTGTGCACAAGTTTAGTTTTATTCTTAATGAAATAAGTGCCGCCTTTACTATGTAACCACCCAGTACAACATAAAAGAGACAATTTGCAACATAAAAGAAACAATATTTACAAAACAATATTCTTTTGATTATACAATAACAATGAGGGCTGTACCAAAAGTAAAGGAAAAAACGGGCATAACTTTTCTTTATTAATTTATATAGGTTGTTCAGATTTCACATGTTGGTAGAGTAAGGCCGGCCATAGACCGAGTGATTTTCTTTTCAACCACGGGTGGCAAGAAAAAAATAAAAAAACGCTTAATTCCCTCATCAACACAGTCAGTGTGAATGGGGGAATCCCTCCCACTGAGTCATTAAGAACACAGTGATTATCGCTAGTGCTTATAACATCTGCTAGCGATACTCGCATTTAAAATCCAACAGGCTGGTTGTACCCAAGTGGATTGATCAATCAACTTGGGTACATTCAGCCTGCCCATACATGGTACGAATCTTGGCCGCGTCCTGCTCAACCGGCTGAGATTCGAACCGTCTATGGGCGGCATAACCAGGGCTGGTGCAAGGATTTTTGACACCCTAGGCGAAACCTAATTTTGCCACCCCTTCTTGGCTCCACCCCTGACCCCAACCCCTTTGTCCTGCCCATGTATAACCCACCTTTTTAATGAAGCGCCCATCAAATGCAGCCCACCAGCACCCATCAAATGCAGCCTAGCAGTGCCCATCAAATGCAGTCCACCTGCTGCCATCAAATGCAGCCCACCTGCGCCCATCAAATGCAGCCCACCGGTGCCCATCAAATTCAGCCCACCAGCGCCCATCAAATGCAGCCCACCAGCACCTATCAAATGCAGCCCACCAGCGCCCATCAAATGCAGCCCACCAGCGTCCATCAAATGCAGTCCACCAGCGCCCATCAAATGCAGCCCACCAGCGCCCATCAAATGCAGCCCACCAGTGCCCATCAAATGCAGACCACCAGTGCCCATCAAGTGCAGCCTACCAGAGCCCATCAAATGCACCCCAGTATCACAGACTCCTCCCATGTACGTAAGTATCACAGACTCCTCCCATGTACATAAGTATCACAGGCTCCTCCCATGTACAGAAGTATTACAGGCTCCTCCCATGTACATAAGTTTTACAGGCTCCTCCCATGTACATAAGTACCACAGGCTCCTCCCATGTACATAAGTATCACAGGCTCCTCCCATGTACATAAGTATTACAGGCTCCTCCCATGTACATAAGTTTTACAGGCTCCTCCCATGTACATAAGTATCACAGGCTCCTCCCATGTACATAAGTATCACAGACTCCTCCCATGTACATAAGTATCACAGGCTCCTCCCATGTACATAAGTTTTACAGGCTCCTCCCATGTACATAAGTATCACAGGCTCCTCCCATGTAAATACGTTTTACAGACTCCTCCCATGTATATAAGTATCACAGGCTCCTCCCATGTACATAAGTATCACAGGCTCCTCCCATGTAAATAAGTATCACATGCTCCTCCCATGTACATAAGTATCACAGGCTCCTCCCATGTACATAAATATCACAGGCTCCTCCCATGTACATAAGTATCACAGGCTCCTCCCATGTACATAAGTATCACAGGCTGCTCCTATATAAATAAATGATATAAAAGTAGCGCATTGCTGAATAGAAAAATATGGCCTGGTCATGAAGGGGATAATATCTTCCGGAGCTGAAGTGGTTATCTCCTGTCTGAACAATGTTTATAAACAATGTTACTTTGTATCTCCAAATCTGATCAATGTTTATAAATAATGTTAATTTGTATCTCTCTATGGCCGGCTTCACACTGGGGCGGTGCGGGGCATGGACGGTAAAGCAGCGCTATATTTAGCGCTGCTTTACCATCGTTTTACCCGCGGTATGCGGCCGCTAGCGGGGTGGTTTTAACCCCCGCTAGCGGCCGAAAAAGGGTTAAAAACCTCCGCAAAGCGCCGCTGCAGCGGCGCTTTGCCGGCGGTATCCCCGCGGTCTCCCATTGATTTCAATGGGAAGGAGCGGTATAGGAGCGGTGAACACACCGCTCCTTCACCGCTCCAAAGATGCTGCTAGCAGGACTTTTTTTACCGTCCAGTGTGAAAGCCCTCAGGGCTTTCACACTGGAGACACAGCAACAGCTGTTTCGGGTCGGTTTGCAGGCGCTATTTTTAGCGCAATAGCGCCTGCAAACCGCCCCAGTGTGAAAGCAGCCTATCTCACATCTGAACAATGTTTATAAATAATGTTACATTGTATCTTTTTCTATCTGCCGTGTTATCAATGTTTATAAACAATGTTACTTTGTATGCTTCTATCTCCAAATCTGATCAATGTTTATAAATAATGTTGCATTGTATATTTTTCTATGTGCCGTGTTATTAATGTTTATAAACATTGTTATTCTGTATCTTTCTTTCTATCTCCTGTCTGATCAATGTTTATAAACAATGTTACTTTGTATCTCTTTATCTAACATCTGATCAATGTTTATAAACAATGTTACATTGTAGCTTTCTGTCTCCCATCTGATCAATGTTTATAAACAATGTTACTGTGTCATGAAGAGGGTAACATTTTCCGGAGCTCAGGTGGTTAATATTACTTTATCGTTTTTTTCTTGAGTTCTGATTTTTTTCTTTTTTTAGCTGAGACAGAGATTTGTGTTTTCGGAGTTCTTTGTGAATCCTTCTCCCCTGTTCCCCGCGGAATGATGTAACACATTCATTCTGTGGAAGGTAAGTAATTGGCTTGGAGATGAAATAATAGAGGATAGTCATTTACTGTTCACTAATGAACTTCTCCATGAGAAAAACAAGCATAGAAGCCGGCGAAGGACAATTCATCTTCCCTGCGTTCACCGACGCACTTAACACCCCGTATTGTTTTAAGTCGTTGAACATCAGAAAAGAACATTTCATTTTTCAGATTTCATTATAAGAGAGAAGGGAGCGCAGCCCTCCTATAATACAATCGTCTAGATCTGCATTTGCCAAAATACCTGAGACATTTACAGAGTGTTCTCAGGGCGCCCCCGCCGAGTCCTTAAAGTGCCGTAAAAAAAATAAAACGATCGGTTATTATTCCGCGTTACAGACATATTGTTTCTGGGATCGCGGCTGACCTTATTATAAACCAACAGAACAAAGTTCATCAGGGAAGCTGATCCACGTCTGACTCACAATCCTCTGAAACTTCACCCAATTCCAATTATAAACCGTGTAGAAATGTTTACCGCGCGCCCCGACGCGTTTTCACCACTATCATCACAGCGGCAGAAAATTGGCAATTATTTGTTTAGGTTTAGTAACAAGTAAATAGACCGAAACACGAAAATAATGATTATGTAACAATTCCGTATCATTATTTAATAAATACGAGACATTCCAGGATTAGAAATAGGAGGGAACTGCGTGTTTTATTCTGAGATCCTTTATTAACCACTTCATCTCTGGAAGATTTTACCCCCCTTTCATGGCCAAAGCATTTTTTGCTATTCGGCACTTTGCTACTTTAACTGGAAATTGCGCGGTCATGCAACGCTGTACCCAAATTACATTTATATAATTTTTTATTTTTTTTTTACAAAAATTCCGCCAGCAAAAGTCCGATGGAGCGTACACACGGTCAGAATTTCCAACCAAAAGCTCACATCGGACTTTTGCTGGCGGAATTTCCAACCGTGTGTACGCGGCATTACATGTTAGGTATCTATTTACTCAGCGTAACATCCTCTTTCACAATTTTCCAAACAAATTGCGTTTGAAAGACGGCTGCGCAAATACCATGTGGCATAAAATATTGCAATGGCCGCCATTTTATTCTCCAGAGTCTTTGCTAAAAATATATACAGTGTATAATGTTTGGGGGTTCTAAGTAATTTTCTAGCAAAAAATACAGATTTTAACTTGTAAACAACAGATGTCAGAAATAGGAAACAAATTGGAAACAAAAGGAAACAAATGTGTTGTTGGCGGTGTGTTGTTGGTGGTGTGTGTTGTTGGCGGTATGTTGTTGGTGGTGTGTTGTTGGCGGTGTGTGTGTTGTTGGCGGTGTGTGTTGTTGGCGGTGTGTGTTGTTGGCGGTGTGTGTGTTGTTGGTGGTGTGTTGTTGGCGGTGTGTGTGTGTGTTGGTGGTGTGTGTGTTGTTGGCAGTGTGTGTTGTTGGCAGTGTGTGTGTTGTTGGCGGTGTGTGCGTTGGCGGTGTGTGTGTTGTTGGCGGTGTGTGTTGTTGGCGGTGTGTGTTGTTGGCTGCGTGTGTGTTGTTGGCGGTGTGTGTGTTGTTGGCGGTGTGTGTGTTGTTGGCGGTGTGAGTGTTGTTGGCGGTATGTTGTTGGTGGTGTGTTGTTGGCGGTGTGTGTGTTGTTGGCGGTGTGTGTGTTGGCGGTGTGTGCGTTGTTGGCGGTGTGTGTTGTTGGCGGTGTGTGTTGTTGGCTGCGTGTGTGTTGTTGGCGGTGTGTGTGTTGTTGGCGGTGTGTGTGTTGGTGATGTGTGTGTTGTTGGCGGTGTGTGTGTTGGTAGTGTGTGTGTGTTGTTGGCGGTGTGTGTGTGGTGGTGGTGTGTGTGTTGGTGGTGTGTGTGTGTGTTGGTGGTGTGTGTGTTGGTGGTGTGTGTGTGTTGTTGGCGGCGTGTGTGTTGTTGGCGGTGTGTGTTGTTGGTGGTGTGTGTGTTGTTGGTGGTGTGTGTGTTGTTGGCGGTGTGTGTTGGCGGTGTGTGTTGTTGGCGGTGTGTGTGTTGTTGGCGGTGTGTGTTGGTGGTGTGTGTGTTGTTGGCGGTGTGTGTTGTTGGCAGTGTATGTTGTTGTTGGGGTGTGTGTTGATGGTGGTGTGTGTTGTTGGCGGTGTGTGTGTTGTTGGCGGTGTGTGTGGTGTTGGCGGTGTGTGTTGGCGGTGTGTGTGTTGTTGGCGGTGTGTGTGTTGTTGGCGGTGTGTGTGTTGTTGGCGGTGTGTGTGTTGTTGTTGCGGGGTGTGTGTTGTTGGCGGGGTGTGTTGTTGGCTGGGTGTGTTGTTGGCGGGGTGTGTTGTTGGCGGGGTGTGTGTTGTTGGCGGGGTGTGTTGTTGGCGGTGTGTGTTGTTGGCGGTGTGTGTTGGCGGTGTGTGTGTTGTTGGCGGTGTGTGTGTTGTTGGCGGTGTGTGTGTTGTTGGCGGTGTGTGTGTTGTTGGCGGTGTGTGTTGGCGGTGTGTGTGTTGTTGGCAGTGTGTGTGTTGTTGGCGGTGTGTGTGTTGTTGGCGGTGTGTGTGGTGTTGGCGGTGTGTGTTGGCGGTGTGTGTGTTGTTGGCGGTGTGTGTGTTGTTGGCGGTGTGTGTGTTGTTGGCGGTGTGTGTGTTGTTGGCGGTGTGTGTGGTGTTGGCGGTGTGTGTTGGCGGTGTGTGTGTTGTTGGCGGTGTGTGTGTTGTTGGCAGTGTGTGTGTTGTTGGCGGTGTGTGTGTTGTTGGCGGTGTGTGTGGTGTTGGCGGTGTGTGTTGGCGGTGTGTGTGTTGTTGGCGGTGTGTGTGTTGTTGGCGGTGTGTGTGGTGTTGGCGGTGTGTGTTGGCGGTGTGTGTGTTGTTGGCGGTGTGTGTGTTGTTGGCGGTGTGTGTGTTGTTGGCGGTGTGTGTGTTGTTGGCGGTGTGTGTGTTGTTGGCGGGGTGTGTTGTTGGTGGTGTGTGTTGTTGGCGGTGTGTGTGTGTGTTGGCGGTGTGTGTGTTGTTGGCGGTGTGTGTGGTGTTGGCGGTGTGTGTTGGCGGTGTGTGTGTTGTTGGCGGTGTGTGTGTTGTTGGCAGTGTGTGTGTTGTTGGCGGTGTGTGTGTTGTTGGCGGTGTGTGTGGTGTTGGCGGTGTGTGTTGGCGGTGTGTGTGTTGTTGGCGGTGTGTGTGTTGTTGGCGGTGTGTGTGGTGTTGGCGGTGTGTGTGTTGTTGGCCGTGTGTGTGTGGTTCCCCTTTGTGAAGAATCCCAGAACCATTCCCCGTCTCGGCTCCTTCCCGCTCGGCGTCCTCTTATTGCCGCTCTCTATCATTGCATAGAACTCATATTTGATTTGTGAAGCACTTAGGTAAATATCATCCATCCCGCGCCGGCTCACCTGTTCTTTTATTCATGGGCTGTGGGGCTCTTGTAGCGTCTCCCCCGGCTGTCGCTCTCCTAACATTTACTCGTTATGTTCTCTGAGCTCCGGGCTTTGATTAAACAAGGAAGAAAACACTGCGTGCCAGCGCCGCGCCCCCCCCCCCCCAATGGAGTATAAACATGGCAGCTGTGAGAGAGTGAGACCCTCTTCCACCAAAAATCAGATAGTGGGGTGGTTCCCACCATTGGTTGTGTCAGAATGCCAGAGAGTCACGTGAGCGTTTTCCTGAACCGCGTGGTTATACGCTGCTCTCTGCGGATGAACCCTGGTGCCGTTATTATTAATGGCACCCCCCCCCATGCATCTACCAAATGTCAGCGCATTTTCAGCCTACGCGTTTCGGCAAGTAGCCTTAACCATAGCTGTCTTATAGCTAATGGAGCAAGGACTGTGCTTAATTAGCTTCAGTGGAGGGCAGGGGAGGCATCAGAGGTCTGATAGATCCCTGATGTCTTAGTCACAGCAAACGCAGGAACCTGTCACTGCAAAATTCCATTATTTATTTAACTTGCCTATCGGGCACTTTTGCCCCCTTCCTGCCAGGCCAATTTTCAGCTTTCAGCGCTGTCACACTTTGAGTGACAATTGCGCGGTCATGCAACACTGTACACATATGACATTTTTTATAATTTTCTTCACACAAATAGAGCTTTCTTTTGGTGGTTTACAACCCCTTTAAACTGCACAAGGGGGTTTTTCATTATAGGGGCAATAAGGATGTGGAACTCTCTTCCACAATTGGTGGTGTCAGTGGGGAGTATTGATATTTTTAAAAGACTCTTGGATGTGCATCTTAAAGAACACAACATACAGGGATATGAGAAATGATTATCGACACTGACACACGTCACCTACACAGGTTGAACTGCATGGACTTTTGTCTTTATTCAACTTTACCAGCTATGTAACTATGTTTTTCGATGCATTAACCACTAGGCGTCCGCGCTATAGTCGAAAGACGGCTGCAGTGCGGACTCCAATTGCCGGGAGGGCGTCCCTGGACGTCCTCAAGTTTACTTCCCCGATGCGCGCCGCGGCGGGCGTGCATCAGGGAAATTCTGTGTTGGCTGTGTCCCTTGGACCTATGGTACCCCATACTCATTTACATAGGGTGGGGGCCGGGATCTGGGGGCCCTCTTGTTAAAGGGGGCTCCCGGATTCCAATAAGCCCCCCGACAACCAACGGCCAGGGTTGTTGGGAAGAGGCCCTTGTCCTCATCAACATGGGGACAAGGTGCTTTGGGGTGGGGGGCCCGCAGAGCGCCCCCCTTCCCCAAAGCACCCACCGCCCCATGTTGAGGACATGCGGCCTGGTACGGCAGGTGCTGCAGCTGCTCTTGCCTCGTATTTGGTCCGTCGGACCAGCATACAGACGAACAGGTTTCCCCCTAGAAACTGAGTCCGGCGGAGTTCCGGTGGGAAAATTTCTAAAGTCCGTCGGATTTTTGGCATGCAAAGGTCCGATAGAGCCCACACACGATCGGAATGTCCGACGGATTCGTTCCGTTGGACTTTTGCTGTCAAAAAGTCCGGTCGCGTGTACGCGGCATAAGTGTATTGGGAAATGTTTTCCCTGCAAAAGACAACTTAACTGCTTAAAGCGGAGCTCCACCCTAAAATGGAACTTCCGCTTATCGGATTCCTCCTCCCCCTCCGGTGCCACAATTGTCTCCTTTCAGGGGGGTGCAGATACCTGTATAATACAGGTATCTGCACCCACTTCCGGGACGAGATAGCCGGAGATGCCCCGCCCATATCCGAAGCTGCCCCGTTGTGTCTTGGGAAACACAGTTCCCAGGACACAACGGGGACCAATAACGACGCGCAGCCCGACTCGCGCATGCGCAGTAGGGAACCGGGCAGTGAAGCCGCTGCGTCTTCACTTCCTGATTTCTTGACAGAGGATGGCGGCGGGGGCAGCCGAGAGATGAGAGATCGCTCGCCATCTTCTGCCGACACCGCTGGAACCTGGAACAGGTAAGTGTCCATTTATTAAAAGTCAGCAGCTGCAGTATTTGTAGCTGCTGACTTTAAAAAAAAAAAATTTCAGGTGGACCTCCTCTTTAAGGACCGCCTCCTGCACATTTACGTCGGCAGAATGGCACGGCTGGGCACATCAATTGCCCTTTAAGAGCCGTGACCCGCGGACCCGATCGCCGATGGTGTCCGGCGATCGGGTCACAGAGCTGAAGAACGGGGAGAGGTCTGTGTAAAAAAAACTCTCCCCATGCTTCCTAGTGAGACTGACACTGATCGTCTGTTCCCTGTCATCGGGAAAGACGATCAGTGATGTCGAACGCCAAGCCACGCCCCCCTACAGTAAAAAAACACACACAGGTCACACTTAACCCCTCCCCGCCCCCTAGGGGTTAACCCCTTCACTGCCAGTGTCATTTACACAGGAATCAGTGCATTTAAATAGCACTGATTGCTGTATAAATGACAATGGTCCCAAAAATGTGTAAAAAATGTCCGATGTGTCCGCCATAATGTCGCAGTCACAATAAAAATCGCGCTGATCGCCGCCATTACTAGTAAAAAAAAAATATTAATAAAAATGCTATAAAACTATCCCCTATTTTGTAAACGCTATAACTATTGCGCAGACCAATCAATAATCGCTTATTGCGATTTTTTTTTTTTTACCAAAAATATGTAGAAGAATACGTATCGGCCTAAACTGAGGAAAACATTTTTTATATATTTTTTGGGGATATTTATTATAGCAAAAAGTAAAAAATATTGCATTTTTTTCAAAATTGCCGCTCTATTTTTGTTTATAGCGCAAAAAATAAAAACCGCAGGGGCGATCAAATACCACCAAAAGAAAGCTCTATTTGTGGGGAAAAAAAGGACGCCAATTTTGTTTGGGAGCCACGTCGCACAACCGCGCAATTGTCACTTAAAACGACGCAGTGCCGAATCGCAAAAAAGGGGCCTGGTCCTTTGGCTGCCAATTGGTCCGGGGCTGAAGTGGTTAAACATCAGAAAATACAATTTTGCAAGGGTGTCGTTTCCAGCTTCTGCTCTCACATTTCTACAGCACTTTATTTTTATTTTTTATAAATTTACATGAAATGTGTTTTACAGAATGTAGGATATTCTTGGATTCTGAGAGTGACATATGACAGGTCCCAAGAGATTTACAGCTCCAGACATAATGGAATGTTCTGTATGGGAAGTTTTAGGTCCTTTGCACACAGGGCCGTTCAGCTGCAGAGCATCTCTCCTAGAGCTTTAGTGCGCCTGGGAGGGACAGCCCACTGCAGGCCACCTGTATAAGGCTGGATTCACACCTATGGCAGTTTTAGTGCTTTTTGCATTTGGCAGATTTGCACTACAGCCCATTTAACATGGTTTCCTATGGAACACGTTCTGTAGTTCAAATCTGCAAAATGCAAAAAGCACTAAAAATGCCATAGGTGTGAATCCAGCCTAAGTCTATGGCAGGCTACCTCTTTACAAAGCTGAATGCTGTACTTATCGGTGTGTAGAGTCCTGTTCATTCAGGGATGAAGTTCCAGAACACAAGTCTTCTGCAGCTGAACGGCCCGTGTGCAAGGACCTTACAAGCCAACCAGAAAGATCAGAAAGATCAGGGAAATCTTGTGTTGTCTGCAGGGCCGGTGCTACCACTAGGCAAACTAGGCAGCCGCCTAGGGCACCCTGCTGCCTAGGGGCTCCCAGCCACTCTCTTCTCTCTGCAGCAAGCAACTAAATCTTAGCATCAGCAGGCACCTGCCGCTCCAGTCGCACATAGTGTCAGAGGCGCAGCGGTGGCAGAGAACTGTGTCTGTGTCCCGACTCCGGAATGAATGGAAGCAAGCAAACATCATTGATGGACACGGGAAGGCTGCATTTGATGGCCGCTGGTGAGACTGCATTTGATGGCCGCTGGTAAAGCTACATTTGATGGCCGCTGGTGAGGCTGCATTTGATGGCCACTGGTGAGGCTGCATTTGATGGGCATGGGTAGGCTGTATTGATAGGCACTGGTAGGCTGCATGGATGGGCGCTGGTAGGCTGCATTGATGGGCACTGGTAGGCTGCATTGATGGGCACTGGTAGGCTGCATTGATGGGCGCTTGTGAGGCTGCATTGATGGGCGCTGGTGAGGCTGCATTTGATGGGCGCTGGTGGCCTGCATTTGATGGGCATTTCGTTAAAAAGGTGGAGCATACATGGGCAGGGCAAAAAGGGTGGAGTCAGGGGTGGAAATTAGGTTTCGCCTAGGGTGTCAAAAATCCTTGCACCAGCCCTGGTTGTCTGCCTTTGTTTTCCTATATGATATACATACATTTTTATTTCGATACGTCAGGTTTGCAATGCAATTAATATAACAAATTGCTTTTTGTGTACAATGATCGGATCATTCTGAATATTGATGAAGGTTGTATCTTCTGCACAGATGCAAAGTTGGAGTTCTTTGTGGTTCTGTCATTCAGATATTACAGTAGTATGCCGTTCTGTTTTTATAGTTTATCAGCATTTTATTACCAATTGTTATATCTATAGTATGAAAGGTAAAAAAAACTGCGCTAATCAAGAAATAAAATAAAAAAATGTAAAAATCAATAGACCTCAAATACAGCAGCAATAATAGTGGGATGAACACAAATAAAGAATAAAAAGAAAAAAATCGCGCTATTGAAGTCCAAATAGAAATATTCCCACTGTGGGGTAAACTAAAAGTCAATTTCAGCGGAAATAATTTCTTCAGCCAGAATAATCTCCAAAATGCTGCTTCGTGTACTTATAGAAAACATGCTTACCAGAAGTAAGCCATAAATTAGCGTATGGCTTTAACCCAGCCCGGGTTGATGATCCGGTTGCTGTGAAGATGTGGTAAAGCGATGTAGTGTGCTTTCTGTTCCTTCCCAGGTATATTATCCCAGGATATATTAATATCTATAGTATGTACTGTGAGCTGTAGAATATGAAATTATCATATATTTTTGGGGTGGGAGGGTGGAGTGGACAGTCAGTGTTTATTTTATTTTTTATTATTTTTAAAATTTTAATTTAGTTTTAATTTTTTTTCCTCAGTTTAGGCCGATACGTATTCTTCTACATATTTTTGGTAAAAAAAAAATCGCAATAAGCGATTATTGATTGGTTTGCGCAGAAGTTATAGCGTTTACAAGATAGGGAATAGTTTTATAGCATTTTTTATTAATAATTTTTTTTTATTGGTAATGGCGGCGATCAGCGATTTTTATTGTGACTGCGACATTATGGCGGACACATCGGACATTTTTGACACATTTTTGGGACCATTGTCATTCATACAGCAATCAGTGCTATTTAAATGCATTGATTCCTGTATAAATGACACTGGCAGTGAAGGGGTTAACCACAAGGGGGCAGTGTAGGGGTTAAGTATGCCTAGGGGTGTGTTTCTTACTATGGGGGGGCGTGGCTGTCAGCTATTGAATGCTGATCTCTGCTCCAATCACAGGGAGCAGAGATCGGTGTCACTAGTTGCTAGGCAGAACGGGGAGATGCTGTTTATTTCCGCATCTCCCCGTTCAGCCTTCCCGTGAGGCGATCGCGGAACCTGCGACCGGCCTCACGGGGGTCCCGACTGGCGCGCGCCCGATGGCAAGGCGGCATCTTAAAGGGGACGTATATATACGCCCTTATGCCTGTCCGTGCCATTCTGTCGACGTATATCGTCGTGCGCCGGTCGGGAAGCGGTTAAAGGAACCTATTTAGAAAATAAAAAACGAACCTTTACGACCCCTTTAAAAATTGAGTTATTCTACTTTTGGATCATACCTCTCTTTTTATTAGACATGTGCACAACAGAAAAATTTGTTTATTTTCGTTTCGTTTCTTTCGTTTCCGTTGATTCGTAAATTCATAAGTCGTCGGTGTTCGTATTCGTAACGATTCGTATTTTCGTAAGAGTTATTTTTCCGTTGATTCGTTTATTCGAAATTCGGACGCATTCGTATTTATTCGTACTTTCGTAACATTCGTAGATTCGTAATCGGAGCATAATTCATAATTTTATGTAATGTGTATGCTATTATTACATTGTAAGAGACACGGAAAATTACGAATGGAAAAAAAAAGTTACGATTGTACGAATTTTGTTGTTCAATCCATTCGAAGCGCGTTAAGCAGCGCCATTGTAAGAGACACGGAAAATTACGAATCGCAAAAAAAAAAAAAAGTTACGAATGTACAAATTTTTTCCTTCAATCCATTCGAAGCACGTTGAGCAGCGCCATTGTAAGAGACACGGAAAATTCCGAAAAAAAAAAAAAAGTTAAGAATGTACGAATTTTTTCATTCAATCCATTCGAAGCACGTTAAGCAGCGCCATTGTAAGAGACACGGAAAATTATGAATAGAAAAAAAAAAAAAAGTTACGAATGTACGAATTTTTTTGTTCAATCCATTCGAAACACGTTAAGCAGCGCCATTGTAAGAGACACGAAAAATTACAAATCGAAAAAAAAAAAAAGTTAAGAATGTACGAATTTTTTTGTTCAATCCATTCGAAACACGTTAAGCAGCGCCATTGTAAGAGACACGAAAAATTACAAATCGAAAAAAAAAAAAAGTTACGAATGTACAAATTTTTTTGTTCAATCCATTCGAAGCACGTTAAGCAGCGCCATTGTAAGAGACACGAAAAATTACAAATCGAAAAAAAAAAAAAAAAAGTTACGAATGTACGAATTTTTTTGTTCAATCCATTCGAGGTACGTTAAGCAGCGCCATTGTAAGGGACACGGAAAATTACCAATTCAACAAAAAATAAAAAAGTTACGAATGTACGAATTGTTTCGTTCATTTTGATTTTCGTTGTTCCTGTTTTCGTTTTTCGGATTTTCTTCTTTCGTAGATTCGTTGTTTCTAATTTGGGTTTTTCGGATTTTCGTTGTTTTCGGATTCGTTCGATTCGAACGATTCGTTATTCGTTAAAATTTTTAGCGAATCGTTCGTTCATTCGTAAGATAACGAATGAACGAATATAACGAAAAAAAAAGAAAAACGAAAAAAAAAAAAACGAAACGAATTGCACATGTCTACTTTTTATGCACCCCTGAAGAAGGAAAAATGTATTTTCTGTAATGCGTCGGATTTTCCTCACCAGTGGAAAATCATTGGTTTCCTACTTGTATGTTGGAGGACAAAGAGAGAACTCTGGTGTAATATTAACCGCTTCCCGACCGCCTCACGCATATATACTGCGGCAGAATGGCACGGGCAGGCAAAATCACGTACCTGTACGTGATTAGGTAATTGCCTGCCCGTGGGTCGCGAGCTCCGTGACCCCGGCCGCCGGACCAGCGGACCCGATCGCCGATGGTGTCCCGCGATCGCGTTACGGAGCTGAAGAACGGGGAGAGGTCTGTGTAAACAAACCTCTCCCCGCACTTCCTACTCTGCCTGTCATTCATTGGCTGTTCCCGGTCATCGGGAAAGCCGATCAATGACGTCAGATGTCAGCCCCGTCCCCTAATGTAAAAAAACACAACACGTCACAGCCCATAACCCCTCCTCCCCCTAGTGGTTAACTCCTTCACTACAACTGTCATTTATACAGGAATCAATGCGTTTAAATAGCACTGATTGCTGTATAAATAACAATGGTCCCAAAAATGTGTCAAAAACGTCCGATGTGTCCGCCATAATGTCGCAGTCACAAAAAAAATCACTGATCGCCGCCATTACTAGTAAAAAAAAAAAATATTAATAAAAATGCTATAAAACTATCCCCTATTTTGTAAACGCTATAACTTCTGCGCAAACCAATCAATAATCGCTAATTGCTTTTTTTTTTTCCAAAAATATGTAGAAGAATACGTATCGGCCTAAACTGAGGAAAAAAAATGTTTTTTTATATATTTTTTGGGGATATTTATTATAGCAAAAAGCAAAAAAATATTGCATTGTTTTCAAAATTGTCGCTCTATTTTTGTTTATAGCGCAAAAAATAAAAACCGCAGGGGCGATCAAATACCACCAAAAGAAAGCTCTATTTGTGGGAAAAAAAGGACGCCAAATTTGTTTGGGAGCCACGTCGCACGACCGCGCAATTGTCAGTTAAAGCGACGCAGTGCCGAATCGCAAAAAGGGGCCTGGTCCTTTGGCTGCCAATTGGTCCGGTGTTCTGCCGAGATGGTTCCCCTCGGTGGATGAGTGCAGATCTGTACTGCGCATGCGCAGCGTAATTTCCGAACATTGCCGAAGCTAAACAGCTTGGAGTAAAGTGTACACCGCGCACGCGCAGTCGGTGTACAAGACGATGCCGCACGCTACCGATGCTGGCGCTACTCTGCAAGGGGAGTCTCAGTCTAAGGGGCGGGTCTATTAGTGTAAGCAAGGGAAAGGCAAAATAAAAATAAATAGTTTAGCTCTGGATATAGAAGAGAGTAATAGAAAACGTGTTTTTAGAGTGCTATCTGTGGGGTTTCCCCTTTCAATTAGGAGTGTATTTTTTTAAACTTTTTTTTTTTTTTTTTTTTAACAAACAAAATGAGCTGTGCGCTGTCCACTTCACTCGCATCTGTTTCAGTTCGGCAATTTCCGGAAGATGCCTAGCCATTCGTACTGCGCATGCGCAGTACAGAGAGGAACCAAGCCGCCAGGGGAACCAACTCTGCAAGACACCGGGACTGAAAGTGGTTTAAGGAACCTATTTAGAGAATAAAAAACGAACCTTTACAACCCCTTTAACAATTGAGTTATTCTACTTTTGGATCATACCTCTCCTCTTTTTATGCACCCCTGAAGAAGGAAAATTTATTTTCTGAAATGCGTCGGCTTTTCCTCACCAGTGGAAAATCATTGGTTTCCTACTTGTACGGTGGAGGACAAAGAGAGAACTCTGGTGTAATATTAACACCGTGACATATCTGTGTTGTAGAATGCACAGACAGCCGGTCTCTTTTAAGAATATGTTTTTATTGGACTCTCTATAAATAAAGAAGTGTTTTTATATAATATATAGTTCGGTCTCGCATTGTCGATATAATCTCGGTTTCTATGGTGGCCACTTCTCCTTTCTATAGAGGGAGTGCTCATCCTCACGGGCTCCTTATTATCAGCATTATATGTATTTATTCAGTGCTGACAATTTAGGAAACACTTTACATATAATGCGTTGTATCTGTGAAAGTTCACGGAGGACTCAGTGTTCATATCCTAAGTGGTTGCAGCTCTATAACGCAGTCATTATATGAAGATCGACTATTTATCGTTTCAGATAAATATGCATAAAAGTGCTCAGATTGTCACAACACGAGGCGTGAGCCCTGCCACAAACCTCCTAATAACGTTCAAATAACCGGAGTCTGGATTGCAAACATATGTAAATATATTCAGAAGACATCGACTACAATGAGATGCAGCTACTCCCATCCACGGGAGTACCAACCCTGAGCCCAGGACTACACTGTCTGCTACTCACAGATCGAACCAACCAGTGCATGTGCAGAACACTGAAATCAAAAGGGGTTTCATCAGCTATGACATCACAGTTTTCCAAAGCCAGCCAGCATGTTAAAGGGTCCACCCGGAAAAAATGATTACTGGACATTGGAGATTTAACCCCTGACAGTTATTTCTATTCTTCAGGGAGATCCCTGTGCTGAGTTCCCGGGTCTGTACACCTGATGTGCCCATTATGAGGGGTTCCCACCATCCCTGTGCTGAGTTCCCGGGTCTGTACACCTGATGTGCCCATTATGAGGGGTTCCCACCATCCCTGTGCTGAGTTCCCGGGTCTGTACACCCGCTGTGCCCATTATGAGGGGTGCCCACCACCCCTGTGCTGAGTTCCCGGGTCTGTACACCCGCTGTGCCCATTATGAGGGGTGCCCACCACCCCTGTGCTGAGTTCCCGGGTCTGTACACCCGCTGTGCCCATTATGAGGGGTGCCCACCACCCCTGTGCTGAGTTCCCGGGTCTGTACACCCGCTGTGCCCATTATGAGGAGTTCCCACCATCCCTGTGCTGAGTTCCCGGGTCTGTACACCTGATGTACCCATTATGAGGGGTTCCCACCATCCCTGTGCTGAGGTCCCATGTCTGTACACCTTCTGTGCCCATTATGAGGGGTTCCCACCATCCCTGTGCTGAGGTCCCATGTCTGTACACCTTCTGTGCCCATTATGAGGGGTTCCCACCATCCCTGTGCTGAGTTCCCGGGTCTGTACACATTATGAGGGGTTCCCACCATCCCTGTGCTGAGTTCTCAGGTCTGTACACCTTCTGTGCCCATTATGAGGGGTTCCCACCATCCCTGTGCTGAGTTCCCAGGTCTGTACACCCGCTGTGCCCATTATGAGGGGTTCCCACCATCCCTGAGCTGAGTTCCTGGGTCTGTACACCCGCTGTGTGCCCATTATGAGGGTGTGACGGACCTAGCCGGGACAGAGGCTTTTGGAGAGGACTGAATGATAGCCTCTTGCCTTCCGATTATGGGCCATGGATTTTAACAATACTCTTTGCGAGGTGAATGAGAAATCCAGTCTGATTTGTACTAATCGGACTCAATTTTGTATATATTTTATATTGTCTCACACTGTTGTGGACTATTTGCTGTGATCGTTTGGGGTGTGGCTGTATTCCATTGTTCTATTGTGTCTGTCTGCCTTGGATATTATGGGATGTTTATCTCTATGGAAGGAGGGGGGGATTCCTCCAGCAGCCCCCCTGCTAAGACTGGTTACTGATGAGAAGTTAAACACACCTGACCTGTGTGTGCATTGTCATTGGACAGTTTAACCCGCCCTGTTTTCCAAGGGTGGGGGGGGAGTGTTTTGAAGTGGGATCTGTATAACATGTGCTTGAATAAAAGAGTCTCATTCCTGCTTGACCCTCAACACAGAGCCTCGTCTCGTACTTGGGGGAGAATTATTCCTATGGGTTTCTTGTTTGGCTGATTGGAGTGTTCGGTAGCTGCCTTGGTGTTCGGGAAGGGAATGTCCTAAATGACTTTAACCCCTTTCATACTCGGGGTTAGACATGTGCAATTCGTTTTGTTTTTTCGTTTTTTTTTCGTTCGTTCGTTTTCGTACGAATGAACGAATCGTTCGAATCGAACGAATCCGAATAACGAATCGTTCGAATCGTACGAATCCGAAAAGCAACGAAAATCCGAAAAAACGAAAATGAACAAAAAAATTCGTACTTTCGTAACTTTTTTTTTTGTTGAATTGGTTATTTTCCGTGTCCCTTACAATGGCGCTGCTTAACGTGCTTCGAATGGATTGAACAACAAAAATTCGTACATTCGTAACTTTTTTTTTCGATTCGTAACTTTTTTTTTTCGATTCGTAATGAATGGATTGAACAAAAAAATTCGTACATTCGTAACTTTTTTTTTCGATTCGTAACTTTTTTTTTTTCGATTCGTAAATTATTAAAATGTAATAATAGCATACACATTACATAAAATTATGAATTATGCTCCGATTACGAATCTACGAATGTTACAAATGTTACGAATGTACGAATAACTACGAATGCGTCCGAATTTCGAATAGACGAATGAACGAAAATTAAACTAACGAAAAAACTAATCAATGAAAAATAACTCTTACAAATGTACGAATCGCTACGAATACGAACAACGACGACTTACGAATGTACGAATCGTTATGAATCAACGGAAATGAAAAAAACGAAACGAAAATAAACCAATTTTTTTGTTGTGCACATGTCTACTCGTGGTGTTGTTACAGAGGGGTTCCCACCATCCCTGCTGGAACGTATTCATTTCATAATATTTTACGGAGCTCAGGGGCAGGTTCGGTGACCAAGCTGTGCTGGGTAACTGCAATGCAGTATAGTGAGTTCACAGGTCAGGGGAGTCACATGAGCTGATCAGAGTTATACATTGTTGGCAGGTAAACTGTTCACATAGATGGATTCTGGTTGTGTATAGACATGTGCGATTAGTTTCGTACGAATCGGAAATTCGTACGAATTTTTCGTACATTCGTACGAATCCGAATTACGAATTTTTACAAATACGAATTCTGTACGAAATACGAAATTTCGTTTACGGATCCAAATTATCCGAATCCAAACTACCAAATGACGAATTTCAACTAATATGAAAGAAATTATAGCGGATATAACGAATGATTCGAATGAATTCGAGATTCAGTATAACGAATATTAGACATGTGCACAACAAAAAAATTCGTTTTTTTTCGTTTCGTTTTTTTCGTTTCCGAAAAAAAATTGTTTTTTTGTTTCGTTTTTTTCGTTTCCGTTGATTCGTAACGATTCGTACATTCGTAAGTCGTCGTTGTTCGGATTCGTAACGATTCGTACATTCGTAAGAGTTATTTTTTCGTTGATTCGTTTTTTCATTCGTAGATTCGTAATCGGAGCATAATTCAGAATTTTATGTAATGTGTATGCTATTATTACATTTTAATAATTTACGAATCGAAGAAAAAAAATTACGAATCGAAAAAAAAAATTACGAATCGAAAAAAAAAAGTTACGAATCGAAAAAAAAGTTACGAATGCACAAATTTTTTTGTTCAATAGAGATACGGAAATTACAAATCGAAAAAAAAAAAAAAAAAATTTACGAGTCGAAAAAAAAAAAAAAACAAAAAAAAACAAAAAACGTTACGAATCGAAAAAAAAAGGTACGAATCGAAAAAAAAAAAGTTACGAATCGAAAAAAAAGTTACGAATGTACGAATTTTTTTGTTCAATCCATTCGAAGAACGTTTAGCAGCACCATTGTAAGGGACACAGAAAAATTACCAATTCAACAAAAAAAAAAAGTTACGAATGTACGAATTTTTTCGTTCGTTTTCGTTTTTCGGATTTTCTTCATTCGTACATTCGTTGTTTCTAATTAGTTTTTTTTCGGATTTTCGTTGTTTTTCGGATTCGTACGATTCGAACGATTCGTTCATTCGTACGAAAACGAACGAACGAAAATAACGAAAAAAAAAAAACGAATTGCACATGTCTAATCCAAACTACCAAATGACAAATTTCAACTAATATGAAAGAAATTATAGCGGATATAACGAATGAATTCGAGATTCAGTATAACGAATATCGCCACTCTACGAATAATAACGAATTATCCGAAAACGTGTTAACGTTACATAACACAAGTCTATTGTCTATTGTTCACCAATCACTCAGGGGAAGTACGAAATTTCGTATTCGTAAATGAAATTTCGTATTTCGGACTTCCTCTGAGTGATTGGTGAACAATAGACAATAGACTTGTGTTATGTAACGTTAATACGTTTTCGGATAATTCGTTATTATTCGTAGAGTGGCGATATTCGTAACGATTCGTAAAGATTCGTAACGGTATTAACGATTCGTACGAAATTCGTATTTCGTACGAATCCGAATTAAATTTCGTACACGAATTACGATTTTTCTTTTTTATACGGAACGAAACGAAACAAATTTTTTGATGGCTCCCATGTCTGGTTGTGTATTCCCTGTCTGTCTGGGGTTCAGCTTCCGTCGTAAGTGATTTTTTATTTCAGCCATTTATTACGCTCGGTGAAGCTTGCATAGGTTATAATATTAAAAACAGTCTTTGCTCAGAATATGAAACACTCCTGTAACGTCTTACCGATAGATGAAGCGTTGAGTTTATTAATTAAGGGACGGGAGGCGATGACAAGGAAAGGAATGGCGGCAATCTCGTCTCGTCTCATTTATAAACGGAACTAATGATGTGTTCCACGGATGGCGTCTCTGCGCAGGATGATAAGGAGCCGCGAGGAACGTAAGCCATCATGAGACCGACCAATGAGACACGCCGCACATCATCCGCTCCTTCCAGAACCAGCGGGGGGCGTCCTTCCTGAATTTAGGGGTCACGATATCCACTCACCGGCCACTTTATTAGGTCCCCCTTGCTAGTAGCGGGTTGAACTCCCCCACATGGCTTCTCACAAACTACAAACAGGACTTCTTATGACTTTCTTTCTCCAATGTCTTTCTTCTTGTCACTCTTCCATAAAGGGCAGATTTGTGGAGAACACGACTTAAGCCCCATACACACGCGCGGATTATCCGAGGACCAGGTCCGTCGGATCCTGTCCGTCATACTTTGTCTGATGTTGGTTTTGCGTACACACGATCGGACAAAGTTGTCGGAAAATCCGATCATTCTGAACGTGGTGACGTTTGTTGCGTACGACGGGACTACGTAGAGGCTAGTAGCCAATAGCTTTGGTCTTGTAATGTGATCTGAGCATGCGTAGCACTTTGTCCGGTCGGACAAGCGTACACACGCTCGGATTTGGTGTGATCGGACCGGGTTGAAGGGAAATCTTTCCAGCAGGAGATAAGACTTTGTCCGACGGACAAACCGACGAACACTGTCCGATGGTGCCTACACACGGTCTGATTTTTCAACAACCTTGTCCGATCGGACCAAATTGATGAAAAAGTCCGACCGTGTGTATGGGGCTTAATAGTTGTCCTGTGGACAGATTCTCCCCCCTGAGCTGTGGATCTCTGCAGCTCCTCCAGAGTTACCATGGACCTCTTGGCTCTTCTCTGATGAATGCTCTCCTTGCCCGGCCGGGTCAGTTTAGGTGGACGGCCATGTCTTGGTAGGTTTGCAGTTGTGCCATACTCTTTCCATTTTCCGATGATGGATTGAACAGAGCTCCGTGAGACGTTCAAAGCTTGGGAGATTTTTTTTGTAAGATGACTCCATCGTCTCTTTCCTTCCTGTGTCCCATCGGACGGTCTCTGATGGGCCCCCCCGGCAGCATTTACATCTCGTTGGTTTGATAATTAGGTACTCGTTATACAAAACTCATCAGGCGGAGTGTAAACACCTTAATGACTACATCAGCGCCTTCCTATGTGACTGTACATGTCTCCCGGGGAGACGCCGCCATGTTCTATTACATGCGGGGCTCTTTATAGACGCAACGACATAACTAACGGCAACCAATCAGAGAATTAGTTCTGCTCTGGAGAGTCGTATGTGGGCAGCGTAATGATAGAGAGACAAACCCTCAATTTGTAGCATTGATAGAAAACGCGTCACTAAAATGGTAATTATAAGAGATTTTCCTCCCAGTTGGGGGTCTTCCGGTGTGCGGGTCCAACCCCTTTACTTGTCTCCGGAGGAGATGGTTGGATAAATAAGTTACAATCTCAGTGAGGTTTTCACTGCTGTGTCCAGGCTGGGAGATTTCCCTTCACCAGCCATCGTGTCACCAGGACAGGAAGTGAGCGTGTGTGTCCACGCTGGGAGATTTCCCTTCACCTGCTGTCGTGTCACCAGGACAGGAAGTGAGCGTGTGTGTCCAGGCTGGGAGATTTCCCTTCACCTGCTGTCGTGTCACCAGGACAGGAAGTGAGCGTGTGTGTCCAGGCTGGGAGATTTCCCTTCACCCGCCGTCGTGTCACCAGGACAGGAAGTGAGCGTGGATCCACCCAGCAGGGACACAGACAGCAAATCAAAACCTTAGATACACACATAAGAGGCACCAGATATCTGATTTGTATTGTTGAATATTCATTTCAGTGACATTATTCACCTATACCAGGGTACTCCAAACAAGATAAATAGGAACAGATTTTATTGAATAAAAAAAATATATATATTTTTAAACTAAATTTTGTTCCTATTTAACCCCTTGCTAACTCTAATCAGCTGTAATTAGCTTTGTTTCTGATTAACTAACCTATTACCCTTTTCCTATTTTTTTATGTTTTCTAAGCATTATTATTTAGACGTATTTTTTCATTTGTATTCATTATGTTCTTTAATTCTTTAGTGTAGCAATACAATATTTTCAAGAAAAGCCTTTATTTGTAATTTTGTAAATATTTATAAACATTGTTTATAAACATTGATCGGACAGTAGGGAGAGAGATACAAAGTGACATTGTTTATAAACATTGATTAGACAAGACATAGAGAGATACAAAGTAATATTGTTTATAAACATTGATCAAACAAGAGATAGAGAGATACAAAGTAACATTGTTTATAAACATTGATCAGACAGGAGATAGAGAGATATAAAGTAACATTGTTTATAAACATTGATCAGACGGGAGATAGAGAGATACAAAGTAACATTGTTTATAAACATTGATCAGACAGGAGATAGAGAGATACAAAGTAGCATTGTTTATAAACATTGATCAGACAGGAGATAGAGAGATACAAAGTAACATTGTTTCTGAACAATGTTGCTTTGTATCTCTCTATCTCCTGTTTGATCAATGTTTATAAACAATGTTACTTTGTATCTAACCTATTACCCTTTTCCTATTTTTATGTTTCTAAGCATTATTATTTAAACTTATTTTTTTTCATTTGTATTCATTAGTGTAGCAATAACAATTTTTCAAGAAAAGCCTTTATTTGTAATTTTGTAAATATTTACAAACATTGTTTATAAACATTGATCAGACAGGAGAGAGAGAGATATAAAGTAACATTGTTTATAAACATTGATCAGACAGGAGATAGAGAGATACAAAGTACATTGTTTCTGAACAATGTTTATAAACAATGTTACTTTGTATTTTTGTATCTCTCTATCTCTTGTCTGAACAATGTTTATAAAACAATGTTACTTTGTATCTCTCTACCTCCTGTTTGATCAATGTTTATAAACAATGTTACTTTGTATCTAACCTATTACCCTGTATCTAACCTATTACCCTTTTCCTATTTTTATGTTTCTAAGCATTATTATTTAAACATATTTTTTTCATTTGTATTCATTATGTTCTTTAATTCTTTAGTGTAGCAATAACAATTTTTCAAGAAAAGCCTTTATTTGTAATTTTGTAAAACATTGTTTATAAACATTGATTAGACAAGACATAGAGAGATAGAAAGTAACATTGTTTATAAACATTGCTCAAACAAGAGATAGAGAGATAGAAAGTAACATTGTTTATAAACATTAATCAAACAAAAGATAGAGAGATACAAAGTAATATTGTTTATAAACATTGATCAGACAGGAGATAGAGAGATACAAAGTAACATTGTTTATGAACAATGTTACTTTGTATCTCTCTATCTCCTGTTTGATCAACGTTTATAAACAATGTTACTTTGTATCTAACCTATTACCCTTTTCCTATTTTTATGTTTCTAAGCATTATTATTTAAACTTATTATTTTCATTTGTATTCATTAGTGTAGCAATAACATTTTTTCAAGAAAAGCCTTTATTTGTAATTTTGTAAATATTTATAAACATTGTTTATAAACATTGACCAGACAGAGAGAGAGAGAGAGATAGAAAGTAACATTGTTTATAAACATTGATCAGACAAGAGAGAGAGATACAAAGTAACATTGTTTATAAACGTTGATCAAACAGGAGATAGAGAGGTACAAAGTAACATTGTTTCTGAACATTGATCAGACAGGAGATAGAGAGATACAAAGTAACATTGTTTCTGAACAATGTTTATAAACAATGTTACTTTGTATTTTTGTATCTCTCTATCTCCTGTCTGATCAATGTTTATAAACAATGTTACTTTGTATCTCTCTATCTCCTGTCTGATCAATGTTTATAAACAATGTTACTTTGTATTTCTCTATCTCCTGTCTGATCAATGTTTATAAACAATGTTACTTTGTATCTCTCTATCTCCTGTCTGATCAATGTTTATAAACAATGTTACTTTGTATCTCTCTATCTCCTGTCTGAACAATGTTTATAAACAATATTACTTTATATCTCGCTATCTAATGTCTGGTCAATGTTTATAAACAATGTTGCTTTGTATCTCTTATGTCAAAGTAACATTGAGATACAAAGTAAAATTGTTTAAACATTGTTTAGAAGGGAGCTATAGAGATACAAAGTAACATTGTTTATAAACATTCATCAGGCAGGAGATAGAGAAATACAAAGTAATATTTATTTAATTTACTTTGTATCTCTCTATCTCCTGTCTGGTCAATGTTTATAAACAATGTTACTTTGTAGAGTAGATGTGATGATAGAATGTACACAATATAAAAGATGTACATCTCTTGTCAGGTTGGATTTGTGCAGTCCGGCCCCTCTACAGCCTTTGGCTGAACACATCACAGATCGGGATAGAAATCGTTCTGCCCGCGGCCTTGGTTTACTTTTCACGCGTCACAAAGCCGCCCGCAGATCAGAGAGGGGGGAGGGGCTCACACTGCTGTAATCAGACACAGAGTCTATTTCTGGATATATTTGTATCGGAGGGACGCAGAGCTTGTGTATGTGCAGCGCAGACATAGACCAACGTTTTCCTGTGTGCTGCGGATTGTCTTGTCATGATGCCGGATGAGCAATCTGTGGGTAATAGAAACAGAAATGAATTGGTGAAAAATGGTCCAATGGATCCCTTACTGCTGGTATAGTGTGCAATGGTCCTCCGGGCACATAGTGGGGTATAGTGGGGCCAGAATCTCTGCATGTGATTGGCCCCATAGGAAGGTGCATCCGCTTCACTTTTTCCACATTTTATGTTACAGCCTTATTCCAAAATGGATTAAATTCATTATTTTCCTCAAAATTCTACAAACAATCCCCCATAAGGACAACAGGAAAGAAGTTTGTTTGAAATCTTTTCAAATTTATTAAAAATAAGAATGTACATAATTATCACAGGCTCCTCCCATGTACATAATTATCACAGACTCCTCCCATGTACATAATTATCACAGACTCCTCCCATGTACGTAATTATCACAGACTCCTCCCATGTACATAAGTATCACAGGCTCCTCCCATGTACAGAAGTATCAAAGACTCCTCCCATGTACAGAAGTATCGCAGGCTCCTCCCATGTACAGAAGTATCGCAGACTCCTCCCATGTACGTAATTATCACAGACTCCTCCCATGTACATAAGTATCACAGGCTCCTCCCATGTACAGAAGTATCACAGACTCCTCCCATGTACAGAAGTATCACAGGCTCCTCCCATGTACAGAAGTATCACAGGCTCCTCCCATGTACAGAAGTATCACAGGCTCCTCCTATGTACATAAGTATCACAGGCTCCTCCCATGTACAGAAGTATCACAGGCTCCTCCCATGTACATAAGTATCACAGGCTCCTCCCATGTACAGAAGTATCACAGGCTCCTCCCATGTACAGAAGTATCACAGGCTCCTCCCATGTACAGAAGTATCACAGGCTCCTCCCATGTACAGAAGTATCACAGGCTCCTCCCATGTACATAAGTATCACAGGCTCCTCCTATGTACATAAGTATCACAGGCTCCTCCCATGTACAGAAGTATCACAGGCTCCTCCCATGTACATAAGTATCACAGACTCCTCCCATGTACAGAAGTATCACAGACTCCTCCCATGTACATAAGTATCACAGGCTCCTCCCATGTACATAAGTATCACAGGCTCCTCCCATGTACAGAAGTATCACAGGCTCCTCCCATGTACATCAGTATCACAGACTCCTCCCATGTACACAAGTATCACAGGCTCCTCCCATGTACAGAAGTATCACAGGCTCCTCCCATGTACATAAGTATCACAGGCTCCTCCCATGTACATACGTATCACAGGCTCCTCCCATGTACAGAAGTATCACAGGCTCCTCCCATGTACATAAGTATCACAGGATCCTCCCATGTACAGAAGTATCACAGGCTCCTCCCATGTACAGAAGTATCACAGGCTCCTCCTATGTACAGAAGTATCACAGGCTCCTCCCATGTACAGAAGTATCACAGGCTCCTCCCATGTACAGAAGTATCACAGGCTCCTCCCATGTACAGAAGTATCACAGACTCCTCCCATGTACGTAAGTATCACAGGCTCCTCCCATGTACAAAAGTATCACAGACTCCTCCCATGTACAGAAATATCACACCCTTGGCCATGACACTCAGAATGACACGTCCTGCTTCCACTCATCATCCTTGAGATGTTTCTATAACTTGATTGGAGTCCACCAGAGTACAAACCTAGGAGAGAGATCCTAGTGGCTGTTGCTGCTGTTAACCCTTGATGCACTCAGTCTAAAGGCCTGTACACACGATAAGACTTTTTGACAACCAACATGCAAATTAGCTGGTTTGGACCAACATCCGACCGTGTACGCTCCATCGGACCAACTTTTTCCAGGTTTCATCGGACTTTTGTTGGCTGTGCGAACGGACCAACTTTCTGCCAACAAAAGTCCGATGGACCAAAGTCCGACCGTGTGTACACAAAACCATCGGACTTTTGTACAAGGTACAAAACCGCATGCTCAGAACCAATGCAAAAGATCAGACAACAATATAGAAGTTGACCAAAGGTGGCGCTGGAGTATTCGAACGTCCTCTTTTGAAGTGTCGTCAGTACGTTGAAACGTCACTACGTTCGTGTTGGTTGCCTAAAAAGTCCGATCGTGTGTATGCAATACCAACTTGGGGCCAACGCCCTTTGGACAAAAATCCACGGGAAAGTTGGTCCACGGTCCGATCGCGTGTATGAGGCTTTAGGCTTGCCTGGTCTGGAACATTGTTTATGGCGTCCCAATGCTCTCTTCTTCATGTCCTCCTGCTGAAGGGACCCTTCTGAGAAGCAGCTACAAAGGGAGAAGCGTCCTCACATTACTGCTACACAATGGGAGGAGCGTCCTCACATTACCGCTACACAAAGGGAGGAGCGTCCTCACATTACCGCTACACAAAGGGAGGAGCGTCCTCACATTACCGCTACACAAAGGGAGGAGCGTCCTCACATTACCGCTACACAAAGGGAGGAGCGTCCTCACATTACCGCTACACAAAGGGAGGAGCGTCCTCACATTACCGCTACACAAAGGGAGGAGCGTCCTCACATTACTGCTAAACAAAGGGAGGAGCGTCCTCACATTACCGCTACACAAAGGGAAAGGAATCTGGGACGGGACTCATCGGCCCTTGCGGGGGAGGGTTTGCGCTACACTTTGATCAGCGTTACCTGATATAAAGTATACATTTTATTCTACCTTCTTGCCCCATTTAAATTGTCACTAAAGTTATGATTCTGGTACAAAGCATTGCAAAGTTATTTACAAAATGGCCAAGGCTTTTCTTCTCAATATTTTTTTATTTTTTTATTATTGCAACACTAAAGAATTAAAGAACATAATGAATACAAATTAAAAAATAAGTTTATATAATAATGTTTAGAAACTTAGAAAAAATTCAGGGGAAGCACAGTTATTTAGGGCTGATTAGGCAGTCTGATCAATGTTTATAAACAATGTTACTTTGTATCTCTCTCTCTCCTGTCTGATCAATGTTTATAAACAATGTTACTTTGTATCTCTCTATCTCCCGTCTGATCAATGTTTATAAACAATGTTACTTTGTATCTCTCTATCTCATGTTTATAAACAATGTTACTTTGTATCTCTCTATCTCCCGCCTGATCAATGTTTATAAACAATGTTACTTTGTATCTCTCTATCTCCCGCCTGATCAATGTTTATAAACAATGTTACTTTGTATCTCTCTATCTCCTGCCTGATCAATGTTTATAAACAATGTTACTTTGTAACTCTTGTATCAAAGTAACATTGAGATACAAAGTAAAATTGTTTAAACATTGTTTAGAAGGGAGCTATAGACATACAAAGTAACATTGTTTATAAACATTCATCGGGCAGGAGATAGAGAGATACAAGGTAACATTTAGAAACAAAGTCTGGACAGCCGTACACTGCTTCAATTACCTCAAAACACCCTTACTGATACTTAGTCATTACTACAAAGTAAAATTGTTTATAAACATTGATCAAGCCGGAGATGGAGAGATATAAAGTAACTTTGTTTATAAACATTGATCAGACAGGAGATGAGAGATACAAAGTAAAATTGTTTATAAACATTGATCAGGCAGGAGATGGAGAGATATAAAGTAACATTGTTTATAAACATTGTTCAGAATGATGACAGAAAGATACAAATAAACATTGTTTATAAACATTGCTCAGAAGTAATATTTTTACCATTCTATACACTCTGTTTCATTCTATTCAGATCAAACAGCTGCGTATATATATATATATATATATATATATATATATATATATATATATATATATATATATATATATATATATGTATATGTCAGTTAAAGAAAATACATTTTTTTGTTTTTTCATTAATAAAGTAATATTTGTTCGTATTTGACCCCCTGCTTATAAACTATTACACTGATCAGCCCTATTTAAGTTTGCTTCCCCTATTAACTATTATTTTCCTGATGATTTTTTTTTTTCTATTTCTATTTTTCTAAGTAATAATAATCAAACTTTTTTTTCATTTATAATTATTATGTTCTTTAATACTTTAGTGTTGCATAAAACAAATTGAAAAGAAAAGCCATTATGTGTAATTTTGGAAGTCATTTTGCAGCCTCTTTGTACCAGAAATTGTACATTAGTGTCATTTTAAACGAGACAAAAGAGAGAGTCAAATTTATACTTTTTATCTTCAGTAAAACATTTATTTATTTTTTTTTAGCTGTCAAAGTAGACAAAATTTGTTGTTTTAATTGTTTTTAAACAATTAACAATAGAGACTACCAGCTTTGCACATCTAGAGAGGACATTTTTGCCCATTCTTCTCTGTAAAATATCTCAAGCTCTGTCAGATTGGATGTAGAGTAGACACGTGCAATTCGTTTAGTTCCGAATTCGTTTTTTTTTTCTGAATTTACAAATTTCTGAATTTCCGAATTTCAGAATTTCGCATTTTTGCAAAAGACACGTGTACAGGTCCCCCTCCTCAGGAAGACACATGTACAGGTTCCCCTCCTCAGGAAGACACGTGTACAGGTCCTCCTCCTCAGGAAGACACATGTACAGGTCCCCCCTCCTCAGGAAGACACATGTACAGGTCCCCCTCCTCAGGAAGACACATGTACAGGTCCCCCTCCTCAGGAAGACACATGTACAGGTCCCCCTCCTCAGGAAGACACATGTACAGGTCCTCCTCCTCAGGAAGACGCATGTACAGGTCCCCCTCCTCAGGAAGACACGTGTACAGGTCCCCCTCCTCAGGAAGACACATGTACAGGTCCCCCTCCTCAGGAAGACACATGTACAGGTCCCCCTCCTCAGGAAGACACATGTACAGGTCCCCCTCCTCAGGAAGACACATGTACAGGTCCTCCTCCTCAGGAAGACGCATGTACAGGTCCCCCTCCTCAGGAAGACACGTGTACAGGTCCCCCTCCTCAGGAAGACGCATGTACAGGTCCTCCTCCTCAGGAAGACACATGTACAGGTCCCCCTCCTCAGGAAGATACGTGTACAGGTCCTCCTCCTCAGGAAGACACATGTACAGGTCCCCCTCCTCAGGAAGACACGTGTACAGGTCCTCCTCCTCAGGAAGACACATGTACAGGTCCCCCTCCTCAGGAAGACACGTGTACAGGTCCTCCTCCTCAGGAAGACACACGTACAGGTCCCCCTCCTCAGGAAGACACGTGTACAGGTCCCCCTCCTCAGGAAGACACATGTACAGGTCCCCCTCCTCAGGAAGACACGTGTACAGGTCCCCCTCCTCAGGAAGACACATGTACAGGAACGTCTGAAGTTTGCCAATGAACATCTAAATGATTCAGAGAAGGATTGGGAGAAAGTTCTGTGGTCAGATGAGACCAAAATTGAGCTCTTTGGCTTTAACTCGACTCGCCGTGTTTGGAGGAAGAAAAATGCTGACTATGACCCTAAGAACACCATCCCTACAGTCACACGGAGGAGGAAACATGATGATTTGGGGCTGTTTGCTAAAGGTACAGGCTGACTTTACCACATTGAGGGGCCAATGGACGGGGCCATGTATTGTAAGATCTTGTATGAGAACCTTCTTCCCTCAGCCAGAACACTGAAGACGGGTCATGGATGGGTCTTCCAGCATGACAATGACCCAAAACATACCGCCAAGGCAACAAAGGAGGGGCTCAAGAAGAAGCACATTAAGGTCATGGAGTGGCCTAGCCGGTCTCCAGACCTTAATCCCATAGAGAATGTATGGAGGAGCTGAAACTTCGAGTTGCCAAGAAACCTTCAGGATTTAGAGAAGATCTGTAGAGAAGAGAGGAGCAAAATCCCTCCTGAGATGTGCGAACCTGATCACCACCTACAAGAAACGTCTGACCTCTGTGATCACCAACAAGGGTTTCTCCACCAACTACTAAGGGGATCAAATACTTATTTTACTCACTGAACTGCAACTCCATTTATAACATTTGTAGCGTGTTTTTTTTTCTGGATTTTTGGTTGATATTCTGTCTCTATCATATAAAATAGTTCTATGATAAAAAATGATAGACCCTTCATTTCATTGTAAGTGGGCAAAACTTACCCAATCTGCAGGGGAGACGATCAGTATCCCCCCCCCCCCCCCCCACTGCACATGCCTGAGAAAAGAGGAGGGTGTCCCCCGGAGCGGGACGGAGGGATGCACGGTCCAATCACCAGCTGCTCTTCCTGCTGTCTCTCCTCCCCCCCCCCCCCCCCGGCGCTCCGGTGATGCTCATCTTGTATAAAATGAAGAGTCGTAAGCCTGACACAAGTGAGAGAGAATAATAAAGCGTAAAAAGTGCAGAGCGGTTGGGGGGTGGGGGTAGCGGGGTGGGGGGGCATGTGTGGGGGTAAATCCTGGGTCTAGAAGGAGGCGCACTGTGTGATATCGGATCCCTGACATTTATAGCTGGACCCCCTTATCCTCTTCCAGCTCTTTTCACGTGCGGGTCCAGTTGACGTCTATTGAATATACTTTATATCTGTCTCTATATAGAACCCAGGTGGGGGTGGGGCGCACATGTGAGGAGGTAAGTGGCTGCAGCTGGCACAATATGTCCCAATTTAACATTTAAATGTAATTAGAAAGATTCCTGTCCGTTCCATGTGCAGCTGACTCCCCCCGACTGATTTCCCCGCGTTATAGAAAGCTTTGTGTACTGAGAGCTCTCCTAGCAGCTGCTGCCGTACATTAATTAAAGTATACCTGTCACCGCGGGGTAATGAGTTCCCGCGACCGCGGCACGCAGCTGGTGGGCAGACACCGATGTCCATGGAGGATTCTGGGTGAGCTGGCCGTGGCCGGGGCAGGTTCCTTATAAGGAGGGCGAGGCTTCCTCTCTGAAGTACCATCGGGGCCGTCTTTAGCACAGGGCAAAAGGGGCAGCTGCCCCGGGCCCAGTCATGGTTGTGGGGCCCAAAGCAGCTGCCCCTTGCGCCCGCGCTGCCTGCAAATAGTTGACAAGTGAATTTGGGAGGGCCCAAGAAAATGTTTGGGTCCGGGGTCCAATCAAAAAGGACGTCAAATTTTATTTGGGTGCAGCGTCGCACGACCGCGCGGTTGTCACAGTAACGCAGTGCCGTAACGCAAAAAAAGACCTTCCGCCCCCCCCCCCCCCTTTAATGACCAGGCCTTTTTTTTGGCGATACGGCACTGTAACGAAATAAAATGTACGTCTTTTTTACCCCACAAACTTTCTTTTGGTGGTATTTGATCACCTCTGCGTTTTTTTATTTTTTTTTTGTGTTTTTTTTGCGCTATAAACAAAAAAAACACAACAATTTTGAAGGAAAAAAAAAAAAAATATATTTTTTACTTTCTGCTATAAAACATTCAATAAAAAAAAATTGAATCTCTTCATTGAATGTCTTCAGAATTTTTTTGCGCTATAAACAAAAAAAAACAACAATTTTGAGGAAGAAAAAAAAAAAAAAAACAATATTTTTTACTTTCTGCTATAAAACATTCAATAAAAAAAAAAAAGTTGAATCTCTTCATTGAATGTCTTCATCATTTTTTTGCGCTATAAACAAAAAAAAAAACCCTGACAATTTTGAAGGAAAAAAAAATATATATTTTTTACTTTCTGCTATAAAACATTCAATAAAAATAAAAATAAAAAAAAAAGTTTAATCTCTTCATTGAATGTCTTCATAATTTTTTTGCACTATAAACAAAAAAAAAAATTCTGACAATTTTGAAAAAAATAAAAAAAAACAATATTTTTTACTTTCTGCTATAAAACATACAATAAAAAAAATATAATTTCTTCATCAATTTAGGCCAATATGTACTCTACAAATTCCAATACGCGCATATTGATTGCTTTGCGCAAAAGTTATAGCGTCTACAAACTATAGTATATTATTTCATTTATTTATTACTAGTAATGGCGGCAATCGGCGACTTATAGCGGGACTGCGATATTGCGGTGGACAAATCGGACACCCAATTGACATTTTTGACACCTTTTGGGGACCAGTGACACCAATACAGTGATCAGTGCTAAAAATATGCACTGTCACTGTACTAATGGCACTGGCGGGGAAGGGGTTAACATCAGGGGCGATCAAAGGGTTAAATGTGTTCCCTGGGAGTGATTACTAACTGTAGGCGGGAGGTGGGTGGTGCTTTGACTGCTTATCAGTACATTCCCCTCTTACAGAACGGGCGGTCTGCCTTACATAGGCAGACTGTCTTTCTCTCAAACGATCGGTGTGTCCCGGGGGACATCGCGTCTGCCGGACCCACTGATTGGCTCCCACTGTGTCCAATCACAGTAAGAACGGGTCTCCTGCGGCACGCGTATGTGCAACCCAGACCCGGAAGAGTCAGATCACGCTGCCGCAGTGGAGAAGGAGGCAGAAGAGGATCGCTCTGCAGTAGGACAGTACAGCCGGACCGCCTGTTCAGCAGGTGCCCCCCCTTTTGAACTGATGGGGCCCGGGCCCAGTACAGAACGTCTGTCTGTACTGCCTTATTAGCGGCCCAGGGGAAAGCTGAAAAACATGAATTTGACCTCACTAGTGATTAGAAAAGTGAACGAATGTCCTTTAACTGCTTGCCCACCGTCATATGACGGCCCGCGGGGGAGGGCATCGTGGCGATTGTTGGTGCGGTGTGTCAGTCTGACGGAGGCTCTTTACCACGTGATCAGTCTTGTCCAATCACAGCTGATCAATATGTGAACAGGAAGAGCCGTTTATCGCTTTTTCCTCACTCGCATCTGACAAACGCAAGTAGAGGAAAGCCGATTGGCTGCTCTCCTGAAAGGGGGGGGGGGTCTGTGCTGATTGTTTCAGCGCAGCCCCCCCCCCTCGGATGCCCACCCAGGACCACCAGGACCACCAGGGATGCCACCACTCTGGACCACCAGGTATGCCACCCTAGACCACCAGGGAAATGCCAATCAGTGCCCATCCCCAATGCCTGCCAGTGCCAGTGCCATCAGTGACGGCTATTAATGCCATCTATCAGTGCCGCATATCAGTGCCCATCAGTGCCACGTATCAGTGCCCATCAGTGCCCAGAAGTGCCGCCTATCAGTGCCACCCATAAGTACCCATCAGTGCAGTCTTTCAGTGCCCATCAATGTCGCCTATCAGTGCCCATCAATGTCGCCTATCAGTGCCCATCAGTGCCACCCATGAGTGCCCATCAGTGTCGCCTATCAATGCCCATCAGTGCTGCATATCAGTACCAACCATCAGTGCTGCCTACCAGTGCCCATCGGTGCTGCCTATCAGTGCCCATCATCAGTGCCCGTCAGTGCCCATCAGTTATAAAATGTGCAAAGTGAGTACTAAAGCACTGATAGGAGAATTAAAAATATTAAAAAATTTTTTAGAAAACCAAATAAAATAGATAAGATGACCAAATGATATGCTGAACCATTAAAGTGTATCCTAAGTCAGTGCCCATCAGTGCCACCTCATCGGTGCCACCTTATCAGGGCCCATCAGTGCCGCCTTATCAGTGCCCATCAGTAAAGAAGAAAACTTACTTATTTACAAAATTTTATAACAGAAACAAAAGAAAAACGTTTTTTCCCCAAAATTTTAGGTCTTTTTTTATTTGTTTAGCAAAAAATAAAAATCGCAGAGGTGATCAAATACCACCAAAAGAAAGCTCTATTTGTGGGAACAAAATGATAAAAAATTTGTTTGGGTACAGCGTAGCATGACCGCGCAATTGTCATTCAAAGTGCGACAGCGCTGAAAGCTGAAAATTGGCCTGGGCAGGAAGGGGGCGTTAGTGCCTGGTATTGAAGTAGTTAAAATTAAAAAAAAAAGCTACAAGTTGCGACACATACTCCAGCACAGAGACAGCATCGCCCATGGCCTCGGGATTCCGATCGCCCTCCTGGTGTCATGTGACAGAAACCCCCCCTCCCCCCCCCCCGGACCATGTCTGTCCCGCAGATATCCTTCATTGCCATTCAACATTCGTCTCCATTATTAATTCACGATCGCAGGCTCCTTCAAGTGAGACAGGAAATAGAAAATTGCATTTCTGATCATTAGCATTCCCTAATAACAGCGAAAAGAGAGGAATTGCGGCGGAATGCTGATAAATACGCGGATCTCGTCTTTCTTATTAGAATTATCGCACCGCGCTCTTCTGGAGCAATTAAACCCTCCAATCTCTGTAGATAAACGGAGGAAAAAAACGCCATGAAACACAACGCAATTGTTTACTGTGAAAGCTGCTAATCCGCTTCAAGCCGCCACTCGAGTCGGGAAAATTTAAGAAAGTTCTGCAAGCCGTTCTTTTAACCACTTCAGCCCCGGAGGATTTTACCCCCCTTCCTTACCAGAGCACTTTTTTTGCGATTCGGCATTGCGTCGCTTTAACTGACAATTGCGCGGTTGTGCGACGTTGCACCCAAACAAAATTGGCGTCCTTTTTTTACCCACAAATAGAGCTTTCTTTTGGTGGTGCTTGATCACCTCTGCGGTTATTATTTCTTGCGCTATAAACAAAAGAAGAGCGACAATTTTGAAAAAAACAATATTTTTGACTTTTTGCTATAATAAATATCCCATAAAAAAAAAAAATATTTCCTCAGTTTAGGCCGATACGTATTCTTCTACATATTTTTGGTAAAAAAAAAAAAACGCATTAAGCGTATATTGATTGGTCTGCGCAAAAGTTTTTAGCATCTACAAAATAGGGGATAGATTTATGGCATTTTTTTTTTTTTACTAGTAATGGTGGTGATCTGTGATTTTTTTTCGTGACTGCGACATTGTGGCGGACACTTCGGACACTTTTGACACATTTTTGGGACCATTCACATTTACACAGCGATCGTTGCTATAAAAATGCACTGATTACTGTGTAAATGTGACTGGCAGGGAAGGGGTTAACACTAGGGGGCACTGCAGGGGTTAATGTGTTCCCTGGGAGTGATTCTAACTGTAGGGGGAGGGGACTCACAAGGGAAGGAGACCAATCGGTGTTCCTCTGTACTGGGAACACACCATCAGTCTCCTCTCCTCTGACAGGACGTGGATCTGTGTGTTTACGGTCCTGCTGTGTTCCTGGGCAATCGCGGGCGCCCGGCAGACATCGCGGCCGCCGGGCACGTGCACCGGGTCCCGAGCGTGCGCGGCCTAGATGGCTGGGAATGAGAGGACGTCATATGACGCCCGCCCAGGATGGGAGATCCCATCTGCGGGCGTCATATTACAATACGCCGGTATTGAAGTGGTTAAAGGAGCAAAATCGGAGACTGCTCGAGAGATTTTCTTCTGCCTATCCGCTATTTCATTCCTGACTAGGGATGGGCCGAACGGACCCTCTGTTCGGTTTGCACCAGAACTTCCGAACACCGCGACAGTTCGGACCCGAATAACGAAACCCATTTAAGTCAATGGGACCCAAACGTCAAAAATCAAAAGTGCCCATTATGAAGGCTTATATGCAAGTAATTGGGCATACAATGGTTATAGGGGTCCGGGTCCTGCCCTGGGGGACGTGTATCAATAAAAAAAAAAAAAAAGTTTGTGAAAAACATTATTTTTAGCAGTGATTTTTTTATTTTTACTAGACATGTGCACGATAGAAAAATTTGTTTAGTTTCTTTTCGTTTCCGTAGATTCGTAACGATTCGTAATTTCGTAAATCGTCGGTGTTCGTATTCGTATTTTCGTAAGAGTTATTTTTTCGTTGATTCGTATTTCCGTTAGTCTAATTTTCGTTTATTCTAAATTCGTATTTTCGTTATATTTCGTATTCGGACGCATTCGTATTTTCGGAAGAGCTATATTTTCGCTGATTTGAAATGATTCGTATTTCCGTTAATCTAATTTTTGTTGATTTGAAATTCGTATTTTCGTAGATTTAATTACATTCGTACTTTCGTGAGATTGATTTATTCGTACTTCCGTAACATTGTTTTCGTAGATTCGTAATCGGAGCATAATTCATAATTTTATGTAATGTGTATGCTATTTATATGTTTAAGAAACAAAGAATTTCTCTCTCACAAGTCAGAACTTTCATTTAAAAATCCACCAAAACACAGAGCCACCGACCCAACCACACCCAACCGCACCCAACCGCACCCTACCACACCCTACCACACCCTACCACACCCTACCACACCCTATCTGGACTCTGGATGGAATATTTCAGAATCAGAACTAACATTCGTTCTTTCGAATTCTCGATCAGCAGAATTTTCGTTATTTCGTATTTTCGTTGTTTTGATTTCCTTTTTTCCGAATATTCGTAATTTCGATTTTTCGTTCATTTTGATTTTCGTTATTTTTGAATCTTTGTTCGGTATTTTCGTTGTTTTCTGTTTTCATTTTTCGGATTTTCATTCTTTCGTAGTTTCGTTGTTTCTAATTTAATAATTTAACCTGCACCTCTTCCCCCCACCCCAACCCTTCTGTGTCTGAACCCACTCCACTCCCCAGCGCTGTGCCTCAGAAAAGGAAAGTTGGGGCTGGAAATTTGAAGTCCAGCAGCCGCAGATGAACCTGGATGAGAGGTGCTGACTGCCAAGGGGTGAGTGAGCTCACCATCCATCCCTGTCTGTGACTGAAGTCTCCCCCCTTCTTTCTCCTGCATCTAAGTAAGTACACTAAGGTAAATCATGGTTCTCAGAGCACCCCTTACAGTTCCCATTTACACCAGAGGCCACAGTGTTTCCCCCCTTACATCAAAGTCTTCTCTGTACATCAGAGTTCTCAGTGTTCCCCCTTACATCAGAGTTCTCAGTGTTCCCCCTTACATCAGAGTCTTCTCTGTACATCAGAGTTCTCAGTGTTCCCCCTTACATCAGAGTCTTCTCTGTACATCAGAGTTCTCAGTGTTCCCCCTTACATCAAAGTCATCTCTGTACATCAGAGTTCTCAGTGTTCCCCCTTACATCAGAGTCTTCTCTGTACATCAGAGTTCTCAGTGTTGCCTCTTACATCAGAGTTCTAGAGGCCCAGAGAGTTGTTAGAGGCCCAGAGTTCTCCCTTACATCAGAGTCTGCAGAGTCCCCCCCCCCCTACAGTGAAAGGGAACTCTGCGAGTTCAGATGTAAAAGGGGAACACTGTGGACTCTGATGTAAAGGGGGACTCTGTGGACTCTGATGTAAAGGGGGACACTTGTTATTAACTTAATATGATTAGAAATGTTATTTAATAGCAAAATATATGTATAGTTTATACTATAAAAAAAAATTGACGTGCGCCGCTAAAGTGCTCGGGTTTGACTTGAAGAAAAGGTGGCAACCCTAGGGGGGGCTGAAGTTTTTAAACATGTGTGGAAAGAAATGCAAAAAAACGGTTCTGGCAGTGAAAGGGTTAAATAGTTCCAGTGTCTCTCCTTGGCCTGGCTGTGCTGCCTGGAAGGAGGTGCTGTGAGCGGTTCTTTCATGTCTCCAGGACATGATAACAAGGGACACCCCCTCCTGTGTCCTGTGAATGGGTGGAAAGCGAACGTTGTCCTGGGGCCACTTCTAGTCTGCGGAGTGATTGATCCTTTTCCTATGTGGATTGGTAATGCGTGTCTGCCAGCTCCGCTCTCCAGCCCTGCCAAGCTTTGCCCTTTCCTGCGCTCAGCATGTCTTGTTAATACAATACAAATGAAATCTAGAGCCGGCTCTGCGGGAGGACATGGAGGTGATTGCACTCAGCGGGACCCGACCTTTTCCCGGAGGCTCCTGATAGGCTCCTTATGCCGTCGCGGTACTCGGATCGCGCTCTTAGGGGCCGCACGCCGCCTTCATTAATGGAGAGGAAGAAAGCGACTCTGATTACTGTGACATTGGAGCCTCTTTGACATCGGGAGTCACACAATGACCGCTCCGGACGCCAAGGAGAACCACTTAAAGGGGTTGTAAAGTCAGAATGCATTAACTACTTTCAGCCCCGGACCATTTTGCTGGCCAATGACCAGAGCACTTTTTGCGATTCGGTTTTTCCTCAGTTTAGGCCGATACGTATTTTTCTTCTACATATTTTTGGTAAGAAAAAACGCAATAAGCGATTATTGATTGGTTTGCGCAAAAGTTATAGTTTTTACAAAATTGGGGATAGTTTTATAGCATTTTTATTAATAATTTTTTTTAATTTTTTTAACAAGAAAGTTAATAATTTATTTTTACTAGTAATGGCGGCGATCAGCGATTTTTTTTTTTTTATTGTGACTGCGACATTATTGCGGACACATAGGACATTTTTGGCACATTTTTGGGACCATTGTCATTTATACAGCAATCAGTGCTATACAAATGCAATGATTCCTATGTAAATGACACTGACAGTGAAGGGGTTAACCACTAGGTGGCAGTGTAGGGGTTAAGTGTGTCCTAGGGGCGTGTTACTAACTGTGGGGGGGGCGTGGCTGTGTGTTACTGATCACTGATCTCTGCTCCAATCACAGGGAGCAGAGATCAGTGTCACTTGTTGCTAGGCAGAACGGAGAGATGCCGTTTACTTCCGCATCTCCCCGTTTGCCCTCCCCGTGAGACGATCGCGGGTATCCCCGCGGCGATCGAGTCCGCAGGAACCGCGACCGGACTCGTGGAGGGCCTGACCAGCGTGCGCCAGCTGGCAGGGCACACAATGACACGGCGGCATATTCAAAGGGACGTACCTGTACGCTCTTATGCCTGTCTGTGCCATTCGTCGTACATCGTCGTGCGCCAGTCGGGAAGCGGTTAAAGGATAACTAAAGGTTCTGTTTCTTTCTTTTTTTTAAAACAAACATGTCATACTTACCTCCTCTGTGCAGTTTGTTATGCACAGAGTGGCCCCCCGATCCCCCTCTTCTAGGGGCCCCCTAGCGATGCTCCTGGCTCCTACTCTTCTCCAGTGCCCCGTCAGAGAAGTGTTCTCCCTCGGGCAGGGGAGTTGCTAGGTGGCAAAAATGTGTGGTTGTGGAGCGTGGGGTAAGCTCACTTGCTGCCTGGCTTACCAGTGCCCTTACACAAACTGACCTACCTACCTGACACATACACTGACCTACCTGACATGCACTGACCTACCTGACATACACTGACCTACCTGACATGCACTGACCTACCTGACATACACTGACCTACCTGACATACACTGACATTCACTGACCTACCTGACATACACTGACCTACCTGACATACACTGACATTCACTGACCTACCTGACGTACACTTGCCTACCTGACATACACTGACATTCACTGACCTACCTAGCAGCTCAGCTCAGCCGTGGTGTGCGAGGGAGCCAGAGAAGAGGAGGAGAGCCGTCCGCCCGAGCGCCAAGCGGGGATCGGTATGATGGATTTTACACGTCCCGTGGTCCCGCCATGGAACCAGTGGGACGTCCATCATAGGCGCTGCAGGCTCCAGAAGGCGGGACCTGCTATGTGAATCGGCGTCGCTCAGGGATCAGAGCGGCCACTCGGGGCTAATAATAGAACAGAGACCACCCGTGGCTTTTTGGGGTCCCAGTCGGGGCTTCAGCCACTGTCAAACCCCCCATGCCAACACCAGTGCCCTTGGGGCACCTGTGCGGGCACGCTCCCGTGTCCTGCTGCTGTGTCCATTGACACAGACAATGGTGCCTCTTAGTTGGTGTCAGTTGGGGGAATATTGCCCCAAGTTCCAGATAAAGGCAAGCAAAGGGCCACATTTTACCCAGGGGCTGCACTTTGGAAACCACTGATTTTGTTTAATATATATATAAATACTGTATATTTATTTATTTAGAATATATATATTTTTATTAAGATACATGTAATTCATGGTTTTGCTTTGTTTGTGCACCTCGTGATGCCCTGGAGGATGATGTGGTCCTCCTCGTGGATGTGGACTCTGCTGACCATCGGCGAGGGAATGGCGAGGAATAGAAATGTGGCTCCTCCGCAGTAATTATACTTTATGTCGTTTCCGATTTGAAGTTATTTGAAGTCGTCTCCCTCGGCCTGCTGGATATTCTTCATATCTTCTCTCCCTCTTGAGAGGACAAGGAAAAGCTTTCAGGCCTCTCCTGATATCAAACAGACGGAATTGGGGAGGCCGGCGGGATTAGCCTCTCCGGCTTTGATGCGGCTCTCGGGTGGCGCTCCGAGAGGAAGATGGAAGTCTTCTCTCTCGTCTTTGTCTAAGAAAAAAAGCTGTTTTATGTCTAAAGATCCTTCAGGGCCGGTTTAATGGACAAGAAAAAATATCTCCAGAGTCTTCATTTAGCAAAGAATGTCTTATGGTCCAGGAGCCGGGGGTCTTAAATCTGAACTTCGAGCAAAGAGCTAAATACAGACGCATCACGGGGGCCGTTTTATCTGCCGAAGGATTTGTATTTCTGTCCATCCAGTCATGAGACTTACACGTCTGGTGGATGTTGGAGACCTTGCGCTCCTCCACCTTCCATTTGAGGATGTCCCACAGATGATCAATAGGGTTTAGGTCTGGAGACATGCTTGGCCAGTCCATCACCTTTACCCTCAGCTTCTTTAGCAAGGCAGTGGTGGTCTTGGAGGTGTGTTTGGGGTGGTTATCATGTTGGAATACTGCCCTGCGGCCCAGTCTCTGAAGGGAGGGGATCATGCTCTGCTTCAGTATGTCACAGTACATGTTGGCATTCATGGTCCCCTCAATGATCTGTAGCCCCCCAGTGCCGGCAGCACTCATGCAGCCCCCAGACCATGACACTCCCGCCACCATGACACTCCCCCCACCATGACACTCCCACCACCATGACACTCCCCCCACCATGACACCCCCACCACCATGCTTGACTGTAGACAAGACACACTTGTCTTTGTCCTCCTCACCTGGTTGCCCCCACACACGCCTGACACCATCTGACACCAAATACCTTTATCTTGGTCTCATCAGACCACAGGACGTGGTTCCAGTAATCCATGTCCTTAGTCTGCTTGTCTTCAGCAAACTGTTTGCGGACTTTCTTGTGCATCATCTTTAGAAGAGGCTTCCTTCTGGGATGACAGCCATGGAGACCAATTTGATGCAGTGTGCGGCGTATGGTCTGAGCACTGACAGGCTGACCCCCCCACCCACCCCTACAACCTCTGCAGCAATGCTGGCAGCACTCATACGTCTATTTCCCAAAGACAACCTCTGGATATGACGCTGAGCACGTGACCTCAACTTCTTTGGTGGACCATGGCGAGGCCTGTTCTGAGGGGAACCTGTCCTGTTATACCGCTGGATGGTCTTGGCCACCGTGCTGCAGCTCAGTTTCAGGTCTTGGCAATCTTCTTATAGCCTCGGCCATCTTTATGTAGAGCAACAATTCTTTTTTCAGATCCTCAGAGAGTTCTTTGCCATGAGGTGCCATGTTGAACTTCCAGTGACCAGTATGAGAGAGTGAGAGCGATAACACCAAATTTAACACACCTGCTCCCCATTCACACCTGAGACCTTGTAACACTAACGAGTCACATGACACTGGGGGAGGGAAAATGGCTAATTGGGCCCAATTTGGACATTTTCACTTAGGGGTGTACTGACTTTTGTTGCCATCAGTTTAGACATTAATGGCTGTGTGTTGAGTTATTTTGAGGGGACAGCAAATTTACACTGTTATACAAGCTGTACACTCACTACTTTACATTCTAGACAAGTGTCATTTCTTCAGTGTTGTCACATGAAAAGATAGAAGAAAATATTTACACAAATGTGACTGAGGGGTGTACTTACTTTTATAAGATACTGTATATTTTCTGAAGTCAAATACCCTGTAGATTAAAATAGTGGTAGTTCCAATTTTAAAAATCAATGCTTCATAAGAGCAAAATGTCAGTAAAAAAAAAATACATTAAAGTGATATTAACGACAATAAAAAAATATACAAACAAACATGTGATACTTACCTGCTCTGTGTAATAGTTTTGCACAGAGCAGCCCGGATCCTCCTCTTCTTGGGTCCTCCCGGCCCCTCCTCCTGCCAAGTGCCCCCTGAGCAAGCAGCTTGCTGTAGGGGCACCAAAGCAGACTCGTTCCCAAGTGTGTCCATTCACGCACAAAGCCGAGGCCCCGCCCCCAGGGTTACTAACCGTCAGTACATTTACAGACAGCTTGTAAAAATCTGTCTGTACATATCAGGGGCTGAACATTTGTCATGCTGTGTTTAGGGGCTGGACTGGGAATAAAAACCAGCCCTGGAAATAATTTCATACCAGCCCCATAGCATTATTATACCAGCCCAACAGCATAACGTCATTATTTCTTGTTCATAAAAGGGAAAACCAAACATTTCAAAGCACATTTGAAGAGTGCATTATATATAGATGAGACAGATATGAAAGAACATAGTGCTAGGGATATATATATATATATATATATATATATATATATATGAGCAGATTCTGGTTAAAGGTGGTAAAAGCTGTGGACATGGTACAAGGGGACATATCAGAGGCTGTGGACATGATATAGGGGATGTCAGAGGCTGTGGACATGATATAGGGGATGTCAGAGGCTGTGGACATGATATAGGGGATGTCAGAGGCTGTGGACATGATATAGGGGATGTCAGAGGCTGTGGACACGATATAGGGGATGTCAGAGGCTGTGGACATGATACAGGGGATGTCAGAGGCTGTGGACACGATATAGGGGATGTCAGAGGCTGTGGACATGATATAGGGGATGTCAGAGGCTGTGGACACGATATAGGGGATGTCAGGCTGTGGACATGATATAGGGGATGTCAGAGGCTATGGACACGATATAGGGGATGTCAGAGGCTGTGGACATGATATAGGGGATGTCAGAGGCTGTGGACATGATATAAGGGATGTCAGAGGCTGTGGACACGATATAGGGGATGTCAGAGGCTGTGGACATGATATAGGGGATGTCAGAGGCTGTGGACATGATATAGGGGATGTCAGAGGCTGTGGACATGGTACAAGGGGACATATCAGAGGCTGTGGACATGATATAGGGGATGTCAGAGGCTGTGGACACGATATAGGGGATGTCAGAGGCTGTGGACATGGTACAAGGGGACATATCAGAGGCTGTGGAAATGATATAGGGGATGTCAGGGCCATCTTAAGAGCATTATAGGCCCCCGGACTATACAGTGCACTGAGGCCCTGTCTACACAATCACACACGAGAATAAAAATGCAAATTATCAATAAGGCTATATTGGTACTTCCAACAAAATCAGTATTTAAACATTAACACAACGTTTGGACAATATAACACAAGTTTGATGGGCACAGTGGCATTTGATGGGCACAATGGCAGCTTTTGATGGGCACAGTGGCAGATTTGATGGGCACAGGGGCAGTGTTTGATGGGCACAGTGGCAGCTTTAATGGGCACAGCGGCAGCTTTGATGGGCACAGTGGCTGTGTTTGATGAGCACAGTGGCTGTGTTTGATGGGCACAGTGGCATTTGATGGGCACAGTGGCTGTGATTTTCGAGCACAGTGGCTGTGTTTGATGGGCACAGTGACAGCTTTTGATTGGCACAATGGCTGCGTTTAATGTCACAGTGGCTGTGTTTAATGAGCACAGTGGCTGCATATAATTGGCACAGTGGCTGCGTTTGATGGGCACAGTGGCAGCTTTTATGGCACAGTGGCTGTGTTTGATGGGCACAGTGGCAGCTTTGATGGGCACAGTGGGTGTTTGATGGGCATAGTGGCAGCTTTGATGGGCACAATTGCAGTGCAGGCTGTTGGCGATTCTAGCAAGTGAGCAACCAGTGCAGTCAGTCAACTTAAGCAATAGATTGCAGCACTGAGGATGGGCCCTGGATGGGGCCCTCCAGACAAGTGGGGCCCCCGGGCAACTGCCCAGCGTGCCCAGTGGAAAAAACGGCCCTGGGGGATGTCAGAGGCTGTGGACATGATATAGGGGGTGTCAGAGGCTGTGGACATGATATAGGGGGTGTCAGAGGCTGTGGACATGATATAGGGGGTGTCAGAGGCTGTGGACATGATATAAGGGGTGTCAGAGGCTGTGGACATGATATAGGGGATGTTAGAGGCTGTGGACATGATATAGGGGATGTCAGAGGCTGTGGACATGATATAGGGGATGTCAGAGGCTGTGGACACGATATAGGGGATGTCAGAGGCTGTGGACATGATATAGGGGATGTTAGAGGCTGTGGACATGATATAGGGGGTGTCAGAGGCTGTGGACATGATATAGGTGATGTTAGAGGCTGTGGACATGATATAGGGGATGTCAGAGGCTGTGGACATGATATAGGGGATGTCAGAGGCTGTGGACATGATATAGGGGATGTTAGAGGCTGTGGACATGATATAGGGGATGTCAGAGGCTGTGGACATGATATAGGGGATGTCAGAGGCTGTGGACACGGTACAGGAGGTGGTTATAGGCTGTGCGGACATATAAATGTGTAGCGCTAACAAAAATACAATCACAAACGATGACTGCAAAGTGAACAACTGATGAAGTAAAAAATGATATGGCAATATAATAATGTTCAGACTAGTCCCATATATAATGAGAAATGGTTAGTTTAAAAAACTTGAAAAAGTGAAAGTCTCTGTGACAAAAACTCCCATGTGAATGACAAGAGGTCTCAAATCCCGGGATCTGATGTATACAGGAATATATAAAAGTAATCCAAGGACATATAATGGGTACGCTTACCAGCGGTGGTGGACACACACACCATACATCGGACGCGGCGCACGGGCATGTTTTTCCCGCACGTTTCCGCGCGTCGTGTGTAGGACACGCACACGCAAGAAATGTGCAACTGAAGTCCTTGACCCTTTTGCAAAAATCGTGCCATACCAAACTGCATGGTCGTGCGGCACCACGCGTTTCAGCGCGCACACGGAAATGCGTGCGTTAGCAGATGCGTGGGGCTGCCATTAGGAAGAGGCAGCATGTTTCTGTGCATGTGAGGAAAGTGCGCAATTTTGCAACATCCGCGGAGTGCAAACGTAGCCTTAGAATGGCGTAACGCGTAGAGCGCGGTCACAGAGGAGTAACAGAGATCCAGCTAGAAAACGCAGCCCCTCCCCCCCCCCCCCCCCACCAGCTCTCTCTCTCTCTCCTGTAAACTTTTTTGTTTTCGCCGCAGTGAAACTTGTGGCTTATTATTCTCTCCTCGCTGACCCCACTGAAGTCTTCTGTATGACACGGAAAATGCTTACAATAAAAATGCACGCCGTTAGGAAACGCGCTCCTAGTAATTTGTTCCATTAAATCTCCAAAGAATTGTGACAGCTTTTCATTAAAAATTAATTCAAAGGCCCGGGGTTCAGCATGCATGCTAATCAAAGCGTCGGATCACAAAGAGGAGAGACTGGATAAAGAAATTAATGGGGTTTTTTTTTTTTTGTTCGCTGTAAATGGTCATCGGAGAAGCGCGGCGCTCGCCATCCTCTCTCCACAACTGTGAGTGCAATGTGTGAAACCGTACAAATAAAACATACAGCCCTAATTAATACAAACCAGTCATCTGAGCAAACTAATCAAACCGACACTGAAAAGGAAACATGCATGGGGCCTGCCGCGCTGATTGAGAGACGCAAAGGTGGCCAATCAGCTTGCAATGAAGTTCCTTAGCCCTGGTACACCCCTCTTAAGCCCCATACACACGGTCGGATTTTTGCATGGATTCTGTCCGATCGGACAATGTTGTTGAAAAATCAGACCGTGTGTATGCACCATCGGACAGTGTACGTCGGATTGTCCGACGGACAAAGTCTTATCTCCTGCTGGAAAGATTTGCCGACAACACGGTCCGATCACACCAAACCCGATCGTGTGTACGGTTGTCCGACCGGACAAAGTGCTACGCATGCTCAGATCACATTACAAGACCAAAGCTATTGGCTACTAGCCTCTACGTAGTCCCGTCGTACGCAACGAACGTCACCACTTCAGAATGATCGGATTTTCCGACAACTTTGTCCGACCGTGTGTACGTAAAACCAACATCGGACAAAGTATGATGGACATGATCCGACGGACCTGGTCCTTGGATAATCCGAGCGTGTGTAGGGGGCATAACACTGCGCCACTTGGACCAACAGTGTGTAATTGGTAGCCCCCAGGCTGACACAACCCTAACCTTCCTCGAATACAACCCCATTTTTTCCCTTTTGGTTGCTAGGATGCCGGCACAGCTCCCCAAAGGCCTTGTGACCTGGCCGCCAGCATACTGGCAACCAATGACACTGTCCAGCTGTATTTCATTGGTTGCTAGGGCACAGGAGGCTGGGCAGTGCAGCATCAACTGAGTGACAGTGAAGATACTTCAGCTTCCATGCTAACTCCCCCTCCCGCCGCTGTCCCCTTTTGGTTGCTAGGATGCTGGCACAGCACCCAATGACACTGTGACCTAACCACCAGCATACTAGTAACCAAGGCACTGTGCCACTTTGACCAGCAGTGTGTAATTGGTAGCGCTGACACAACCCCAACCTTCCCCCGAAAACAACCCCATTTTTTCCCTTTTGGTTGCTAGGATGCCGGCACAGCTCCCCAATGGCCTTGTGACCTGGCCGCCAGCATACTGGCAACCAATGACACTTTGCAGCTGTATTTCATTGGTTGCTAGGGCACAGGCGGCTGGGCAGTGCAGCTTCAACTGAGCGACAGTGAAGATACTTCAGCTTCCATGCTAACCCCCCCTCCCGCCACTGTCCCATTTTGGTTGCTAGGATGCTGGCACAGCACCCAATGACACTGTGACCTAACCACCAGCATCCTAGTAACCAAGGCACTGTGCCACTTTGACCAACAGTGCGTAATTGGTAGCCCCCAGGCTGACACAACCCCAACCTTCCCCCGAATACAACCCCATTTTTTTCCCTTTTGGTTGTTAGGATGCCGGCACAGCTCCCCAATGGCCTTGTGACCTGGCCGCCAGCATACTGGCAACCAATGACACTGTGTAGCTGTATTTCATTGGTTGCTAGGGCACAGGCGGCTGGGCAGTGCAGCTTCAACTGAGCGACAGTGAAGATACTTCAGCTTCCATGCTAACCCCCCCTCCCGCCACTGTCCCATTTTGGTTGCTAGGATGCTGGCACAGCACCCAATGACACTGTGACCTAACCACCAGCATCCTAGTAACCAAGGCACTGTGCCACTTTGACCAGCAGTGTGTAATTGGTAGCCCCCGGGCTGACATAACCCCAACCTTCCCCCAGATACAACCCCATTTTTTCCCTTTTGGTTGTTAGGATGGCGGCACAGCTCCCCAATGGCCTTGTGACCTGGCCGCCAGCATACTGGCAACCAATGACACTTTGCAGCTGTATTTCATTGGTTGCTAGGGCACAGGTGGCTTGGCAGTGCAGCTTCAACTGAGCGACAGTGAAGATACTTCAGCTTCCATGCTAACCCCCCCTCCCACCACTGTCCCATTTTGGTTGCTAGGATGCTGGCACAGCACCCAATGACACTGTGACCTAACCACCAGCATCATAGTAACCAAGGCACTGTGCCACTTTGACCAGCAGTGTGTAATTGGTAGCCCCCGGGCTGACATAACCCCAACCTTCCCCTGATACAACCCCATTTTTTCCCTTTTGGTTGTTAGGATGGCGGCACAGCTCCCCAATGGCCTTGTGACCTGGCCGCCAGCATCCTGGCAACCAATGACACTGTGCAGCTGTATTTCATTGGTTGCTAGGGCAAAGGCGGCTGGGCAGTGCAGCATCAACTGAGTGACAGTGAAGATACTTCAGCTTCCATGCTAACTCCCCCTCCCGCCGCTGTCCCCTTTTGGTTGCTAGGATGCTGGTACAGCACCCAATGACACTGTGATCTAACCACCAGCATCCTAGCAACCAAGGCACTGTGCCACTTTGACCAACAGTGTGTAATTGGTAGCCCCCAGGTTGACACAACCCCAACCTTCCCTGAATACAACCCCATTTTTGCTGCCCCCTTTTGGTTGCTAGGATGCTGGCACAGCACCCAATGACACTGTGACATAACCACCAGCATCCTAGCAACCAAGGCACTGCGCCACTTTGACCAACAGTGTGTTATCGGTAGCCAGCGGGATGACACAACCCCAACCTTCCGTGAATACAACCCCATTTTTTCTGTCCCCTTTTGGTTTCTAGGATGCTGGCACAGCACCCAATGACACTGTGACCTGGCCATCAGCATCCTAGCAACCAAGGATGCTATGCAGCTGTGCTTCATTGGTTACTAGGGCTGGGCTGTGCCGAATCAACTAAGCAGCAGTGAAGATACTCCAGCTTTCATGCTGCCCACCACCACCGCCAAGTGTGGACTAAGGTTGTCATCTCACTTCCACTCAGGGGCGGACTGGGCAGGGGCGCTGCACCTCTTCCGCCGCAGACATGCCTAAAGGCTTCATGGTAAAGAGGAGTAACAAGTCCGCGCAGGTGTCCCACCAAGTGTGAGATGAGGATGACTAGGAGGATAGAACGCAGGCTGCCCTCCTCCGCCCGGCATGGATGGGTACGCCATGTCCAAGTAGAGGTTGGACCTGTGCCCCACAGAAGGCTCTCCTCCCCTGGTCAGCCCCGACCAAGCCACCTCGGCTCTCCCCTGCCAGCCAGTTTGGCTACCTGGAGTAGGTGCAGCAAGAGCTGTCCAGCCCGGAGAGCAGAGAGTACCTTGAGCAGAGCTTCAGTCTGTGATGGGTGGAAAATTCAGGGAAGAGGGAGAGCGGGGTGGGAGGGGTTGGAGTAAGTCACTGCACTATGGGGCCTTTGGGTTGTACTTTCCCCCTGGGCCAAAATGTGCCAGTCAGCCCCTGCTTCCACTCATTGGCGGCACATCCATGGAAGGGTATCATAAAGGAAAGGATGCCACATTGCAGACTTTGAAGCTGCTAGTCTGTTCTTGCATATGTAGCGCCGGCTCCTAATGAGCAGACGCTATTATTTTTCAAAACGAAGTTGCTGGAGGCCACAGTTGGGCTTCAGGCTAATTTCTCTAAATTACTGGTTTCTGTACCAGTCCGGCTGGGTTGCACTGGGTTCTCCTTGACCGTAGGTGTCGCTGTCACCACCGGCAAGAGTAGAAACACAGTCTAGCTGGATGCATTGAATGCCACCTATTGCTCGTAACCAGCCCAGTGGGAGTATTTTCCTGCTGTGAATTCTGGGAGATGGTATTTAGGGTACCGACACCAGGTGGTCGGGGTCGGTTTTCTTTTTGGTTCTTGAGTGGGTCCCTCTTGACCCAAACCCCATGGCCCTCCTGGCCTGGGGTGCGGAGCTATGTATCCTGTGTCTTCGGGGCTGGCTGGCAACTGAGATGAAACAGGCGTGTGCCTTTCCAAATCATGTCCAAGCAACTGAATTCACCACAGGTGGACTCCAATCAAGTTGTAGAAACATCTCAAGGATGATCAGTGGAAACAGGAGGGACCTGAGCTCAATTCTGAGTGTCATGGCAAAGGCTGTGATACTTATGTACATGGGAGGAGCCTGTGATACTTATGTACATGGGAGGAGCCTGTGATACTTATGTACATGGAAGGAGTCTGTGATACTTATGTACATGGGAGGAGTCTGTGATATTTATGTACATGGGAGGAGCCTGTGATACTTATGTACATGGGAGGAGTCTGTGACACTTATGTACATGGGAGGAGTCTGTGATACTTATGTACATGGGAGGAGCCTGTGATACTTATGTAGATGGGAGGAGCCTGTGATACTTATGTAGATGGGAGGAGTCTTTGATACTTATGTAGATGGGAGAAGCCTGTGATACTTATGTACATGGGAGGAGCCTGTGATACTTATGTACCTGGGAGGAGCCTGTGATACTTATGTACATGGGAGGAGTCTGTGATACTTATGTACATGGGAGGAGCTTGTGATACTTATGTACATGGGAGGAGCTTGTGATACTTATGTAAATGGGAGGAGCCTGTGATACTTATGTACATGGGAGGAGCCTGTGATACTTATGTACATGGGAGGAGTTTGTGATACTTATGTACATGGGAGGAGTCTGTGATACTTATGTACATGGGAGGAGCCTGTGATACTTATGTACATGGGAGGAGCCTGTGATACTTATGTAGATGGGAGGAGTCTTTGATACTTATGTAGATGGGAGGAGTCTGTGATACTTATGTACATGGGAGGAGCTTGTGATACTTATGTACATGGGAGGAGCTTGTGATACTTTTGTAAATGGGAGGAGCCTGTGATACTTATGTACATGGGAGGAGTTTGTGATACTTATGTACATGGGAGGAGTCTGTGATACTTATATACATGGGAGGAGCCTGTGATATTTATGTAAATGGGAGGAGCCTGTGATACTTATGTACATGGGAGGAGTCTGTGATACTTATGTACATGGAGGAGTCTGTGATACTTATGTACATGGGAGGAGCCTGTGATACTTATGTACATGGGAGGAGCCTGTGATACTTATGTACATGGGAGGAGCCTGTGATACTTATGTACATGGGAGGAGCCTGTGATACTTATGTACATGGGATTTATTTCCTTTTTTATTTTTAATAAATTTGCAAAGATTTCAAACAAACTTCTTTCACGTTGTCATTATGGGGGATTGTTTGTAGAATTTTGAGACATATAATGAGTTTAATCCATTTTTGAACAAGGCTGTAACCTAGAAAAAATGTGGAAAAAGTGAAGCACTGTGAATACTTTCCGGATGCTCTGTATTTAAAGAGATGGGGGAGGCAGCTTCCATCACCAATGCAGCCAACTAAGCTCAGTTCCATGTTTCAGGCCCTGGGGGGGGGGTTCAGGGGAGGTGTTCCTGTAGTACACACAGTTCTGACATGTGTCAAGATGTGAATCTTTCAAACATTCACCTTCAATCAGTCTGGCACACAAAGTTTTAGAAAAGTAATAAAATAAAAACAACTTGCTGGGGAGACTTTTTGTAACACACAAGACGGGATTCGAAATGAAAAGCATTAAGATAAGAAGAAGGATGAGGATTTCTTATCTGACAGTTTTTTGAGACGTCGGCCACGGAATTTAATAATCTGTTATTACAGAATTTAGCGGCTGATACATCGAATGTTCAAACCCCGGTCTTTGGCCGTGACGGCTTTCCTGATAAATAAAGTTTTCACGGTCTGAGCTCCTTAGAAGGACTTTGGAGATATGGAGACGTTCGGAGCGGAAGGCATTGGAAGCCTCTATGGAAGGCCAGAAAAACTGCGCTGACCAAATGTATCCGAGACCAATAGGAGTGAAGCTTTTATCCCAAGAACTGTACAAAGGACAGAAGGATGCGGCTTGTTTATGGAGGAAAGAAGGACGGGGTCCAGTGGCGGCTGGTGCTCAAATTTTTTGGGGGCGCAAAACAAACAGCCTCACTGTGCCATCAAACGCTGCCACTGTGCCCCAAACGCTGCCACTGTGCCCATCTAACGCTGTCACTGTGCCCATTAAACGCTGTCACTGTGCCCATTAAATGCTGCCACTGTGCCCATTAAATGCTGCCACTGTGCCCATCCAACGCTGCCACTGTGCCCATTAAATGCTGCTACTGTGCCCATTAAATACTGCCACTGTGCCCATCTAAAGCTGCCACTGTGCCCATCTAACGCTGTCACTGTGCCCCAAGTGCTGCCATTGTGCCTCAAATGCTGCCACTGTGCCCATTAAATGCTGCCACTGTGCCCATCCAACGCTGCCACTGTGCCCATGTAAAGCTGCCACCGTGCCCCAAGTGCTGCCACTGTGCCCATCTAACACTGCCACTGTGCCCATCTAACGCTGTCACTGTGCCCATTAAATGCTGCCAATGTGCCGGCACTTACCTTGTCAGGCGGCGAGCGATGTCTCTTCGTCGACCCGACATCTTCTCCCGCGCTCCTCCTTTCTTCTGCAGTGATTGGACGCCTAGTCGTCCAATCACAGCGCCTGTGACTTCAGCCAATCAGGGGACCGGTAACACAGACCGGCAACCTGATTGGCTGAGAGGCGGGTCTGTGTTAGGGAAGCGATGCCCCGACAAGGGGCCGGACACCTGAATAGGGGCGGCAGCGGTGACAATAGATAGATTCATGCAATGCATGAATCTATCTATTGGTGATAGAGCGGTGCAGGAGAGGGGGGGGTGGCGCTCCTGCGCCCTCTATGCACGCACCGCCACTGACGGGGTCCTTTATGGGTAACCAAAGGGACATAGAAAAAAACAATCTTCCAGTGGGGACACCCGTCCAGGGGCGGACTGAAAACTCATGGGGCCCCCGGGCAATAGGAGATTATGGGGCCCCCAGACAATCAGAGATTATGGGGCCACACAGTATACACACACTGAATGTACAATCACACAGTATACACCCACTCAATGTACAATCATACAGTATACACACACACACACACAGTATACAATCACACAGTATACACATACAGTATACACATGTTTCTATTGGCTGAGAAGGTACTGGAGAGGTGGGGCAGCTATAATCTCTGGATTTTTAGACCAAAAGGATGTCGGTAAGGGATATTTCAGGAACAGTTGTAAAAAAAAACACAGATTTTTACATACTGTCCCTGGTTTTACTGAGGCTGGCAACCCTGATGGGGCCCCCTAGTGGCCCGGGGCCCTCGGGAAGTGCCCGAGTGGCCGAATGGTAAGTCCGCCCCTGAAACCATCTGAAGGACTATTCACACTTCTATATCCTATAAAAATATTTTCAGCTGTCTGATTTTGGGAAAGCGATCCATACAGTTACATATCACATGACTTTTAATTGAACGCTTGGGATCAGAGGTGTAACTCTAGCAATAGCGACCCACAGCTACATGGCTGCTATGGGGCCCGAGGTTGGGAAGGGGGCCCGACTAGGGAGGTTGTCTGATGTCTCCATGTCCGCCGACGTCAGATGCACAGAATCATGCTGTAGAATCAGACTGTTGCTACCTACAGATCTTGGTTGCATCCGTTGTCGTAGAGTAGATTTATTGCCTTTAGGGTCCAATCACACCACATGCGGTGGAGCTGTGTTGGCAGCTATTTCCAGCACAGCCGGAATGCATGGACAAGGCTGAATGCCATGCTCTCTATGCTAACAATTCACACCATAGGGTTGCTGTGGTGTGAACTCAGAGGCGTAAATATACGGGTCGCAATTGCAACCCGGCCCTATGCTTCAGCGGGCCCATGTGCCTCCCCTGTAATATTTGGTTCTACACCTGGATAGGAAGGGCGGTGGGGGTGGTGGCATATAGGGGAACCGATGCCCTCCTGCAGTAGGAAGAAAATGGAGGGTATTGGTTCCTCTATATGCCGCCCCCTCCCCCCTCGCTGCCCCTCCTATCCAGGTTACTTGTTTCCTGCTGCCCCTGGGTTCTCCCCTGGTCCCCCAACCCCCCCCCCCCCACCCTGAAGAGCAGGAAAAAGGGCTGGTAAATATGTCACTTACCGGCCCCCTTTCTTTTCTGAATGGACAGAGTCAGTGATCAGTACCGATCGCTCCTGTGTCCATTTGATGGCACAGTGGCTGCGTTTGAGGGCACAGTGGTTCCGTGTGATGGGCACAGTGAGGCTGCAATTGATGTTTTTTTTTTTCAGAATTTCTCAGTTTGTTTGCGCCCCCCCCCCCCAAATATTTTTGAGCACCAGCCGCCACTGTCTATAGATAATGTTTGAAGATATTGTGCCATAGATATATTTTTTTAAATATGTTTTCATAGATATGGTACCATAGATATGGTTTGAAGATTTGACTCTAAAGATATGGTTCCATGGATATACTGTAGTTCCAAAGAAACTGTTCTAAGGATATGTTTTTTTAGATACAGCGCCATAGATACGATTCCATTGATGTGGTTCCATGGATATGGTACCAAAGAAATTGTTCTAAAGATATGGTTCCATAGATATGGTGCCATAGATATGATTCCAAAGATATGGTGCCATAGATATTAATTATTCTATTGATAGGATTCCAAAGAAATTGTTCTAAAGATATGGTGCCATAGATATTGTGTCATATATATGATTCCATTTATATGGTTGCATAGATATTGTGCCATATATATGATTCAATCGATATGGTTCCAAAGAAATCTTTCTAAAGATATGGTTCTATAAATATTGTGCCACAGATATTGCGCCATAGACATGATTCCATAGATATGGTTCTAAAGAGATGGCTCCATTGAGATGCTTCTATAGATATGTTCCCAAAGATATGGTTCTTTAGATAAGGTTTGAAGATATTGTTCTATTAATATGTTTTCATAGATATGGTACCATAGATATGGTTCTAAAGATACGGTTCCATGCATATAGTTCCAAAGAAATTGTTCTAAGGCTATTGTTCCATGGATATGGTACCAAAGAAATTGTTCTTAAATATATGGTTCCATAGCTATGGCGCCATATATATGGTGCCATAGACATGATTCTATTGATGCGGTTCCATAGATATGTTTCCAAAGATATGATTTCATAGGTACAGTTCTATAGATATGTCTCCAAAGATACGGTTTTATAGATACGGTTCAAAGCTATTGTTCCATAGATCTGGATCTTTAGATATGTTTTGGATAGATATGCTTTGAAGAAATGGTTCCAAAGATACGTTTTGCCACGTACACACGAGCGGTTTTGCCGTCGGAATAAACTCTGAAGGTTTCTCCGACGGAATTCCGCTCAAGCGGTCTTGCCTACACACGGTCACACCAAAGTCCCACCGTCTAGAACGCGGTGACGTTACAACTCGTACGATGGGAGTAGAAAAAGGAAGTGCAATAGCCAGTAGCCAATAGCTTCCGTCTCGTACTTGCTTCCGAGCATGCATCGTTTTTGGTATGTCGGAACAGCGTACAGACGAGCGGTTTTCCCGACAGGAATTGGTTCCGTCAGAAAAAATTTAGAACATGTTCTCTTTCTAGGTCCGTCAGAATTTTCACACGTAAAAAGTCAGATGGGGCCTACACACACGATCGGAATATATGATGAAAAGCTCCCGTCTGACTTTTTCTGTCGGAAATTCCGCTCGTGTGTACGCGGCATTTCTCTAGATATAGTACAGTTCCAGTAGGCTACCTCTAGTCAGGCATTGCTCGGTGCTATGATACCCATTAAACTATAGCAACACACACTTTGCCTTCAGCTCTCATTTCTTATTCAACTAGAGGTCCAACTGAATACCGCTTTGAGGACTCCAAGTCCTCTACATGGTGCTCCTTTTTCCCAGCCCCACCTACCCTTAACCGCTTCAATACAGGGCTTTTAAACACCCTTCCTTATCAGAGCACTTTTTGCGATTCGGCACTGCGTCGCTTTAACTAACAATTGCGCGGTCGTGCGACGTTACACCCAAACAAAATTGACGTCCTTTTTTCCCACAAATAGAGCTTTCTTTTGGTGGTATTTGATCTCCCCTGCGGTTTTTATTTTTTTTGCGCTATAAACAAAAGAAGAGCGACAATTTTGAAAAAAAACACAATATTTTTAACTTTTTGCTATAATAAATATCCCATTTTTTTTTAAAAAAACTATTTTTTTCCTCAGTTTAGGCCGATACGTATTCTTCTACATATTTTTGGTAAAAAAAATCGCAATAGGCGTATATTGATCGTTTTGCGCAAAAGTTATAGCGTCTACAAAATAGGGATAGATTTATTGAATTTTGTTTTTTTTTTTTTACTAGTAATGGCGGCGATCTGCGATTTTTTTTTTTCGTGACTGCGACATTGCGGCAGACACTTCGGACACTTTTGACACATTTTTGGAACCATTCACATTTACACAGCGATCGTTGCTATAAAATTGCAATGATTACTGTGTAAATGTGACTGGCAGGGAAGGGTTAACTCTAGGGGGCGCTGGAGGGGTTAATATGTTCCCTATAGGTGTGATTCTAACTGTGGGGGAGGGGACTCAAGGGGAGGAGACCGATCATGTGTTCCTCCGTACTGGGATCACATGATCGGTCTCCTCTGCACTGACAGGACGTGGAGCTGTGTGTTTACACACACAGCTCCACGGTCCCGCACGGTCCCGCACGGTCCCGTTGTTTTAACGGGGCAATCGCGGGTGCCCGGCGGACATCGCGGCCGCCGGGCACTCGCACCGTGTCCCGAGCGACCGGGAATGCGAGGACGTCATATGACGCCCACCCAGGATGGTAGATCCACCTTGTGGGCGTCATATGACTATAGCGCGGTAATGAAGTGGTTAAAGTGGATGTAAACCCCAAATTTTTTTTTTATGTCATAATGTACAGAATACGATTTCCTTTCATTTGAGCCCAGTCTTGCTACACAGATTTACTCCAGCCCTGAGCAATAGACATGTGCAATTCGTTTCGTTTTTTTTTCGTTTTTCTTTTTTTTTTCGTTATTTTCGTTCGTTCGTTTTCGTACGAATGAACGAATCATTCGAATCCTACGAATCCGAATAACGAATCGTTCGAATCGTACAAATCCGATTAACAAATCATTTGAATCTAACGAATCCGAAAAACAACGAAAATCCGAAAAAAACTAATTAGAAACAACGAATGTACTAATGAAGAAAATCCGAAAAACGAAAACGAACGAAAAAATTCGTACATTCGTAACTTTTTTTTTTTTTGTTGAATTGGTAATTTTTCCATGTCCCTTACAATGGTGCTGCTAAACGTGCTTCGAATGGATTGAACAAAAAATTCGTACATTCGTAACTTTTTTTTTTTCGATTCGTAACTTTTTTTTTTCGATTCGTCACTTTTTTTTTTTTCGATTCGTAACTTTTTTTTTTTTTTTTCGATTTGTCATTTTCCGTGTCTCTATTGAACAAAAAAATTCTTACATTCGTAACTTTTTTTTCGATGCGTAACTTTTTTTTTTTCGATTCGTAACTTTTTTTTTCGATTCGTAAATTATTAAAATGCAATAATAGCATACACATTACATAAAATTATGAATTATGCTCCGATTACGAATCTACAAATGTTACGAATGTACGAACCGTTACGAATACGAACACCGACGACTTACGAATGTACGAATCGTTACGAATACGAACACCGACGACTTACGAATGTACGAATCGTTACGAATCAACGGAAACGAAAAAAAAAAAAAAAAACGATTTTTTTTTAAAAACGAAACGAAAATAAACAAATTTTTTTGTTGTGCGCATGTCTACTGAGCAATCCTCTTTTATTGTTCAGTTAGAGAAATCTTGACAAAGTCTTGAAAACTTTGTCAAAAACGCCCCCTTGCTGTGAGTGACGGGTGATTTACATATCTCATGCACTAGCCTGAGACAGGCACATCCTGTGTAAAAAGTTCACAATTCCCATCCCCCTCCCCTCCAGCTCTCCCAGGATTGGCTGTGTTTTGACTGGACGTTTCTCATCATGGGACGCAGTAAACAGTTGGCAGACTATAGACAGACCAGTGATTTAGGGGACATGTATGTAGTCAGAGCTGGGCAGAGTAGAACATCCAGAGATCTGATGATAACCTGTCTCAGGCTAGTGCATGAGATATGTAAATCACCTGTCACTCACAGCAAGGGGCGTTTTTGACAGTTTGAAGTTTTCAAGACTTTGTCAAGATCTCTCTAACTGAACAATAAAAGAGGATTGCTCAGGCCTCCAGTAAATCTGTGTGGCAAGACTGGGCTCACATGAAAGGAAATCTTATTCTCTACATTATGACATCAAAAAATAAATAAATTTGGCTTTACATCCACCGGACACCTCCAAACTGAAGATGCCCTTGCATTGAAAAAGGGAATCCTAACTATAATGCCGCGTACACACGATCGGAATTCTCGTCGGAAAAAACTCTGACGGTCTTTCCGATGGAATTCCGACGGAATTCCGCTCAAGCTGTGTTGCCTACACACGATCACACCAAATTCCGACGGTCAGTAACACAGCGGCATAAAACACGTTCGACAGCACTATAAAAGGGAAGTTTGATGCTTCCGAGCATGCGTCCAATTGTTTCCGAGCATGCGTCGGAATTTTGCGTGTCGGAATTGCATACACACGATCGGAAAATCCGATAGAAAGGTTTTCCATCGGAAAAATTGAGAACAGGTTCTCAATTTAAAGTCCGTCGGAAATTCCGACAGAAAAAGACCGTTGGGCGTACACACGGTCGGAAAATCCGATGAAAAGCTCCCATCGGACTGTTTCCATCGGAAATTCCGACCGCGTGTATGCCGCATAAAGGCTACATCCTGCTACATTTCAACGAAGTTAACAGTGATCCTAGTAGCTGTCCTGAATGAATGAATGATTTGTATAGCTCTTAGACATGTGCGATTAATTTCGTACGAATCCGAATTACAAATTTTTACGAATTCTGTACGAAATACGAAATTTCGTTTACCAATTTCGGATCCAAATTATTCGAATCCAAACTACCAAATAACTAAATTTCAACTAATATGAAAGAAATTATAGCGATCATTAACGATTCGTAACGATTCGTACGTATTCGTAAACAAAATTTTGTATTTCGTACTTCCTCTGAGTGATTGGTGAACAATAGACAATAGACAATAGACTTGTGTTATGTAACGTTAATACGTTTTCGGATAATTCGTTATTATTCGTAGAGTGTCGTTATTCGTTATCCAAATTAACGATTCGTAGCGATTCGTATGAAATTCGCATTTCGTACGAATCCGAATTAAATTTCATACACGAATTACGATTTTTTTTTATACGAAACGAAACGGAACGAAACGAAATGAATTTTTTGACGGCTCCCATGTCTAATAGCTCTACAATGCGAACTGAATCGCCTCAAGGCGCTGTATTCGTGCTTTGTTGTCACGCTTCTTATGCCGCGTACACACGATCGGAATTCTCGTCGGAAAAAGCTCTGACGGTTTTTCCGATGGAATTCCGGGGGAATTCCGCTCAAGCTGTGTTGCCTACACACGATCACACCAAATTCGACGGTCAGTAACACAGCGGCATAAAACACGTTCGACAGCACTATAAAAGGGAAGTTTAATGCTTCCGAGCATGCGTCAAATTGTTTCCGAGCATGCGTCGGAATTTTACGTGTGGGAATTGAATACACACGATCGGAAAATCCGATAGAAAGGTTTTCCGTCGGAAAAATTGAGAACAGGTTCTCAATTCAAAGTTCGTCGGAAATTCCGACAGAAAAAGACCGTTGGGCATACACACGGTCGGAAAATCCGATGAAAAGCTCCCATCGGACTGTTTCCATCGGAAATTCCGACCGTGTGTACGCCGCATTAGAAGAGGTAGGTCTTCAGTTTTTTTCTGAAGGCCTGATGGTTATCTTTCATGCGGATGTAGGTCGGTAGAGCGTTCCATAGCCGAGGTCCTTGGACAGCGAATCTCCGTTCTCTCTTTGATTTGTAGCGGGACTTGTGGATGAGGAGAAGGTTTTGGTTAGACGATCGAAGACTGCGATTGGGTGTGTAGTGTTTTATTTTCTCAAGTAGGTATTGGGGGGCGTCTCCATGTGTGCATTTGTGGGTGAGGCAGAGGGTCTTGAATGTGACCCGATTCTTTATGGTTAGCCAATGTAAGCTCCTCAGGGGAGGGGAGATGGATTCCCAGGGTTTTTTTCTGTTATCAGCCTTGCCGCCGTGTTTTGGATAAGTTGTAAGCGCACAAGTTGATATTGGGGTAGTCCTATGTAGAGGGAGTTTGCGTAGTCCAGTCGTGAATTAATGATTGTTCCAACTACCGCTGCTTTGTCCTCCTTTGGAATGAAGGGGAGGAGTCTGCGTAGCAGGCGGAGCAGATGGTGAGAACCACTGACTACTGATCCTATTTGTGCATCCATTGACATTTCTGAGTCAAAAATGACTCCGAGACTCTTGGCCTTGGTCCTTGGGGGGGATGGTCCGTCCAAAGATGGTGGGTGGTGTCCAAGGGATCTTGGTTCGGGAGTTTTTGGTTTGCGTGTAGAATAAGAAGTTCTGTTTTCGATTCGTTGAGTTTGAGGTCATCCAGTCGTCTATCAGGGTGAGGCATTTTTCTAATTGCTGATGATGGTCTTTTTGTCCGGTGATACGAAAATATAGTTGCATGTCGTCAGCGTATGAGTGGAAGCCGAGGTCTGATCTTCTGATTATTTTGAGGAGTGGGCGGATGTAGATGTTAGACATGCGCACAATAGAAAAATGTGTTTATTTTCGCTTCGTTTCTTTCGTTTCCGTTGATTCGTAACGATTCGTAAATTCGTAAGTCGTCGGTGTTCGTATTCGTAACGATTCGTATTTTCGTAAGAGTTATTTTTTTCGTTGATTCGTTTTTTCCGTTAGTTTAATTTTTCGTTTATTCGAAATTCGGACGCATTCGTATTTTTTCGTAGATTTAGTTACATTCGTACTTTCGTAAGATTGATTTATTCGTACTTTCGTAACATTGTTTTCGTAGATTCGTAATCGGAGCATAATTCATAATTTTATGTAATGTGTATGCTATTATTACATTGTAAGAGACACGGAAAATTACGAATCGAAAAAAAAGTTACGAATGTACGAATTTTTCATTCAATCCATTCGAAAGCACGTTAAGCAGCGCCATTGTAAGAGACACGGAAAATTACGAATCGCAAAAAAAAAGAAAAAAGTTACGAATGTACGAATTTTTTCGTTCAATCCATTCGAAGCACGTTAAGCAGCGCCATTGTAAGAGACACGGAAAATTACGAATCGCAAAAAAAAAAAAAAAAAAAGTTACGAATGTACGAATTTTTTCGTTCAATCCATTCGAAGCACGTTAAGCAGAGCCATTGTAAGAGACACGGAAAATTACGAATCGAGTTATTTTTTCGTTGATTCGTTTTTCCGTTAGTTTAATTTTCGTTTATTCGAAATTCGGACGCATTCGTATTTTCGTAGATTTAGTTACATTCGTACTTTCGTTAGATTTATTTATTCGTACTTTCGTAACATTGTTTTCGTAGATTCGTAATCGGAGCATAATTCATAATTTTATGTAATGTGTATGCTATTATTACATTGTAAGAGACACGGAAAATTACGAATCGAAAAAAAAAGTTACGAATGTACGAATTTTTTCGTTCAATCCATTCGAAGCACGTTAAGCAGCCCCATTGTAAGGGACACGGAAAATTACGAATCGAAAAAAAAAAAAGTTACGAATGTACGAATTCTTTAGCTCAATCCATTCGAAGCACGTTAAGCAGCGCCATTGTAAGAGACACGGAAAATTACGAATCGAAAAAAAAAGTTACGAATGTACAAATTTTTTCGTTCAATCCATTCGAAGCACGTTAAGCAGCGCCATTGTAAGAGACACGGAAAATTACGAATCGAAAAAAAAAAAAAAAAGTTACGAATGTACGAATTTTTTCGTTCAATCCATTCGAAGCACGTTAAGCAGCGCCATTGTAAGAGACACGGAAAATTACGAATCGCAAAAAAAAAAAAAGTTACGAATGTGCGAATTTTTTCGTTTAATCTATTCGAAGCACGTTAAGCAGTGCCATTGTAAGAGACACGGAAAATTACGAATCTCAAAAAAAAAAAAAAGTTACGAATGTGCGAATTTTTTCGTTTAATCTATTCGAAGCACGTTAAGCAGCGCCATTGTAAGAGACACGGAAAATTACGAATCGCAAAAGAAAAAAGTTACGAATGTACGAATTTTTTCGTTCAATCCATTCGAAGCACGTTAAGCAGCGCCATTGTAAGAGACACGGAAAATTACCAATTCAACAAAAAAAAAAAGTTACGAATGTACAAATTTTTTCGGTCATTTTGATTTTCATTGTTCCTGTTTTCGTTTTTTTTTTTTCGGATTTTCTTCTTTCGTAGTTTCGTTGTTTCTAATTTGGTTATGTTCGGATTTTCGTTGTTTTTCGTATTCGTTCGATTCGAACATTCGTTAAAATTTTTAGGGAATCATTCGTTCATTCGTACGATAACGAATGAACGAATATAGCGAATTTTAACGAAAAAAAACGAAACGAATTGCACATGTCTAGTAGATGTTGAAGAGCACTGGCGACAAGGGTGATCCTGGAATTAGATGTACTTTATGTGTGGATCAGTAACGTTGATGATACAATCGACATTGCCAGTGGGAGGGGAGCCAATCAGATTATGTTATGGGGCCCCATAAATCGTAGTTATGACCCTTCTTGGTATCATTCCATCTTTCTAGCACACCGTAAATCACAGCTGAAATTGTAATTCAAGGAGAGGGCCAATGCCTGCGACACGTTCACTCGTCGATCATAGATGAAGAGTCGATTGTTCCCCCCCCCCCCCCAGAACAATACACAACATATCCGAAATTCAGGGTGAGATTTGTGGCGTGTGCTACAATGCCAAAGTCATGACTTATTCATGAGATGGAGCCCCGGCGATATTCTTCTAAATCCTTTGCTCTTCTCTATGGCTCATCCATAATTCATGCTATCTGGGAATTCACAGTCCTCCTCTTCCCTCCGGCATCATATTGTCTTCTCCTGCGAGTACAGAGAATACCAGTTATTCTTCATATTAGTGTGCAGTCGCTCCTCTGCAGCCCTGTGACCAGTGTGTGGCCGTCGCGCCATCGGGTCTCTGTTTTCATTGACGTAAGTGCCGCATCAACAGCCCCATTTAGTCCCATTTGAGCTCCGCATTAAAGTAGATTAGATTAGTAAATCCGAAGCTCCAGGCAAAAAGAAGTGTATTTTTGGCCATCCAGTCCTGAGATTTACACAGCAGGGACCTGTGCCGGGACAAGGGCAGTGCCGGGACAAGGGCAGTGCCGGGACAAGGGCAGTGCCGGGACAGGGGCAGTGCCGGGACAAGGGCAGTGTCAGGACAGGGGCAGTGCCGGGACAGGGGCAGTGCCGGGACAAGGGGCAGTGCCGGGACAGGGGCAGTGCCGGGACAGGGGCAGTGCCGGGACAAGGGCAGTGTCAGGACAGGGGCAGTGCCGGGACAGGGGCAGTGCCGGGACAAGGGCAGTGCCGGGACAGGGGCAGTGCCGGGACAGGGGCAGTGCCGGGACAAGGGGCAGTGCCGGGACATGGGCAGTGCCGGGACAAGGGCAGTGCCGGAACAGGGGCAGTGCCGGGACAGGGGCAGTGCCGGGACAAGGGGCAGTACCGGGACAAGGGGCAGTGCCGGGACAAGGGGCAGTGCCGGGACAAGGCCGCCTAGAGCCCAGGGCAAACATATCAAACTGCACCCCCCCTCCCCTCCCACCAAGATGTATGAGCATTATGTGATAGCAAAAATCTGATCCCCCCCCCCCCTAAATTGAGCACTAATTTGCATGCTTACCCCCTAAGAATAAATTGCCCCTCCTCCCAGGACAAATACACCCTCCTGCTGAAATTGCCCCTCCCAGCTCAAATCTTTGTCCCTCCCAGCTCAAATCCTCTCTCCACTCAAATCCCCCCCCCCCCCAAAAAAAATTAAATCACAAATCCTCTACCCCCCAAATTTCCCATCCGAGTACACCCCCCCACTCCAAATCCCCCCTCCCATTACAAACCCTCCCATCCCCCTTCTTAGCACAAAGCCACCCCCCTTCCTCAAAAATACATTTCCCCTCCTAGCATAAATACCCTCCAATCATCCCTATTAGCACAAATCCCCAACCCCCTCCCCCCACAAAAAATCCCTCTCCTACCACAAATGCCCTCTACCATATCACCTCTTCTAGCACAAATCCTCTAGCCCTCAAATTTCCCCTCCGAGTACACCCCCCCACTCCAAATCTCCCCTCCCAGCACAAATCCCCCCTCCCATTACAAACCCTCCCATCCCCCTTCTTAGCACAAATCCACCCCCCCCCCCACTTCCCTCAAAAATAAATTTCCCATCTAGCATAAATACCCTCCAATCATCCCTACTAGCACAAATCCCCCCCCCCCCCCCCCCCCCCCCACAAAAAATTCCTCTCCTACCACAAATGCCCTCTACCATATCACCTCTTCTAGCACAAATCCTCTACCCCTCAAATTTCTCCTCCGAGTACACCCCCCCCCCCCCCACTCCAAATCCCCCCTCCCAGCACAAATCCCCCCTCTCATTACAAACCTTCCCATCCCCCTTCTTAGCACAAATCCACCCCCCCCCCCCCACTTCCCTCAAAAATAAATTTCCCTTCTAGCATAAATACCCTCCAATCATCCCTATTAGCACAAACCCCCCCCCCCCCCCCCACAAAAAAATCCTCTCCTACCACAAATGCCCTCTACCATATCACCTCTTCTAGCACAAATCATCTACCCCTCAAATTTCCCCTCCGAGTACACCCCCCCCACTCCAAATCCCCCCTCCCAGCACAAATCCTCCCTCTCATTACAAACCTTCCCATCCCCCTTCTTAGCACAAATCCACCCCCCCCCCACTTCCCTCATAAATACATTTCCCCTCCTAGGATAAATACCCTACAATACTCCCTATTAGCACGAATCCCCCCCCCCCCCCCACAAAAAAATCCTCTCCTACCACAAATCCCCTCTACCATATCACCACTTCTAGCACAAATCCTCTTCTCCCATCCCCCGCCCAACACAAATCCCACCCAATCACCTATCCTAGCGCCCCCCCCCCCCCCATTTTCCCCTGCTAGAACAATACTTACTCCCTGCTGCCCCCCCAAATTCCCCCACCCAACAACAATCCCCTCCCCCACCTCACAGGATTCCACAGTGTCCAAGCAGCCACTCCCTCCTGCCCACCCCCCTTGTCCCAGCCCTGGTGATTGGATAGTGGGAAGAGAAACAGCAGACTAATGCCACGTACACGCGACCGGACTTTTCAACAGCAAAGGTCCGACGGAACGAATCCGTCGGACAATCCGATCGTGTGTGGGCTCCATCGGACCTTTGCTGTCCAAAAATCTGACGGACTTTAGAAATAGAACATGTTTCAAATTTTTTACGCCGGACCCAGTTCCTATTGAGAAATCCGCTCGTGTGTATGCTGGTCCGACGGACAAAAAACAACGCTAGGGCAGCTATTGGCTACTGGCTATGAACTTCCTTATTCTAGTCCGGTCGTAAGTCATCACGGTCGATTCCGTCGGACTTTGGTGTGATTGTGTGTGGCCAAGTCCGTTCATTCGGAAAGTCCGTCGGAACTCCTCCGAAAAGTCCGGTCGTGTGTACGCGGCATAAGGAGTATATCTCTCTGTCACTCCGCTGCCTCCTCCTATCAGCTTGCTCCTTGCAACTGATTGGCTCCTTGTGCTGCTTTTCCCTCTCTCGGTCTGAGCTCTGCTGTGTGGGTTTGCAAGAGGCCGATACCAGACTGAATTCAGGCACTTATACTGCTTGCGTTTCCAAAAGCCGCAATTAAGAATGCATTAGGGAATACTGAGTTGCAACCACTTCCCTACCGCCAACTGTCATATGACGCCCACAAGGTGGATCTCCCATCCTGGGTGGGCGTCATATGACGTCCTCCCATTCCCGGCCGCCCGCGGCGTCGCTCGGGACCCGGTGCGCATGTCCGCCGGGCACCCGCGATTGCCCGTTAAAACAGCGGGACCGTGGAGCTGTGTGTGTAATGATGGGGTGTAAACACACAGCTCCACGTCCTGTCAGCGGAGAGGAGACCGATGATGTGTTCCCAGTACAGAGGAACACCGATCGGTCTCCTCCCCTTGTGAGTCCCCTCCCCCCACAGTTAGAATCACTACCTTAGGGAACACATTAACCCCTGCAGCGCCCCCCTAGTGTTAACCCCTTCCCTGCCAGTCACATTTACACAGTAATCAGTGCAATTTTATAGCAACGATCGCTGTGTAAATGTGAATGGTCCCAAAAATGTGTCAAAAGTGTCCGAAGTGTCCGCCGCAATGTCGCAGTCACGAAAAAAAAAAATCGCAGATCGCCGCCATTACTCGTAAAAAAAAAAAAAAAAATGCAATAAATCAATCCCCTATTTTGTAGACGCTATAACTTTTGCGCAAACCGATCTATATACGCTTATTGCGATTTTTTTTTTTACCAAAAATATGTAGAAGAATACGTATCGGCCTAAACTGAGGAAAAAATCGTTTTTTTTTTTAAAAAATGGGATATTTATTATAGCAAAAAGTAAAAAATATTGTTTTTTTTTTTCAAAATTGTCGCTCTTCTTTTGTTTATAGCGCAAAAAATAAAAACCGCAGAGGTGATCAAATACCACCAAAAGAAATCTCTATTTGTGGAAAAAAAGGACGTCAATTTTGTTTGGGTGCAACGTCGCACGACCGCGCAATTGTCAGTTAAAGCGACGCAGTGCCGAATCGCAAAAAGTGCTCTGGTAAGGAAGGGTGTAAAATGGCCCGGTGCTGAAGTGGTTAATGGTGTCTCACCTAGAGTTCTGCTTTAAACGGCGGAAGGCTCGCGTTCGATTGGCTTATCTTTTTGTTGAAAGAAGTTATTATTCGTAGCTAATAATGCATTTTCAAGTTTATTTCTTCTACAACACCATCTGCTATTTGCGGTGAAGCTGTACCCCCGTCGGAGCCAGTTATCCTTAGGCTGCGCCATCTGCGTTTCCGATTCCTCTCAGTCATTCCGCGCTCGCCTTAATTATTCTTTTTTATTCGATCTAAATGACATCAGTTTATTCCCGTGTGCATCTTTTTTCCTAATCACATTCACGGTGTAATAATTTCACGTCTGTCTGCTGGGAGCGACGGCGTTATCGCTCAAAGACCCGCGCCATTTCATGATGCCGTAAGCGTGTTTTCTGCATTGACTTTCTTTTATCAGCGCTACGAAGCATTGTCTTCCTAAAATATTCCTATTCCGGGGACTGAAGATTTACAGATATGCCCCATGTGTAGTTCATTCTTCATGTCCACAATGGTCTCTGCACCAGAGGAGCTTACACTCTAATGCCCCCTCCCCCACAGTCACACGCTATTATTATTATTATACATTTTAATAGCTCTGACACAAAAACTGCAGAGCAGGATGGCCGTATGAACGCTGAAACAGCTGGCGTTTTTTTTGATAAACAGAAGACTTTGCTTGATGATGAGACTGCTGGTAACTGTGGTACTTCCAGGACTATGGTGAGCGGGACTGATGTGCTGGAGGGGGGAGGAGGGAGGATCAAGTGGTGGGTTATGTACCAAACCAGATTTCAGAGGTTTCTATGCAGCCAGTTAATCTTCCTATGCAGCCAGTTAAAGTGGAGCTCCACCCTAATGTGGAACTTCCGCTCATCGGATTCCCCCCCCCCTCCGGTGCCACTATTGGCATCTTTCAGGGGGGAGGGGGGTGCAGATACCTGTATAATACCGGTATCTGCACCCACTTCCGGGCATAAATAGCCTCAGAATAGCCGCATAGATAGCCGCAGAATATGCACAGATGTCCACCCCCCCCCCCCGTTGTGTTCTGGGAAACACACACAGTTCCCAGAACACAAAGGGGACCAGTGAAGACGCGCCGCGCGACTCGCGCGTGCGCAGTAGGGAACCGGGCAGTGAAGCCGCAACGCTTCACTTTCATGATTCCCTGACCAAGGATGGCGGCAGGGGCAGCCGAGAGACGAGCGATTGCTTGTCATCTGCTGCCGACATTGCGGGCACCCTGCAGTATTTGTAGCTGCTGGCTTTTAATCATTTTTTTTAAGGTGGAGCTCCTCTTTAATGTGTCATCTGTCCCAGTTATGAACTATGCTAAGGCTATGTCGGGACAAGGTCATGCTGCTGGTGGTGGAAGGGAGCCGGTTGTGCGACTTTCACCTAACGCACCTTCTTCCATTAAACGCAGGAGTGTGGTACAGCTCAGGTGGGAAGGAGGAGGTGTTCCACCTATCCGGAGGGAGGTTGTGGATAAGATCCTAGCCATGGGTTTTAAGGCAGAGGATATTTATGCTCTTATCAGTCCGGCTGGTTCCTTCAAATATGATTTGTCATTTGTGCGTCCAGAATCGCTGGATCTGTTTTGGGAGCGGTTTGAGCATGTATATAGGGGGCAGCCGGACTGGAAGGGGCTTGTCCCCAAAGTTGTCTCACGACAGCCCTTGATTAAGAATGTTACTATCCTGACAAGGAATGACTAGATGATAGAGGAATCTGGATTCTGGACGGGTGGCAAGCGGACATCTTTTTACACCCACCGGAGTCTTGCATTTCACACATGTTTTTACCAGTTATCTCAGCTTATATAGTGAAATACAGTATTTAGAAATCCGTCTGACCATTTTAATGTTGATTTTTCAAAGCAGCGATGTTCTGTCAGATTAGCAAACCTGTGAGATCAGCAGGCTTGCTGCTGCTTTTAAAATTCAACATCTAAACAGTCAGATGGATTTTTAAATCCTGTATTTCACTATATAAGCTGAGTTTACTGGTAAAAATAAGTGTGAAATGCAAGACTCCCGTGGGTGTAAAAAGATGTCCGGTTGCCGCCTTCTCACTGTAGCCTTACTGTGGACGAGTGCGGGATGTACCAAGATGGCGGAAACTGAACGTCACTTCCTTTACAAAATCTGACGGGTCGCCTATTCTGACGAAACACCGGCAGCAACAAATGAAGATGTGTATAGGAAGTCGGGAGGGGGGGACTTTTGCAAAGACGATGCATAATCAAACTTTCTAAATAAAAGGCGAGCAGCAAAAGGTGGACTCCATAAGACCAAGGAAGACTCTGCCAAAGGGGATTCCACAAGATCAAGGAAGACTCTACCAGAGGGGACTCCACAAGACCAAGAAAGACTCTACCAGAGGGCACTCCACAAGACCAAGGAAGACTCTACCAGAGGGCACTCCACAAGACCAAGGAAGACTCTACCAGAGGGGACTCCACAAGACCAAAGAAGACTCTACCAGAGGGCACTCCACAAGACCAAGGAAGACTCTACCAAAGGGGACTCCACAAGATCAAGGAAGACTCTACCAGAGGGCACTCCACAAGACCAAGGAAGACTCTACCAGAGGGGACTCCACAAGACCAAGGAAGACTCTGCCAGAGGACACTCCACAAGACCAAGGAAGACTCTACCAAAGGGGACTCATCAAGACCAAGGAAGACTCTACCAGAGGGCACTCCACAAGACCAAGGAAGACTCTACCAGAGGGGACTTCACAAGACCAAGGAAGACTCTGCCAGAGGACACTCCACAAGACCAAGGAAGACTCTACCAAAGGGGACTCATCAAGACCAAGGAAGACTCTACCAGAGGGCACTCCACAAGACCAAGGAAGACTCTACCAGAGGGGACTTCACAAGACCAAGGAAGACTATGCCAGAGGACACTCTACAAGACCAAGGAAGACTCTACCAGAGGGGACTCCACAAGACCAAGGAAGACTCTACCAGATGGCACTCAACAAGACCAAGGAAAACTCTACCAGAGGGCACTCCACAAGAACAAGGAAGACTCTACCAGAGGGGACTCCACAAGACCAAGGAAGACTCTGCCAGGGTATAACACTAGAGGCCACACTACAAGAGATAAATAGCAAGAATCTGGTTTCCTGCAATTGCTTGAGATACCTGGAATCCTGTTTGCTACAAAGATTGCAGACCAGCTATAACAAGTTACGTCACTTCTTAGTGTATCCCTACTTTCCTGTTTAGTAAAATCTCATTAATATACTACACGTTTTTTCAATTCCTAGCTTTACGACAAAGTAGCCAAAAAGATGCGCGCAAAATGCAAAGCGACAGGGAGGTTTATTTACTAAAGGCAAATCCACTTTGCACTACAAGTGCACTTGGAAGTGCAGTCTCTGTAGATCTGAGGGGGGCATTCAAGAAAAAAAAAAAACAGCATTTTTGCTTGTACATGATTGGATGATAAAATCAGCAGAGCTTCCCCACATTTCAGATCTTCCAAGTGCACTTCCTAGTAATGGCTTGTTACTATCGGACCATATATGACCAGTCTGAGCCAGGCCTCCCTGGTTGTGTCTTCCAGCCAGAGTGCCCCTTTAGGAACGTCACCATTAAAACATGAGCTTCACCTAAACGCACTGCCCTTTAAAAATGTATTATTTTTACAGCTCGACAAGAGGAGAGACCCCTTCTGTCACCACCATCCACCTCTCGTCACAGCTGAGAGTCGTAATATTCGTTTCATTAACCTACATAAAAAATAAAAACTTCAATTGATCTTAAGGGATGAATCGGTACCTGTCGTCCTAATTGCTCCACTCTTATGCGCCATCACCGCGGTAACCTTAACATCTAACAAGTGCAACAGTAATAGGCTTCCGCGAAGCATGTAATTGCCTTGTTGACACTCTGGGATGTAGACAGCGGTGGACGTGCGGGTTCTCATGAAGGTCAGTTGGGTTTTCTGTCATTACATTGTGTCTGCAGCCAGGAAGATCAGGGGGCGGATGGACGCGCGGCCACCATCACAAGGTTCCTTATGAAAAATCCGAAGCAGAGTGCCCCTTTACCCACCTGCACGGCAGACCCCTCTGTTATCATGCCACCGGAGGAGTTGTGAATGGGATGCAGATAGACATTCACAGCACCGACTTATCTTATAGGGGACAATGTCAGGAAACATTTATGCAGCAATGTCACAGGTCCTATCGCTGCATCATTTTTGTATGTTTAACGTTTATTGTACAAAGATTGTACGGTCAGATTGTATTGTGCTAGTAACCCTCATAGCAGCCATACACTTTTTTTCTTCCAATTGTTCTCTCCCGATAGGAATAATCAACCTATAGTCTCTTACCAGATAATGTTAAAGCGGGATTCCGCCGAAATGTTTTTTTTTTTTTCCGTTCAGTGTGAACTAAAGACATAAATAAAATGTAACTCACCTGCTGCAGTTCTTCTCCCCCCACGATCGCCGATTCCGTCCGTTTGGATAACTTAGAAAATTTCTTGCTGGACGATTCCATTTTGCTTGTGGGCATTAGAAACCCACAAGCATTTACTTCCGGGATGCGGTGAATGCTGTGCTCCCAGCATTCACCGCTCGATCCCGCGCATGCTCACTTCGCTCAGCGAGCAGCGCTGTAAAATTTCCGGTTGCCATCACAACGGGCGGCGTCGCTCGAATTCTCTCGAGATTTCGTGCTGACGGCGTCCCCCGTGGCTTCATGGGAAGAATGCAAAACATTTCCCAGGGGTCTTTGCGGAGCCGGGGGAGAGCCGAAACCACGCCTACTCCCACGGGAGGACAGACCGGAAGTCATTCTAATGCCGCGTACACACGAAGGGACTATCCCGCGGGATTGTCCGCTGGACTCAAGTCCACCGGACAATCCCCTCGTGTGTGGGCGCCGGCGGACTTTTTTGGCGCCAAAAGTCCGGCGGACTAGGTTTTAAGTTTTGTTTTAAAATTGTCCGCTGGACTTGGCAGTCCGGCGGACAATCCCGCCGTTAGTAGGCTAGTCCGCCGGACTTTTGAAATGAACGGACTTGCCGCTCATTGGAAAGTACGTTCGTTCCCGCGGACTATTTCCAGCGGATTGTCCGCCGGAGAAGTCCGGGCGTGTGTGGGCAAGTCACACGCTCGGAAGTCCAGGCGTGTGTGGGGAAGTCCCACCGGACTAGGTGCGGCGGACAAAGTCCGAACGTGTGTACGCGGCATTAGAATGACTACAGCAAGGTAAGTAATGCTATTTTTTTTTTTTAATGCTCATTTGGGGATCTGTATTCATAACTGTTTTAAACAAGATCAATCTGTATTTTTGAGTACCAAACCGCTTTAAGCAATGCTCCAGATTTCCAGGTTTTTATGAACTTATTGGGCTGTTTGTGTTAAATTAAAGAGACATTGTCACTTTGCGTTTTGCCTGTATCCTATTAGCTACTTTGCAGTAAAGCAAGGAAATTAATAACCCTGTAGTATATTAATGAGCTTTAAAACAGGAAAGCAGGGAAACACTGAGAAGTGACTTGGCTTCTGTTATAGCTGGTCAGCAATTTCTGTAGCAAACAGGACTCTGGAAATCTCAAACGATTGCAGGAAACCAATTTCCTGCTATTCCCTTTGTAGTGTGACCTCTAGAAACACAAGCAGATAGCACCACACTTCTTGGAGTCTTCACAGAGGGCTTCACAGAACAGCTGTATTTATACTGAGATTAAATGACACACAGGTGGACCCTATTTACTAATTAGGTGACTTCTGAAGGCAATTGGTTACACTAGATTTTAGTTAGGGGTATCAGAGTAAAAGGGGCTGAATACAAATCCCCCCCCCCCCACACACACACATTTCACTTTTTTTATTTGTAAAACATTTTGAAAACCATTTACAATTTTCCTTCCACTTCACAATTATGGGTCACTTTGTGTTGCTCTATCACAATGGTCTCCAAACTGCAGCATAGGGGACAGATGTGGACTTTTACTTTGTTTTATCCAGCCCTTGGGGTGCTATTTTCATCACTGACACTAAAAATGGGACCCAATAACACCAATGATGGGGCACAGTTCCTCCCATTGACACCAACAATGGGGCCCAATGACGCCAATGATGGGGCACAGTTCCACCCATTGACACCAACAATGGGGCCCCAATAACACCAATGATGGGGCACAGTTCCTCCCATTGACACCAACAATGGGTCCCAATGACACCAACGACACCAACAATGGGGCACAATTGCCCCCCACTGACACCAGTGACGGGGGATTGTTTGCCCCCACTGAGGCTGGGACATTTTGTACTCCCGATGGCCACAGTCCACCCTCCCCCCTAAAGGCTGAAGAACAGTAAACCGGCCCTTGGGTTAGAAAGTTTGGAGACCCCTGGTCTATCACATAAAATCCCAATAAAATACATTTACGTTTTTAGTTGTAACATGACAAAATGTGGAGAATTTCAAGGGGTATGAATACTTTTTTAAGTCACTGTATGGGCAGTTTCAAGGTGGCTACAGACATAGAAGGGTGTCAGGACTGGGCTCAGCCCTTCCTTCTCTAAGCTGGCTGCTCAGCTGTCGGCTAATTGCCAGCTCCTATCTCTCCACAGTTACTCACTGTTGATGATATCCTGCTCGTCAGTCCTGCCTACTTAAGTCGTCCAGTCCAGAGGTTCTCTGCCTTCACCTTGGTCACATCTCTAGAGACGCTCTCCTGCGATCCTGTTCAAGACTTGCTTTGCCGACATCTCTTCTGGCTCCAGATCCTGCTTGCTGTTCCACTACATTGATCCCCTACTTCTGGCTTGGCTGACTATCCGTTCTGGTTACTGAACTTTGGCTATGTTTTGACCAATCTTGTTCTTTTTACTTTTATTATTAAACAAGTGTGATTTAACTGTACTTCCGTCTCAGCCTGATTTCATGGTTTCTGACAGTAGGCGAAGGCCACGATCCACTCGGCTGGGCGGCTTAAGTAGGCAGGACTGACGAGCAAGAAATCATCAACAGCTGAGTAACTGTGGAGAGATAGGAGCTGGCAATTAGCCGGCAGCTGAGCAGCCAGCTCAGAGAAGGAAGGGCTGAGCCCAGCCCTGACACCCTTCTATGTCTGCAGCCACCTTGAAACTGCCCATACAGTGACTTGAAAAAGTATTCATACCCCTTGAAATTCTCCACATTTTGTCATGTTACAACCACAAACGTAAATGTATTTTATTGGGATTTTATGTGATAGACCAGGGGTCTCCAAACTTTCTAAACCAAGGGCCGGTTTACTGTTCTTCAGACTTAAGGGGGGGTGGGGGGTGGATTGTGGCCATCGGGAGTACAAAATATCCTCAGTGGGAGTAAACAATCCCCCCTCACTGGTGTCATTGGCAGGAATTGTGACCCATCGTTGGTGTCATTGGGCCCCATTGTTGGTGTCAATGGGAGGAACTGTGCACCATCAATGGTGTCATTGGGCCCCATTGTTGGTGTCATTTGGAGGAACTGTGCCCCATAATTGGTGTCATTGGGCCCCATTGTTGGTGTCAATGGGAGGAACTGTGCACCATCAATGGTGTCATTGGGCCCAATTGTTTGTGTCATTTGGAGGAACTGTGCTCCATCATTGGTGTGATTGGGGCAATTAACCGACAGCTGAGCGGCCAGCTCTGAGAAGGAAGGGCTGAGCCCAGCCCTGACAAAGGGCCAATCATGTAGGCATCATACAATTGTTCCACAACCCCGGAGGAGTCTACAACTGCCATAGACGATTCGCCGGTCCAGCCCAGTTCAGTAGGACGGAAAAATAATCCTTTGTGTATGGTGAAGTTCTCAGAGATTGGCCTCTGAGAAGATCTTCGGGATATTTCAGTGTGCCGTTCTCTGCCAAGAGATGAATTATATCTTCACACCTCTTCTCATATGGAAATGCAAAGTAACGATTATTATGTGCGGCGCACCGTATAAATAATGAATGATCGCCTTCCATTCAGCCAGCGCGCTGCGAGCGATCCCGGGGCCGGCTCTGAAGACGCCTTCCCGTCCAGCCAAGAAAATGAAGCAATTTACGGCCATTGTTAGAGAAGAGCTCACGGCATTGACAGATGGACAGTCCCCCGAACGGCCGCGGCTGACAAATGAAGGCGACGCATTATTATCGACTCTGCTGGTAACTTTGCATTTTTCATCGACGATCAGCAGCCAAAGGAAATTGCCGGGGAAGATGTCAGTTCTTCGTGTCCTGAAGCCGCGCTGTCCGTCCGAGTTCCACCCAGATGCACTGTGAGCCCTTGCTGGACATTACCCATAATGGTTGGAGCCGAGCGTCATAAAAAAAAAAAATATATGAAACACATAAGGGAGAATATTATTATATAAAGATTTGTATTTCTGTCCATCCAGTCCTGAGATATACACAGCTCTGCCACACAGCACAGCCTGGTCTGGCAGGGCGGGAGACCTCATTTCTCTCACCTGCAGTTCAGTAACTCTTACAAGTCTTGCCCCTCCCCCAGGCCGTGATTGGACAGTCAAATGAGAATCAGCAAATTGACGAGCTCATCTCTCTGTCGCTCTGCTCTCTCCCCCTGTCGGCATGCTCCTAGCACTGCAGCACAACTGTTTCATGAGGATGCCTGAGGTAGTTGGGTTAGACCCTGAGATAGTTAGGATAGACCCGGGCCTTTCTTGCTTCCAGGGCCTGGGACAAGGAGAGGGGGTGGGGCAGGAGGGACGCCTGCCCTGGGCGCTGGTTTAATGTGATGTGGGGTGGGGGTGCCGCAATGAGAGTTCCTGATGCTACAAGCTGACAGGAGTAGTGACCGCAAACCTCACTACTCCTGTCAGCTTAGCACAGAAAGCGACAGGCCAAATCTAGGGAGGAGGAGAGAGCCGGGAGTGGGCGGTGCTCTCTCTCCCCCCCTCCAGCTCCACACTCGTGCCTTTGCGGCGCTCCTGATCGAGAGTGTCAGATTCAGACTGTGCAAGGATTTGTTTACCCACCCCCATCCCTAGCAACAAATGTGAGTAGGGGGCGGGTAAACAAACCCTACAAAGTCCCAATATGACAGCCAGTGCCATTGCTAGTATGGGCCCTGGTGCCGCCATCCTGTGCCTGTTAAAAGCATTGCAAGGCTCCTCCTCCACTGTGACCTGTCAGGATGAGGAGGAGCCTGGGAGGTGGACCTGAGGAGCATGGGAGGCGGACCTGAGGAGCCTGGGAGGCGGGCCTGAGCAGCCTGGGAGGCGGACCTGAGCAGCCTGGGAGGCGGACCTGAGCAGCCTGGGAGGCGGACCTGAGCAGCCTGGGAGGCGGACCTGAGGAGCCTGGGAGGCGGACCTGAGCAGCCTGGGAGGCGGACCTGAGGAGCCTGGGAGGCGGGCCTGAGGAGTCTGGGAGGCGGGCCTGAGGAGCCTGGGAGGCAGACCTGAGCAGCCTGGGAGGCGGGCCTGAGGAGTCTGGGAGGCGGGCCTGAGGAGCCTGGGAGGCAGACCTGAGGAGCCTGGGAGGCGGACCTGAGGAGCCTGGGAGGCGGGCCTGAGGAGCCTGGTGAAAAATTGTAAATAAAACGTTTCCATTTTCATTACAGACCTTATTTTACACTCAGTGATGTCATCACCGGGTCTCTCTGCTTCTCTATGCAATGCAGGCAGATCATGGCTGGTGGGAGAGGGCTGTACATAGCCAGCTGACATGATCACAGCTGGTGCTCAAAATTTTTGTGAAGTCGGACTGCATTGCCGGGTTGAAATCGTGCGAGTTCAGCTGAGCGATTTCTACCCGGCAGCGGTGTGAGCCTGGCAGAGAAGTGAGACCTCTCCATCGGATCCCTGTGCCGGAGACGTAGCCTGGAATGCCGACTAATCTTCCTAATCAGAGTGTCCGCTCCGCCGATCGGCTGCATTACATTATGAAGAGTTCCCAGAGATGCGACCTTCCCGGAGTGCCGCGGTCGTCAGGAAACAGCCGGCTGGAGGTTATCCCGACCTTCACAATAATTACTGCGAGAAATTCACGACACGAGCGCCGGGGAGGTTCGATTATTTGCGTCGATGTGTTGAAGTTCTCGGCTTGGGGCCGGGGAGAGGTTGCTGGTAACCCTTTCTGCGCGTTCTAGAATATATACGGAGCCGAGAGCGCGCGGCGTCACGTGTCATTCGTATCGCGGATTGCACCCCCTAAGCCTGTGATGGCCAACCTCGGCACCCCAGATGTTTTGGAACTACATTTCCCATGATGCTCATGCACTCTGCAGTGTAGATGAGCATCATGGGAAATGTAGTTCCAAAACATCTGGGGTGCCGAGGTTCGCCATCACTGCCCTGAGCCCTCTTGCACACTGCAGCTTGAAGATCACTGTGTTCTTCCCTGTCAGAACGTCGATCTGCCTTGTTTACATAGGCCGTTTACATAGGCAGATCGCCGTTCCGCCTCTCTGGGGAAGGATTGGCGGGTGGCTGGCGGACATGGCATCTGCTGATTGGCCAGAGGGGGGAGCCAATCAGCGGGCCTCCCGCTAGTTATTGCTCGAAATGACATACAGTATAACTGCGGTATAGTAAGATACAATTCTTGGATAATGTATTCGCCTCAATCCCCTGCAGTACTTTTCTCTGCCACTAGATGTACTCACTCTGATGACCAACATCAGTAGACCCACTTCCTCTGAGCCCAGGTGGTCCTGGAACCACCCCCTCCCCCTCCCCCCAGCCTGAGACGGCGAAAGGAGAAGCAGCACACTGATGAGCTCATCTCTCTGCCACCCTGCTGTCTCCTCCTATCAGCATCCTCCCCGTCAGCACATGAACTGATTGGCTCCCTGTGCTGCTTCTTCCCTTCACACTGCAGCTGTTCTGTACAGGAACGGCAAGAGACGGATACCACTTCAAATGTAGGTAAGTGCTTGCATTCAAGTCTGCACTCAGATTTTAGGCCTCCACTGCAATAGGAATTTCAGTTTTGAGGAGATACTCCTCAAGGATTAAATACTTCTAAAGACCCTGCAATAGGAATTTCAGTTTCAAGGGTTAAATACTTCTAAAGGGATGCAGACCCTGCAACCGTCCGCATCAGAACACTGAGAGCGCATCAGGTGATTATAATGAACCCAGACCCTCCCATTCAGAGACACGGGACACGGCGATACAAACAGCTTTTACTTCAGAAGGAACTGTTTTTTTTCTCAATGAAAGTGGTGTTATTTCTAACTCTACAATATGATATGAATGGTCCCATGCTGTCCATTGATTTCCTGACCCCGGGCGGGGAGGCCCGGAAGGTGTCTGACCTCTGCTGATTGGAGGGCCCCTCCCATGAAGTGCAGATCGAAGATGGAAACGTTTCCTCTGCAGGAAGTTCGGATCACTTAGCTGACACTAGAACAACGGCCTTGATTGCCTGAGAGCATAAGATGTCATAATATCCCGACAATGGTGAGATTACCTGACGAGACCGGGGGAGGGCCCGGGGGGGCGTCTGCCCCACGAAGACCTCCGCTGATTGCCGCACACAGATTGAAGCCGAAGTAGAAGACAAAACTGTGTTTATGAGCTGCAAATGGAGTCTGATGTGTCTGATATACAAGAGATGAGTGACACCCCCCTGACCTAAGTCATTGAACCAGAAGAGCTTACACTCTAATGTCCCCTCCCCCACAGTTACACACTATTATTATGATACATTTATATAGCATTGACATATACTGCAGTGCTGTACAGAGATCACTGAGCCAATCACACCAGTCTCTGCAACAGTGGCGGCTGGTGTTTTTTTTTGGGGGGGGGGCGGGTTCATTGGGGTCATGGGTGGAACCTCCCCCTGTCAGTCAGTCAGTCAGGGCCCCTTCCACAGCTCTGCTCTCTCCTTGTGCAGGGTGACTGGTCTTGTCTCCACCCCCTCCTGTACTTTCCTGTAGAGGGTGGAGTCTGCTGGGCCCCTCCCACAGCCACTGTGCCCATTAAAACGCAGCCACTGTACCAAACGCAGCCACTGTGCCCATTAAAACGCAGCCACTGTGCCCATCAAACGCAGCCACTGTGCCCATTAAACGCAGCCACTGTGCCCATTAAAACGCAGCCACTGTGCCCATCAAACGCAGCCACTGTGCCCATTAAAACGCAGCCACTTTGCCATCAAACACAGCCACTTTGCCACTTTGCCATCAAACGCAGTCGCTTCAAAATAAAGCTGTCCCTGCAAAGAAGCTGCCACTGTGCCCCCCCCCCCTCCCTGGCACTTACCTTGTCTCGGGTGACAGCGGCATCGGTGTCCTCCATTTCTTCTCCTGCCCGCGCCTCCTCTGCTCCATCCTCTGCTATGATTGGATGCCTGATAGGCGCCCAATCACAGCGCCTGTCGTTTCAGCCAATCAGGGCACAGGTAACACAGACCTGTGCTCCTGATTGGCTAAGGGGCCGTACAATGTTAGCAAACCGAATTCCTTCGGTTTGCTAACATACTGCTGAGTGACAAGGCACGCACAGCGTTGCGCCCGCTTGTCACCTTTTTGGACGCCTACGGCGCTAATCAGGTGTTTCAAAAAACACCCCCACCGCTGTAATTCAGGCGCCCGGTGACCGAAAAGGGGCCGGACACCTGAATAGGGGGTGTCAGCAGCGACCATAGATAGATTCATGCAATGCATGAATCTATCTATGGTATATAGAGAGTGACAGGAGAGGGGGGGGCGGCCCTCCTTACATCAGGGTTCCCAGAGAGTCAAGGTCCTCAGAAAGCCTCCCCCTTGCATCAGGGTCCCCAGAGAGCCTCCCCTCCCCTTGGGGACCCCTGCAGAGACTCGGGCTATGGGCCCCAAAAGCCACCCCCTAGCAACGCCACTGGTGTCGCGTATTCCTTTTCTAAAGGTTTATTGGGCAACCTAGAGGGTTGGTATCAGGAATGGGGGCAGGCGATACATCAGCCATACACCAGTCATGAATTTCTATCTTTTGGCATCGAGGAATATATATATATATATATTTTGTCGTCGGAGTTCAGCTTGAAGGTTCAGTTGGACTTGAAGTGAATTTGGTGCCCCGGATAATATCGCGGTTCATCCAGATAACTCTTTGTTTCCTTCCTTTCATACGTCCCATTTATGTGATCAGCTCCCCGCGGGATTAATATCATCACAAGTCTGTTTTCCTCTATTTCGCAGCTCTTCGGTCGGAAAGATTTGTCGATCACCCCGCAGCGGATTGCTTTGTCCCAATAGTGCTGCGAAAATGCATCACCGTCATTTCCCGGCACTCGGCGCCTTTCAGAGCCGGCTAATGAAATGAGCGGCGTATTATGTCGCACCGTAATCACAGGAAGAAAAATGAGCAATTACTGGGCTCACATAAGGTGTGCCCATCCCTCCCCTCCCCCTCCTCTGCCCCGTCTGTTACCTTCCAAATTTCTTCTATCCTGGTGAAAAAATTTCCCGTCACTCCGATATGTATGCCGAGTCAAGAGTCAGCTTTGCAGGTCAGCAGGAACTAATGATGATAGAGAAAATAACGGAGAATGGTGTAGGTTGTCTTATTCTGAAAATGCTGCTTGCCTGGCTGTTTTCTCCTGTATATGCCTACAGACCCAAAACAAGCATGTGGCAAGTGAAAGTCAGAAAAAAAGGATTCCTAATCTCTATACCTTTTCCAGGACAACAGCTTTGATTATAACTGAAGACAAAATAATGCATTTGGGTGGGAAAAATCTGAATGCAATCTATACACTGGGGGGGGGGGGGGGGGGGGAGAACCTCTGGGGGGGATTTGGATGGAAAAGGACCTGGGGGTCCTAGTAGATGATAGGCTCAGCAATGGCATGCTGCTGCTAACAAAACAAACAGAAAATTGGCATTAAAAAAGGGGATCAACTCCAGAGATAAAACAATAATTCTCCCGCTCTACAAGACTCTGGTCCAGCCGCACCTGGAGTATGCTGTCCAGTTCTAGGCACCAGTTCTCAGGAAGGATGTACTGGAAATGAAGCGAGTACAAAGAAGGGCAACAAAGCTAATAAAGGGTCTGGAGGATATTAGTCATGAGGAAAGGTTGTGAGCGCTGAACTGAGACGCTTGAGAGGGGATATGATTTCACTTTATAAATAAAATACTGGTGACCCCACAATAGGGATAAAACGTTTTACCCAGCCATACTCTGCCATACTCTGCAATACTCGGTAATACCCAGCCATACTCTGCCATACTCTGCAATACTCGGTAATACCCAGCCATACTCTGCCATACTCTGCCATACTCGGTAATACCCAGCCATACTCTGCCATACTCTGCAATACTCGGTAATACCCAGCCATGCTCGGCGATACCCAGCCATACTCAGCCGTACCCAGCCATACTCAGTAAATATTACAGTGGGGGAGATGACGTGGATATTACAGTAGGGACTATATGGTGGTGGAATTTTCACTTGTTTTTGCAAATTGAATTATTTGCTGATCCGAAAAATTATCTGATCCGTGACTCTGATCCGAGGAATGATCCGATCTGTGAGTTTGGGGGGGACAGAGGTGTAGTGGGGTACAGAGGGGGAACAGATATATGTGTGTGGGGGGTAGACGTGTAGTGGGGTACAGAGGGGAACAGATATATGTGTGTGGGGGGGGACAGATATGTAGTGGGGTACAGAAGGGGAACAGATATATATGTTGGGGGGAACAGACGTGCAGGGGGGTACAGAGGGGAAATAGACGTGCAGGGGGGAAAGCGCGCCTTGCTTACAGTAATACTAGACCCGCCCCTTAGAATATTTAAAAAAAAGTCACAGTTACTTTGCTGAGTAACTAATTACTTTTCCAATGTAGTAACTGAGTTACTAACGCAATTACTTTTTGGGAGAAGTAATTTGTAACTTAACTTATTACTTTTTAAAGTAAGATGACCAACACTGTACATCCCATACATCACAGACATCCCATACATCCCAAACATCCTATACATCCCATACATCACATACATCACAGACATCCCATACATCACATACATCACAGACATCCCATACATCACATACATCACAGACATCCCATACATCACATACATCCCAAACATCCTATACATCCTATACATCCCATACATCCCATACATCGCATACATCCCATACATCACATACATCACAGACATCCCATACATCACATACATCCCAAACATCCTATACATCCTATACATCCCATACATCACATATATCCCATACATCACAGACATCACAGACATCCCATACATCCCATACATCCCATACACCCCATACATCACATACACCCCATACATCACATACAAGCACGTGGCCTGGATGCGAGAGGTGGATCAGCAGGATGAGTGTGCCAGGACAGGTAGATGTGTCTCCTCTCTGCTTCCTTTCACCACTCTGCATATCACACATATCATAGATGAGAAAAGGGTACAGCAGATGAGTAGGAGGGTACAGTGGTGGGGAAAATGAGTAGACAGCGGTGGGGCAGATGTGCAGGGAGGAACAGTGGTGGAAGAGATGAGATGAGATAGGGGTTCAGCAGTGGGACAGAAGAGCAGGGGGGTTTAGTGTTTGGCCAGATGAGCAGGGGGGTTCACTGCTGGGCCAGATGAGCAGGGGGGTTCATTGCTGGGCCAGATGAGCAGGGGGGGTTCAATGTTGGGACAGAAAAGCAGGGGGTAGCGCAGTGGGGCAGATGTAAAAGGAGGTGTATTGGTGGGGCAGATGAGCAGGGGGTTACAGTGGTTGGGTAGGAGAGCAGGGGGAACAGTGATGGGGCAGGAGAGCAGGGGGAACAGAGGTGAGACAGATGTGCAGGAGGTGCAGTGGTGGGGCAGATGTGCAGGCGGTGCAGTGGTGGGAGGGATGAGAAGGGGGTTCAGCAGTGGGACAGAAAAGCAGGGGGGTACATGATGGGGCAGAGGAGAAAGGAGGTGCATTGGTGGAACGGATGAGCAGGGGGTTAGAGCAGTGGGGCAGATGTACCTCCTTTCTGCTCTGCACATTTGTGGAACACATGAGCATGCTCTCTTGTTACCTACTCTCATGCTCGCCTTCAGGACTACTCCAGAGCCTCTCCCATCCTCTGGAACTCCCTGCCCTGGTATATCCGATCAGCCCCTAACCTATGCACGTTTAGGAGATGCCTGAAAACTCACTTATTCGGGGAAGCCTATCCCACACCCACCTAACAACTCCATCAAATCATTCCCTTTAGAATATAAGCTCTACGAGCCGGGCCCTCCTGTTCCTTCTGTATTGAACTGTATTGTAATTGTGCTTTCCCCCCCTCTACATTGTAAAGTGCTGCGTAAACTGTTGGCGCTATATAAATTGTGTATTATAATAATAATAATGAGCAGGGGGTTACCATGGTGGAGCAGAAGAGCAGGGGAACCAGAGGTGGGAAAGATGTGCAGGGGGTACAGTGTTAGCACAGATGAGAAGATACTTCAGTGGTGGAGCAGGTGTGCAAGGAGGTACAGTGGTGGGGCAGATGAGAAAGGGTGAACATTGGTCGGGCAGATGAGCAGGGGGTTACAGTGGTGGGACAGAAGAGCAGGGTGGTACAGTGGTGGGAGAGATGTACAGGGGGTTACAGTGGTGGGGCAGATGAGCGGGTGGGTACAGAGGTGGGGCAAATGTGCAGGGGTAGTACAGTGGTGGGGCAGATGAAAAAGGGTGAACATTGGTGGGGCAGATGTGCAGGGTAGTACAGTGGTGGGGCAGATGTGCAGGGGGTTACAGTAATGGGGCAGATGAGCAAGGTGGTACAGTGGTGAAACAGATTTGCAGGAGGGGACAGTGATCTGAGTTGCGGAGTTGCAGGAATTGGGAGTGATCTGAGGCGTGAGAGTGCCGGATGTTCATTTCTCATTACTAAAGTAGTTTACAGCATTTACTTTATAAAAAAATCCTGTCATTTTTTTGTTATGAAATCAGCATGCCCAATTCCTTTTAAAAAATGCTCAAAAGATTGCCTACCCCTGATCTATTTGTTATTTCCCTCTAGTGTTCTCTAGGATTGTTACATTGTATCTCTTGTTACAAAGACGTATTTTTTTTTTATGCTTCTCAGCTCCATCTAGTGGCCATAATGCTTTTTTTTTTTTTTTACTAATAATAAAATAACATTTATTCAGAAGAGGAAAATAGCCTAGAGTACATTCGTTTTTTTCCCCATTCTCACAGAACGAATGTAGATGCCGACTGAATGGTTATGCAGATTTTATATAAAAGAACGTCTAGGTCTCTTGTCCTTGAAGCATTCTTATCTCAGCAAAGATAAAACGCCCACTTCAGTAAACATGAGGACATTGCAGGGGGTGCCAAGGTTCACACAATAAGCTGCTCACAATTTGAGGGATTCAGCCAGTGAGGGGGTCCTGGGGTTTGAGGGTTTGAGGGTTCTGGGTTACCTTGTCTACAAACAGTTGCCATGGTTGCGAAGAAGAGAAATTTAAAACATTTTTCGAGTTCTAGTAAATTGATTGCCTGCGGAGGGAAAGGTCGTCTTTAATGACATTGAATTACAGATCTTCTCCAGGCATCGGGTTACTTTTCCTAATGCTACTTTTCTTTTTATCAAAAGTGAAGTTTTCTTTCATTAGGAAGAATTACAGGCGAGTCCATATTTATAAGATCTTCTACATGGAACATCACTGCCGGAGAATCTTCTGTATTTATCGGGATGAAAGCTGAAGGTGAGCAGTAAAAAATAAGGCTCTAAGGATTTCTATTTTTCCATCCATTCCTGAGAGTTCTATTCCCTCTCCAGCCCACAGAGCTTACTGACCTGACTTTTCTCTCCAGCAATTAAACAGTATGACCTGGTCACCTCCCGCCCCTAGCCTGTGATTGGACAGTAAAAAAAAAAGTAGTTCCCCGTCCCCTAGCCTGTGACTGGCCAGTGAAGGAGCAGTTCCCCGCCCCTAGCCTGTGACTGGCCAGTGATGGAGCAGTTCCCCGCCCCTAGCCTGTGACTGGCCAGTGATGGAGCAGTTCCCCACCCCAACATGTGACTGGATGGTGAATGAAAAGTTCCCCGCCCCTAGCCTGTGACTGGACAGTGAAAGAGCAGTTCTCCACCCCTAGCCTGTGACTGGACAGTGAAGGAGCAGTTCCCCGCCCCTAGCCTGTGACTGGACAGTGAAGGAGCAGTTCCCCGCCCCTAGCCTGGGACTGGACAGTGAAGGAGCAGTTCCCTGCCCCTAGCCTGGGACTGGACAGTGAAGGAGCAGTTCCCCCCTCTAGCCTGTGACTGGACAGTGACGGAGCAGATCCCCCCCCCCCCCTAGCCTGTGACTGGACAGTGAAGGAGCAGTTCCCCACCCCTAGCCTGTGACTGGACAGTAAAGGAGCAGTTTCTTGCCCCTAGCCTGTGACTGGACAGTGAAGGAGCAGTTCCCCGCCCCTAGCCTGTGACTGGCCAGTGAAGGAGCAGTTCCCCGCCCCTAGCCTGTGACTGGCCAGTGATGGAGCAGTTCCCCACCCCAACATGTGACTGGATGGTGAATGAAAAGTTCCCCGCCCCTAGCCTGTGACTGGACAGTGAAAGAGCAGTTCCCCGCCCCTAGCCTGGGACTGGACAGTGAAGGAGCAGTTCCCCCCTCTAGCCTGTGACTGGACAGTGAAGGAGCAGTTCCCCGCCCCTAGCCTGGGACTGGACAGTGAAGGAGCAGTTCCCCGCCCCTAGCCTGTGACTGGCCAGTGATGGAGCAGTTCCCCACCCCAACATGTGACTGGACAGTGAAGGAACAGTTTCTTGCCCCTAGCCTGTGACTGGACAGTGAAAGAGCAGTTCCCCGCCCCTAGCCTGGGACTGGACAGTGAAGGAGCAGTTCCCCCCTCTAGCCTGTGACTGGACAGTGAAGGAGCAGTTCCCCGCCCCTAGCCTGGGACTGGACAGTGAAGGAGCAGTTCCCCCCTCTAGCCTGTGACTGGACAGTGAAGGAGCAGTTCCCCGCCCCTAGCCTGGGACTGGACAGTGAAGGAGCAGTTCCCCCCTCTAGCCTGTGACTGGACAGTGACGGAGCAGATCCCCCCCCCTAGCCTGTGACTGGACAGTGAAGGAGCAGTTCCCCACCCCTAGCCTGTGACTGGACAGTGAAGGAGCAGTTTCTTGCCCCTAGCCTGTGACTGGACAGTGAAGGAGCAGATCCTCGCCCCTAGCCTGTGACTGGACAGTGAAGGAGCAGTTCCTTGCCCCTAGCCTGTGACTGGACAGTGAAGGAGCAGTTCCCTGCCCCTAGCCTGTGACTGGACATTGAAGGAGCAGTTTCTTGCCCCTAGCCTGTGACTGGACAGTAAAGGAGCAGATCCTCACCCCTAGCCTGTGACTGGACAGTGAAGGAGCAGTTTCTTGCCCCTAGCCTGTGACTGGACAGTGAAGGAGCAGATCCCCACCCCTAGCCTGTGACTGGACAGTGAAGGAGCAGCTCCCCGCCCCTAGCCTGTGACTGGACAGTGAAGGAGCAGTTCCCCGCCCCTAGCCTGTGACTGGACAGTGAAGGAGCAGATCCCCGCCCCTAGCCTGTGACTGGACAGTGAAGGAGCAGTTCCTTGCCCCTAGCCTGTGACTGGACAGTGAAGGAGCAGTTCCCCGCCCCTAGCCTGTGACTGGACAGTGAAGGAGCAGTTCCCTGCCCCTAGCCTGTGACTGGACAGTGAAGGAGCAGTTTCTTGCCCCTAGCCTGTGACTGGACAGTGAAGGAGCAGATCCCCACCCCTAGCCTGTGACTGGACAGTGAAGGAGCAGATCCCCACCCCTAGCCTGTGACTGGACAGTGAAGGAGCAGATCCTAGCCCCTAGCCTGTGACTGGACAGTGAAGGAGCAGTTCCCCGCCCCTAGCCTGTGACTGGACAGTGAAGGAGCAGATCCCCGCCCCTAGCCTGTGACTGGACAGTGAAGGAGCAGTTCCTTGCCCCTAGCCTGTGACTGGACAGTGAAGGAGCAGTTCCCCGCCCCTAGCCTGTGACTGGACAGTGAAGGAGCAGTTCCTTGCCCCTAGCCTGTGACTGGACAGTGAAGGAGCAGTTCCCTGCCCCTAGCCTGTGACTGGACAGTGAAGGAGCAGTTTCTTGCCCCTAGCCTGTGACTGGACAGTGAAGGAGCAGTTCCCTGCCCCTAGCCTGTGACTGGACAGTGAAGGAGCAGTTTCTTGCCCCTAGCCTGTGACTGGACAGTGAAGGAGCAGTTCCCTGCCCCTAGCCTGTGACTGGACAGTAAAGGAGCAGATCCTCACCCCTAGCCTGTGACTGGACAGTGAAGGAGCAGTTTCTTGCCCCTAGCCTGTGACTGGACGGTGAAGGAGCAGTTCCCTGCCCCTAGCCTGTGACTGGACAGTAAAGGAGCAGATCCTCACCCCTAGCCTGTGACTGGACAGTGAAGGAGCAGTTTCTTGCCCCTAGCCTGTGACTGGACAGTGAAGGAGCAGATCCCCACCCCTAGCCTGTGACTGGACAGTGAAGGAGCAGATCCTCGCCCCTAGCCTGTGACTGGACAGTGAAGGAGCAGTTTCCCGCCCCTAGCCTGTGACTGGACAGTGAAGGAGCAGTTCCCCGCCCCTAGCCTGTGACTGGACAGTGAAGGAGCAGTTCCTTGCCCCTAGCCTGTGACAGGACAGTGAAGGAGCAGTTCCCCGCCCCTAGCCTGTGACTGGACAGTGAAGGAGCAGTTTCTTGCCCCTAGCCTGTGACTGGACAGTGAAGGAGCAGATCCCCACCCCTAGCCTGTGACTGGACAGTGAAGGAGCAGTTCCCCGCCCCTAGCCTGTGACTGGACAGTGAAGGAGCAGATCCTCACCCCTAGCCTGTGACTGGACAGTGAAGGAGCAGTTCCCCGCCCCTAGCCTGTGACTGGACAGTGAAAGAGCAGTTCCCCGCCCCTAGCCTGTGACTGGACAGTGAAGGAGCAGATCCTCACTCCTAGCCTGTGACTGGTCAGTGAAGGAGCAGTTCCCCGCCCCTTAGCCTGTGACTGGACAGTGAAGGAGCAGATCCTCACCCCTAGCCTGTGACTGGACAGTGAAGGAGCAGCAGCAAACTGATGAGGTGATCTCTCCTCTCTCTCCCCATCAGCTGGGATTTTTATTCCCTTTTAAATATTGGTATCACTGTCCATGTAAAGGTAACACTTTCTTAGTTTTGGATAGAGGAGGGAAAGCCTAGACCCTCTGCCTGTATTTAAATTCTAAGATACATGTGTAGCACCATGTGTAGGCAGGGTTGCTCCTCACAAATTTACTTGCCAGGAGTATTTGTCCTGGTCGAATGTTAGAGATCTATTGATTTCTCCCTAAGTTTGGCCTTGTTGCACTTTTCTCTTCTCTTCTTCTTTTCTACCATTAGGTGGCCGGGTACTTGGTGGTACTAGATATGAGAAGGGCAACACAAGGTCAGATTACGGATGTATGGGGTATCTCAGCCAATGGACAGAGCTTTTGTTGGATCCCGTGGCCTGCTGGCCACGAGATCTATATATATATATATAGATTTGGGTGAAGTCAGGTGATCTGGGTTCTGTGCCACGTGGACGGCTGTCTGGGTGGATGTGTGTTGTATTGCCCGGGCTGCTAGGCCGGAGATTAGGCCTATCCCTGTCACATCTGGCAGCCAGGCTGTCTGAGGGCCTATCCAGAAGCAAGAGAGCAGCGCAGGGTTGGGATTGCGGCTTGAAGTCTAACCCGAAGTGACAGGGGTAGAGAGGAAGCTGTCGCCACTAAGGGACCAACCACCTTATTACCAGGGACCACAGTGAGTAACTGAAGCAAGTAGCGGAGCAGTATTCTCACCAACCGGGGACGGTGAAGAATCAGGAAACTTCAGTGGGTATCAAGCCAGGTACCCAACCAGCGGAGGTGACACTTGCAGAGTGCCAAGCTAGGGACCCAGCAGAGAGGTGGGGGTGACGCTTGAGGTAAATACCACTGTGAAGATTGGAAGAGCTCAAGGGATTCAGTGGCAGTGAATCAGAGGGTCTACTCAGAGACCGGGAGCTCAGTGAGCTGAAGAACTACAAGAAGTGATTGTAGTGGAAGTGAAGGAACTGTTACGTTTTGTGTTAGGAACTGTTAAAGACTGTTGCCATAGGAGACAGCATTCCTACACGTGCAGTTGTGGCGTCTTGCTGGATGCCTTTCCCTGCAAGGCTGTCCTCCTATTGAAGTCTCGGAGTCTGCCAATTAATCTTACAACTACCTAAGGGCACTTTTACACTGGCAGCCCCCGGGTAGGTGCTTTGGCGGCCCTGCTCAATGATTTCAATGGGCAGGGGTCGCTGTAGGAGCGGTGTATACAGCTATCCTACAGCGCCTCAAAGATGCTGCTTGCAGGAGAGGCGCTTTACAGGCACATTGCAGGCTCTATTTTTAGCGCTATAGTGCCTGTAAAGCGCCTCAGTGTGAAAGGGGTCTAAGGGGGAGAGTTCTGATTGGGACACTGATGTAAGGGGTAATGTAAAGGGAGACTCTGGTGGGGACCGTAATGTAAGGCTCTGTTGCAGACACTGATATAAAGGGACTCTGATGTAAGGGGTGACTCTCATAGTTTCATAGTTAGTAAGGTTGAATAAAGACATCAGTCCATCCAGTTCAACCTGAGTGTCTACAATTGTCCCTATCCCTGTACATTGCACACTCACATCGGTCCCTACCCTCAAGAAGCCCACAATCCAAGGTCCCCATTCATATACTAGGGCCAATTTTTGGACAGAAGCCAATTAACCTACCTGAATGTCTTTGGATTGTGGGAGGAAACCAGAGTACCCGGAGGAAACCCACGCAGGCACAGGGAGAACATGCAAACTCCAGGCAGGTGGTGTCGTGGTTGGGATTCGAACCAGCGACCCTTCTTACTGCTAGGTGAGAGTGCTAAACACTACACCACTGTGCCACTCTGATGGGGACAATGACGTAAGGGTGACACTGATGGGTACACTGATGTAAGGGGTAACTCTGATGGGGACACTGATGTAAGGGGTGACTCTGATGGGGACACTGACGTAAGGGTGACTCTGATGGGTACACTGATGTAAGGGGGTGACTCTGATGGGGACACTGATGTAAGGGGTGAGTCTGATGGGGACACTGATGTAAGGGGGTGACTCTGATGGGGACACTGACGTAAGGGGTGACTCTGATGGGGACACTGACGTAAGGGTGACTCTGATGGGGACACTGATGTAAGGGGGTGACTCTGATGGGGACACTGATGTAAGGGGGTGACTCTGATGGGGACACTGATGTAAGGGGGTGACTCTGATGGGGACACTGACGTAAGGGGTGACTCTGATGGGGACACTGACGTAAGGGTGACTCTGATGGGTACACTGATGTAAGGGGGTGACTCTGATGGGGACACTGACGTAAGGGGTGACTCTGATGGGGACACTGATGTAAGGGGTGACTCTGATGGGTACACTGATGTAAGGGGGTGACTCTGATGGGGACACTGATGTAAGGGGGTGACTCTGATGGGGACACTGATGTAAGGGGGTGACTCTGATGGGGACACTGATGTAAGGGGTGACTCTGATGGGGACACTGACGTAAGGGTGACTCTGATGGGTACACTGATGTAAGGGGGTGACTCTGATGGGGACACTGACGTAAGGGTGACTCTGATGGGTACACTGATGTAAGGGGGTGACTCTGATGGGGACACTGACGTAAGGGTGACTCTGATGGGTACACTGATGTAAGGGGGGACTCTGATGGGTACACTGATGTAAGGGGTGACTCTGATGGGGACACTGACGTAAGGGTGACTCTGATGGGTACACTGATGTAAGGGGGTGACTCTGATGGGGACACTGACGTAAGGGTGACTCTGATGGGTACACTGATGTAAGGGGGTGACTCTGATGGGTACACTGATGTAAGGGGTGACTCTGATGGGGACACTGATGTAAGGGGTGACTCTGATGGGTACACTGATGTAAGGGGTGACTCTGATGGGGACAATGACGTAAGGGTGACTCTGATGGGGACAATGACGTAAGGGTTACTCTGATGGGGACAATGACGTAAGGGTTACTCTGATGGGGACACTGACGTAAGGGTGACTCTGATAGGGACACTGACGTAAGGGTGACTCTGATGGGGACACTGACGTAAGGGTGACTCTGATGGGGACACTGACGTAAGGGTGACTCTGATGGGGACAATGACGTAAGGGTGACTCTGATGGGGACAATGACGTAAGGGTTACTCTGATGGGGACACTGACGTAAGGGTGACTCTGATGGGGACACTGACGTAAGGGTGACTCTGATGGGGACACTGACGTAAGGGGGTGACTCTGATGGGGACACTGACGTAAGGGTGACTCTGATGGGGACACTGACGTAAGGGTGACTCTGATGGGGACACTGACGTAAGGGGGTGACTCTGATGGGGACACTGACGTAAGGGTGACTCTGATGGGGACACTGACGTAAGGGTGACTTTGATGGGGACACTGATGTAAGGGGTGACTCTGATGGGGATACTGATGTAAGGGGTGACTCTGATGGGGACACTGACGTAAGGGGGTGACTCTGATGGGGACACTGACATAAGGGGTGACACTGATGTAAGGGGGACTCTTATCTAAAAGGGAACTGCAATGGGGATACTGATTTATCCGCACCTTACACGATATAATAATAATAGACCCGCCCCTTACACAATATAATAATAGACCCGCCCTTGCTTACACGCTATAACAGATCTGCCCCTTGGTTAGAGTAATAATAGAGCAGCCCCTTGGTTACACGATATATAACAATAATAAATGCGCCCCTTGGTTACAGTAATACTAGACCCGCCCCTTAGTTACACGTATAGAATATTTTTTAAAAAAAGTCAGTTACTTTGCTGAGTAACTAATTACTTTTCCAATGTAGTAACTGAGTTACTGACGCAATTACTTTTTGGGAGAAGTAATTTGTAACTTAACTAATTACTTTTTTAAAGTAAGATGACCAACACTGGTCCCAGGTTAGTCACGATTCCAACAACCCCCCCTGGCTGGAAGTGCTGAATAAACTTCCGGATTGGAGTTCTGATAGGGACACTGACGTAAGGGTGACTCTGATGGGGACACTGACGTAAGGGTGACTCTGATGGGGACACTGACGTAAGGGTGACTCTGATGGGGACACTGACGTAAGGGTGACTTTGATGGGGACACTGATGTAAGGGGTGACTCTGATGGGGATACTGATGTAAGGGGTGACTCTGATGGGGACACTGACGTAAGGGGGTGACTCTGATGGGGACACTGACATAAGGGGTGACACTGATGTAAGGGGGACTCTTATCTAAAAGGGAACTGCAATGGGGATACTGATTTGGGGTGGGGGGGGGCTGTTGGGGACTGTAATCTGGACCCTGACATTGAGGGGGCAGACTGTTATTTTTGACCTTTAGTAATGGTTCGTGATTATTTGGAATTTCGTTGTTTTTCTGAAGTCCTTTCTCTCTGTTGCTCCGATTCATATCACCCGGATTTGTTTTCTCCTGATTTAGCCGGGACAGTAATACGTTTCTCTGGGTGACAATAAATGTTTTCATAATTGTATAACATGGGATAATTCTTCTATAAGGTGGCCCCGTCCTCCTCTTCTAATATAGTCCAATGGGACGGTGACACATTTGGGTAATCTATTTGTGTTAAACGCCTACTAGAACCACCCTGGATTATATCCTCTTCTACATTCCTCCCCCTCTGATGTTCTATTTTTCTGGACGCATAAAACATGACTAATTCTCTTTTCGGCTCTCCAGGCTTCAGACGCTTCGCTAATTATTTCAGAGGTGAAAGTCGCAGAGTCTTTATCCTTCGCTGATGGAAGGTGTAACAAGCATCAGACAGCCTCATATCTGCCGAGATGAGATCTCCCGGCTCCTAATTCTGTTTACCCAATTATGGAGACAAATAAGGACAGAACATTCCGGAAACCATCCGATACTCTTCATGTGTATGACAGCAAAACGTTCTTCCCGCCTCTGACAGCAACACTAGGAACCGTTCAATGACCGGTGACCGAGGAGGGTAATATAATATCATCGTTCATGAAAAGTTCACTCGTGGCTTTTTTATTAATGGAAATAAAGATGATATGATAGTTTTCCTAACCTGTGCAGTTTTGCCGCGTACACGCGGTCGGAATTCTCGTCGGCTGAAAGTATGTGAACCCCTCCTTCCCAGCCAAATGATGGAGTTCAGGTTTACTGCTTCAACGTTATTCAGCGTACAAAGCCATTCTAGACCAGCCTTTCCCAACCATGGAAGGGTAAGGTTCCTCGAAAGGGGTTTCTTCTGCTGTGGCTGGTTGACCTCCAGGTCCAACGCCTCATGAAGTAGACATGTGCGATTAGTTTCGTATGAATTCGCAATTCGTACGAATTTTTCGAAATTCGTACGAATTTACGAATCCGTAGTACGAATTTTTTCGAATACGAATTCCGTACGGAATACGAAATTCCGTTTACGAATTTGGTCGCCGAATTTATTCGAATCCGACTACCAAATATCGAATTTCAACTAATATGAAAGAAATTATTATAGCGGATATAACGAATGATTCGAATGAATTCGAATGACAAAGTGTCATTTTTGCAGGAAAAATTCCGTTTACGAATTTCAGCTCCAACTTATTCGAATCCAACTACCAATATCGAATTTCAACTAATTCGAAAGAAATTATTATAGCAGATATAACGAATGAGTTTGAATGAATTCGAATGATTCGAATGACAAAGTGTCATTTTTGCAGAAAAAAAAGCTATTTAAAATCACTCGCGGCTATTGCCGGCAAATGAATTGTCGGCTCCGTAACACAGAGAACAGTCATTCATTGATATAAAAAAAAAAAAGCGTAGGGGTCCCCCCAAATTCAATAACCAGGCCCTTCAGGTCTGGGATGGATTTTAAGGGGAACCCCGGCCAAAAAAAAAAAAAAAAATGGCGTGGGGTCCCCCTCAAAATCCATACCAGACCCTTTATCCGAGCACGCAACCTGGCAGGCCGCAGGAAAAGAGGGGGGACGAGAGCGGCCCCCCCTCCAGCCTGAATCGTACCAGGCCACATGCCCTCAACATTGGGAGGGTGCTTTGGGGGTCTGAGACCCCCAAAACACCTTGTCCCCATGTTGATGGGGACAAGGGCCTCATCCCCACAACCCTGGCCGGTGGTTGTGGGGGTCTGCGGGCGGGGGCTTATCGGAATCTGAAAGCCCCCTTTAACAAGGGGACCCCAGATCCCGGCCCCCCCCTGTGTGAAATAGTAAGGGGGTACAAAAGTACCCCTACCATTTCACCAAAAAAGGTTACAAAAATGTAAAAATGACAGGAGACGGTCTTTGACAATTCCTTTATTAAAATCTTCTTTCTTCTTTCTTCTGGTCTTCCTTTCTTCATCCTTCGGTTTCTTCATCTTCTCCTTCCGGCATCTCTTCCATCTTCTTCTTCCTCCTCCGATCCGCTTCTTCTTGCTCCGGTCTTCTCGTCCTTCTCGTCCGGCATCGGCAGCGGCGTCTCTTCTGGGCCGCTCCGCGCAATGGGAGGCTCCCGCTGTGTGAGGCTTTGCTCCGTCTGACAGGTCTTTTATAACGGAGGGTCTGAGACCCCCAAAGCACCTTGTCCCCATGTTGATGAGGACAAGGGCCTCTTCCCCACAACCCTGGCCATTGGTTGTGGGGGTCTGCGGGCGGGGGGCTTATCGAATCTGGAAGCCCCCTTTAACAAGGGGACCCCCAGATCCCGCCCCCCCCCATGTGAAATGGTAAGGGGGTACAAAAGTACCCCTACCATTTCACCAAAAAAGTGACAAAAATTTTAAAAATTACAGGAGACGGTCTTTGACAATTCCTTTATTAAAATCTTCTTTCTTCTTTTTCTTCTTTCTTCTTCTCTTCCTTTCTTCATCCTTCGGTTTCTTCATCTTCTCCTTCCGGCATCTTCTTCCATCTTCTTCTTCCTCCGATCCGCTTCTTCTTACTCCGGTCTTCTCGTCCTTCTCGTCCGGCATCGGTGTCTCTTCTGGGCCGCTCCGCGCAATGGGAGGCTCCCGCTGTGTGAGGCTTCGCTCCGGCTGACAGGTCTTTTATAACGGAGGGCACCTGGTGACCCCGCCCCCCCCCCCTCTGACGTCATGGGGAAAGCCATAGGGAAGTCCCCATGACATCCCTGTGTGTTAAAGGGGGCTTCCAGATTCGATAAGCCCCCCACCCGCAGACCCCCACAACCAATGGCCAGGGTTGTGGGGATGAGGCCCTTGTCCCCATCAACATGGGGACAAGGTGTTTTGGGGGTCTCAGACCCCCAAAGCATCCTCCCAATGTTGAGGGCATGTGGCCTGGTACGGTTCAGGCCGGAGGGGGGGGCAGCTCTCGTCCCCCCTCTTTTCCTGTGGCCTGCCAGGTTGCGTGCTCGGATAAGGGTCTGGTATGGATTTTGAGGGGGACCCCACGCCATTTTTTTTTTTTGGCCGGAGTTCCCCTTAAAATCCATCCCAGACCTGATGGGTCTGGTATGGATATTTGGGGGGGACCCCACGCCATTTTTTTTTTGGCTGGGGTTCCCCTTAATATCCATACCAGACTTGAAGGGCCTGGTTATTGAATTTGGGGGGACCCCCACGCTTTTTTTTATCAATGAATGACTGTTCTCTGTGTTACGGAGCCGACATTTCATTAGCCGCGAGTGATTTTAAATAGCTTTTTTTCCTGCAAAAAATGTCTTTCATAGTCGTTGAAATTCGATATTTGTAGTTGTATTTACTAACGATTCGTAACGATTCGTAACGATTCGTAACTTGAAATTGAAATTCGATATTTGTAGTTGGATTCGAATTGTTCTCTGTGTTACGAGAACCAACAATTCATTAGCCGCGTAACGATTCGTAACGATTCGAAAAAAAATTTACGATTCGTACGAAATTCGTATTTCGTACGAATTTGAACGGAATTTCGTACACGAATTACAATTTTTTTTATATATGAAACGGGACGAAACTAATTTTTTGACAGTTCCCATGTCTATCATGAAGTAGCCAACTGCATGAACCCAATGATCTTTTTAGCCATCTCTAATGCCCCGTACACAAGATAGGACATTCCGACAACAAATGTTGGATGTGAGCCTGTTGTGACGGAAAGTCCGATCGTGTGTACGCTCCATAGAACATTTGCTGTTGGGCTTTCCGCCAACAAATGTTTGAGAGCAGGTTCTCAAATTTTTCCGACAGAACTTGTTGTCGGAAATTCCGAGCGTGTGTACACAAGTCCGAAACCCAAAATTCCACGCATGCTCGGAATCAAGCAGAAGAGCCACACTGGCTATTGAACTTCATTTTTCTCGGCTCGCCGCACGTCTTGTACGTTACCGCGTTCTTGACGTTCGGAATTTCCGACAACATTTGTGTGTACGCAAGACAAGTTTGAGCCAACATCCTTTGGGAAAAAAATCCATGGTTTTGTTGTCAGAAAGTCCTATCGTGTGGCAGTCCTAGAGTGGCATTCTGACCACCAGTGTAAGAAACATTCTTCCTACTGGCCACCAATGTAAGAAACATTCTTCCTACTGGCCACCAATGTAAGAAACATTCTTCTCACTGGCCACCAATGTAAGGAACATTCTTCTCACTGATCACCAATGTAAGGAAAATTCTTCTCACTGATCACCAATGTAAGGAACATTCTTCTCACTGATCACCAATGTAAGGAACATTCTTCTCACTGATCACCAATGTAAGGAACATTCTTCCCACTGATCACCAATGTAAGGAACATTCTTCCCACTGATCACCAATGTAAGGAACATTCTTCCCACTGATCACCAATGTAAGGAACATTCTTCTCACTGATCACCAATGTAAGGAACATTCTTCTCACTGATCACCAATGTAAGGAACATTCTTCTCACTGATCACCAATGTAAGGAACATTCTTCTCACTGATCACCAATGTAAGGAACATTCTTCCCACTGACCACCAATGTAAGGAACATTCTTCTCACTGACCACCAATGTAAGGAACATTCTTCTCACTGATCACCAATGTAAGGAACATTCTTCTCACTGATCACCAATGTAAGGAACATTCTTCTCACTGATCACCAATGTAAGGAACATTCTTCTCACTGATCACCAATGTAAGGAACATTCTTCTCACTGATCACCAATGTAAGGAACATTCTTCTCACTGATCACCAATGTAAGGAACATTCTTCCCACTGATCACCAATGTAAGGAACATTCTTCTCACTGATCACCAATGTAAGGAACATTCTTCCCACTGATCACCAATGTAAGGAACATTCTTCTCACTGATCACCAATGTAAGGAACATTCTTCTCACTGATCACCAATGTAAGGAACATTCTTCCCACTGATGACCAATGTAAGGAACATTCTTCTCACTGATCACCAATGTAAGGAACATTCTTCTCACTGATCACCAATGTAAGGAACATTCTTCCCACTGATCACCAATGTAAGGAACATTCTTCTCACTGATCACCAATGTAAGGAACATTCTTCCCACTGATCACCAATGTAAGGAACATTCTTCTCACTGATCACCAATGTAAGGAACATTCTTCCCACTGATCACCAATGTAAGGAACATTCTTCTCACTGGTCACCAATGTAAGGAACATTCTTCTCACTGATCACCAATGTAAGGGACATTCTTCCCACTGATCACCAATGTAAGGAACATTCTTCCCACTGATCACCAGTGTAAGGAACATTCTTCTCACTGATCACCAATGTAAGGAACATTCTTCCCACTGATCACCAATGTAAGGGACATTCTTCCCACTGATCACCAATGTAAGGAACATTCTTCCCACTGATCACCAATGTAAGGAACATTCTTCCACTGATCACCAATGTAAGGAACATTCTTCTCACTGATCACCAATGTAAGGAACATTCTTCTCACTGATCACCAATGTAAGGAACATTCTTCTCACTGATCACCAATGTAAGGACATTCTTCTCACTGATCACCAATGTAAGGAACATTCTTCTCACTGATCACCAATGTAAGGAACATTCTTCTCACTGATCACCAATGTAAGGAACATTCTTCTCACTGATCACCAATGTAAGGAACATTCTTCTCACTGATCACCAATGTAAGGAACATTCTTCCCACTGATCACCAATGTAAGAAACATTCTTCCCACTGATCACCAATGTAAGGAACATTCTTCCCACTGATCACCAATGTAAGGAACATTCTTCTCACTGATCACCAATGTAAGGAACATTCTTCCCACTGATCACCAATGTAAAGGACATGACACCCATGATCTTTTTCCATTAGACCTGAAAAATATTTATAAATTGTACAAAATAGCGTCTATAGTGCAGGGCTCAGGAGTACATAATACAGTGCGGGGGTCAGTAATGTGTAATGCACAGAGTGCAGGGCTCAGGAGTGCATAACACAGTGCGGGGGTCAGGAGTGTGTAATGTACAGAATGAGTGTAGGTCTCAGACAGCATTACAAGAATTCAGGCATCAGGTGTGCATGATGTAAAGAGTGCAAGGGTCATTTGGAGATGAAGTCTTTAAGTGCGTCTCAAAAATCCAATTATTATTTATTATGTTTTTTCTGAAGCTTGCTAAATGTCAGTATAAAGTGATGTTCCTTTTACAAGTAAGATTAAGCAGCTCCGCGTGTATGAAGCCTTAACAAGGATCACGAAGGAGGCATCTCACAGCTTTGTGATCTTCAGCTGAAAGGCAAAGATGAAAGCGCCTCCCTTGAACTTTTTAGGAACAGTGGGGACTATGGATGTAACTAGCAAACACGGGGACAGGGCCTTCTATCAACTCTAGCTTCTAAAAACATTTTTTTTTGTAGAATTACATTTGGCACACCGGTAATTCAAGCCTCTAGCAGAAGCTCAGAGGGCAATAAATCTACACGGCTAAGATAGAAAACTTCCTTCCCAGAGGGGGATCTATGGTTGGAAATGAGGACTGACTTCAGCCCTATACCAGCCCCCCTAATTGGGCACCCTCCAAACCCCAGGTCCCATAAGAGCTGCATGGTCCTCCTCAAGCCCCAGACCACAAGGCGGTTGCATGGGCCTTTCCTCAAACCCCAGACTCCATAGAACCTGCATGCACCCCCCCCCCCCACCCAAAACCCCAGGGTCCACAACAACCACACGGGCCACCATAAAACCCCAGGGTTCATAACAGCCACACAGGCCACCATAAAACCCCAGGGTCCATAACAACCACACGGGCCACCATGAAACCCCAGGGTCCATAACAACCACACGGGCCACCATAAAACCCCAGGGTCCATAACAACCACACGGGCCACCATGAAACCCCAGGGTCCATAACAACCACACGGGCCACCATAAAACCCCAGGGTCCATAACAACCACACGGGCCACCATAAAAGCCCAGGGTCCATAACAGCCACACAAGCTACCATGAAACCCCAGGGTCCATAACAGCCACACAAGCCACCATGAAACCCCAGGGTCCATAACAACCACACGGGCCACCATGAAACCCCAGGGTCCATAACAACCACACAGGCCACCATAAAACCCCAGGGTCCATAACAGCCACACAGGCCACCATAAAACCCCAGGGTCCATAACAGCCACACAGGCCACCATGAAACCCCAGGGTCCATAACAACCACACGGGCCACCATAAAAGCCCAGGGTCCATAACAGCCACACAAGCTACCATGAAACCCCAGGGTCCATAACAGCCACACAAGCCACCATGAAACCCCAGGGTCCATAACAACCACACGGGCCACCATGAAACCCCAGGGTCCATAACAACCACACAGGCCACCATAAAACCCCAGGGTCCATAACAGCCACACAGGCCACCATAAAACCCCAGGGTCCATAACAACCACACAGGCCACCATGAAACCCCAGTGTCTATAACAGCCACACAGGCCACCATGAAACCCCAGGGTCCATAACAGCCACACAGGCCACCATAAAACCCCAGGGTCCATAACAACCACACAGGCCACAAAAAATCCCAGAGTCCATAACAGCCACACAGGCCACCATAAAAAAATGTATGTCCTTTTCCCCCCACAAATAGAGCTTTCTTTTGGTGGTATTTGATCGCCCCTGCGGTTTTTATTGTTTGCGGTATAAACAAAAAAAGAGCGACAATTTTGAAAAAAAAAACAATATTTTTTTACTTTTTGCTATAATAAATATCCCCAAAAATTGTTTAAAAATAAAGTTGTTTAGGCCAATATGTATTCCTCTACATATTTTTGGTAAAAAAAAAAAATTGCATTTCGTTTCGTTAAAAAATGCATTCGTCCGAAAATCTGAAATAATTAAGGCCGAATCTGTCATTGAAGGCTTATGGTGTCTGTCGAATGTTCTAAGAAGATTCGACGGAGCAGCTAAACTGTACGACGTCCCAATCGTACATTTCCAGGCGAATGTTCCGCTTACAAGCTATAGTAGAATTCTAATGTTGTATGACACTAGTAATAGTTATATTTATTAATTATTATTACTAGTCACCCAACATTAGAATTCTTCTATAGCCTATGGGCGGAGCATTTGACCATAAATGTCCGCTCACGGTGACTGCTTCATCGAATCTTCATGTCGAATCTTTTCTCTCTATGTAGAATAATCTTGGACTAATAGATCTAAGGTTAGGCACATTCGCCCACAGGTTCGATGGACACAGATCGCTATTGTCAGCATCATGTCGAATCTCCAATCTATATCGAACTGTTGCAACGAAAACATCGGATCTTTCGGTTTTCGGGTTTTGCGCGATTCTTTATCGTTTGTTAAAACGCTAACAAAAATACCCGAAATTCAGACAAAAACGAACATTTCTATGAATAGAATGCATGAAGGTAAAAAACCTTGTGCTTTTACAACCACTTTCCTTCTTGGCAGTACATCATATGACGTCACGGACTTTGGGGATATCTGGATAATGGCTGCAGCTCCAGGCTTCATCCAGATATCATTTTTCTTTCATCGGCGATTCTGTGCACCATAAGGATAATCATAGCGGCAGTTCAGCCACTTGATCGTTCTTTCCGGCAGCGACCAATCCATTCTCTGGCTTACCAATCGCACGGGTGAGACGGGAGAGGCAACGGAGGGCGGTGGGAGGGAGTAAGTCCCCTCCCGCCGCCCTCCGGTCCTTCTCCTGACTCACCGGTGCGATTGGTGAGCCAGAGAATAAAATCGGTCACCGCCGGAAGTTCACCATAGAGATTTCTGTTGACCAGACGGTCTCCAGTCATCTCTATGACCCTCGGAGGCCCGTGCGCGACGTTATGACGTCACGTCTGGGCCGGCGGGAAGTAAACAAAGCCGAGAACACGGCTGGAGAGATGTGGGGTCTTATTGACCCCACATCTCTCCATAAAGAGGACCGGTCACGCACTATTCTTATTACGGGACGTTATTAAGGGATGTTTACATTACTTGAAATAGGAATAAAAACGATCAAAACATTAGTGGGGGAAAATGAAAGTGTAAAAATAAAAAAATAAAAGTAAAATAAAGAATAAAAAAAATATATATATTTTTTAAAGCGAAACAAACGCATACGTAAGTCGCGCCCAAAATCACACTTGTGAGGTATCGCCGCGTGCGTTAGAGCAAAAGCAACAATTATATCCCTAGACCTCCTCTGTAACTCTAAACATGTAACCTGTAAAAAAAATGTAAAGCGCCGCCTATGGAGATTTTTAAGTACCGAAGTTTGGTGCCATTCCGTGTGTGCAACTCTGTGTGAGCAAATTTTAAAGCATGACATGTTTGGTATCTATTCACTCGGCGTAACATCATCTTTTACATTATAGAAAAAAAATTGGGCTAACAGTTTTTTTTTTTTTCCAAAAAACACGCGTTTGAAAAATCGCTACGCAAATACCGCGTGACAAGTAAGTTGCAACAACCTCCATTTTATTCCCTAGGGTAATTGCTAAAAAAAACATATATAATGTTTGGCCCGGAGGGGAAGTGGTTAAGGATAGCTTTTTTATATACAGCATTTATATATTGTAACATGCCAGGAATGTAACCATACTTCGATTTTAGTGATTGGATTTTCATCTACTGTAGAATTATTTTTTTCTTTTTCATTTGATAAAAATCCTGTTGATGAGTATTGTGACCATGGATTGTTGTGGGGCCCCAAGGGGGGTTGGGAGAGGGCGGAGCTCTAGTAAAAGTGCAGCGATCCTTTAAGCCGCGCTGTTGGTCGTCCAAAGGAGACAAGCGCAGTCACATCATTGGCGGGGGCCTTTGGGTTCGGTAAGGAAATAGCTGCACTCCGTCTGCGATAAAATTAGATAAAAATGTTAATCGTCGCATTTAGTGATTTCAAAAGCTTCTCATTGTAAAACAATATCCCGCCCCTTGTGCTAATGGCACATTCAGCATCCTAGGTAAGTGCCTGTCGCTGTGTGATTGAGGGTCCTTTATAATTAAATTGGGATAATGAAGAGGTTCTTCCGGCGGGTAGATGGTTTCTACAGTAAATATACCGCCTGTCTTCCTATATCTCACTGTAGAGGAGCGCAAGGGGCGGGGTGGGGGCTGAATTGGGGCATCCATTGATGCTCAGGGTCTCCTGCTGGTACATTTTCTATGTTAATGTCCCAACAGGCTTTCATCGCCCCCCCTTGAGGAGCCCTCCATAGCTCGATCATCATCCACAAGTCGTATTTGGGGTAGCTTTACTCATCAAAAGACTGATCATAAGAAACAGATACAGAGGAGCAAAGAAATAACTCCAATATATCATCCCTGTGGCTTTTTGGGTTCAACTTGCCATGTGCAATGCTCTCCATTGGGGCTTACCCCTCCAAATGTCCCCCCAAAATGCATTGTAGACCCTTGAGTGGTCTGTGTGTTGTTTTTTTTTTAAATTGCGAATCGGTCCATGAAGGAACTTTGCCATTCATTTTAAAACATTTTTCCTTTGTAAATATCAGTGCTTTCTGTACACCACAGAAACTTCACCCTTCATAAGCAGGTTGAAGACACCCCAGACAAGCTATGTAAAAGAATTGGACACAAAAATTTTTTTCCCAATGTTTCCCAGGGCAGAGAAATCAGGACCTCCTTCCTCCAGCTGGTGACCCCTCTAGTGATATAAAGATCTATATAGAGGAATCAGGACCTTCTTCCTCCTACTGGTGACCCCTCTAGTGATATAAAGATCTATATAGAGGAATCAGGACCTCCTTCCTCCTGCTGGTGACCCCTCTAGTGATATAAAGATCTATATAGAGGAATCAGGACCTCCTACCTCCTGCTGGTGATCCCTCCAGTGATATAAAGATCTATAGAGAGGAATCAGGACCTCCTTCCTCCTGCTGGTGATCCCTCCAGTGATATAAAGATCTATATAGAGGAAATCAGGACCTCCTTCCTCCTGCTGGTGACTCCTCCAGTGATATAAAGATCTATAGAGAGGAATCAGGACCTCCTTCCTCCTGCTGGTGATCCCTCTAGTGATATAAAGATCTATATAGAGGAATCAGGACCTCCTTCCTCCTGCTGGTGATCCCTCTAGTGATATAAAGATCTATATAGAGGAATCAGGACCTCCTTCCTCCCGCCGGTGATCCCTCTAGTGATATAAAGATCTATATAGAGGAATCAGGACCTCCTTCCTCCTGCTGGTGACCCCTCTAGTGATATAAAGATCTATATAGAGGAATCAGGACCTCCTTCCTCCTGCTGGTGATTCTTCTTGTGATATAAAGATCTATATAGAGGAATCAGGACCTCCTTCCTCCCGCCGGTGATCCCTCTAGTGATATAAAGATCTATATAGAGGAACCAGGACCCCCTTCCTCCTGCTGGTGATCCCTCTAGTGATATAAAGATCTATATAGAGGAATCAGGACCTCCTTCCTCCCGCTGGTGATCCCTCTAGTGATATACAGATATATATAAAGGAATCAGGACCTCCTTCCTCCTGCTGGTGATCCCTCTAGTGATATAAAGATCTATATAGAGGAATCAGGACCTCCTTCCTCCTGGTGATCCCTCTAGTGATATAAAGATCTATATAGAGGAATCAGGACCTCCTTCCTCCTGCTGGTGATCCCTCTAGTGATATAAAGATCTATATAGAGGAATCAGGACCTCCTTCCTCCCGCTGGTGATCCCTCTAGTGATATAAAGATCTATATAAAGGAATCAGGACCTCCTTCCTCCTGCTGGTGATCCCTCTAGTGATATAAAGATCTATATAGAGGAATCAGGACCTCCTTCCTCCTGGTGATCCCTCTAGTGATATAAAGATCTATATAGAGGAATCAGGACCTCCTTCCTCTTGCTGGTGATCCCTCTAGTGATATAAAGATCTCTATAGAGGAATCAGGACCTCCTTCCTCCTGCTGGTGATCCCTCTAGTGATATAAAGATCTCTATAGAGGAATCGGGACCTCCTTCCTCCCGCTGGTGATCCCTCTAGTGATATAAAGATCTATATAGAGGAATCAGGACCTTCTTCCTCCTGCTGGTGACCCCTCTAGTGATATAAAGATCTATATAGAGGAATCAGGACCTCCTTCCTCCTGCTGGTGACCCCTCTAGTGATATAAAGATCTATATAGAGGAATCAGGACCTCCTTCCTCCTGCTGGTGACCCCTCTAGTGATATAAAGGTCTATATAGAGGAATCAGGACCTCCTTCCTCCTGCTGGTGACCCCTCTAGTGATATAAAGGTCTATATAGAGGAATCAGGACCTCCTTCCTCCCGCTGGTGACCCCTCTAGTGATATAAAGATCTATATAGAGGAATCCGGACCTCCTTCCTCCTGCTGGTGATCCCTCTAGTGATATAAAGATCTATATAGAGGGATCAGGACCTCCTTTCTCCTGCTGGTGACCCCTCTAGTGATATAAAGATCTATATAGAGGAATCAGGACCTCCTTCCTCCCGCTGGTGATCCCTCTAGTGATATAAAGATCTATATAGAGGAATCCGGACCTCCTTCCTCCTGCTGGTGATCCCTCTAGTGATATAAAGATCTATATAGAGGAATCAGGACCTCCTTCCTCCTGGTGGTCCCTCTAGTGATATAAAGATCTATATAGAGGAATCAGGACCTCCTCCTCCTGCTGGTGATCCCTCTAGTGATATAAAGATCTATATAGAGGAATCAGGACCTCCTTCTTCCTGCTGGTGACCCCTCTAGTGATATAAAGATCTATATAGAGGAAATCAGGACCTCATTCCTCCTGCTGGTGACCCCTCTAGTGATATAAAGATCTATATAGAAGAATCAGGACCTTCTTCCTCCTGCTGGTGATCCCACTGAGGCTATAAAGATCTATACAGGGCCGTCTTTAAGGCGTGGCAAAAGGGGCAGCTGACCTGGGCCCAGTCATTTTTGTGGGGCCCAAAGCAGTCGCTAGCAATAACCACATGTAAAATCCTGCAGGCTGGTTGTACCCACGTTGATTGATCGATCAACTTGAGTACATTCAGCCTGCCCATACATGGTTCAAATCTTGGCTGGTTCCTGCTGAACTGGCTGAGATTTGAACAGTCTATGGCCAGCTTTAGTCAGGCTGCAGAGTGAGCTTGACTGAGGTATGTGCCGTGGTAGCGACTGAGTGGAGATAGTAGATTCCAGCGGAAGCACATGAGAACCTTTTTAATGTTAGAAGATCTCTGCTGGAAATATCATGCATTTTCACTAGGGTTCTACTAGGAAAGAAATTGTTAATCATACATGTCCAACACAGATCTGAAAGGGTTAATCATGCACTTCCAACTGGGATCTCATCCACCAGCAATAAAAGGGTTAATTGTGTCCAGCTTCCCACCACCTCCCTAGTCCATGGAGTGCAGGCAATGAGGAGATGATGTGCTGTAATCTTTAGCAACCAATCATTGAGCCATAATGATGTGTTATAACCTCTAGCAACCAATCAGTAAGCAGTAATAATGTGCAGTAACCTCTATGAACCAAGCAATGAGTGGTAAGTATGTGCAGTAACCTCTAGCAACCAATCAGTGAGCGGTAAGGATGTGCAATAAATTCTAGCAACCAATCAGCACGCAGAAATTATGTGCTGTAACCTCTAGCAAACAATCAGTGAGCGGTAAAGATGTGCAGTAACTTCTAGCAACCAATCAGCAAGCAGAAATAATGTGCTGTAACCTCTAGCAACTAATCAGTGAGCCGTAATGTGTGCTGTAACTTCTAGGAACCAATCGCTGCCTGATGGCCTGGTCCGCTGTAGTAACCTGATTTTGAGTCTAGCTGCTTAGTCTTCCACTTTTGCACCAGTTCCCTAATGCCTCGTACACACGATCGGACTTTCCCGTGGGAATGTCCGCCGGACCTTCCAGCGGGGCTTCGCCGGACTTTCCGAGCTGTGGACTTGCCCACACACGCCCGGACTTCTCCGGCGGACAATCCGCGGGAAAAAGTCTGCGGGACTTTTGAAAATGAACGGACTTGCCCACACACGGAGCAGTCCGTTCATTTAGAACGTAACTGCAGGTAGACGGGGCTAGTGAAGGCAGTGAATGCCGCCATGCTAGCCCAGTCACCTGGCATGGATTTAAAGGGAATCCTTACGCCGAAAAAAAGGCGTGGGGGTCTCCCCCAAATCCATCTCAGACCGTTATCCGAGCACGCAGCCCCGGCCGGCCAGGAAAGGGGTGGGGACGAGCGAGCGCCCCCCCTCCTAAGCCGTACCAGGCTGCGTGCCCTCAACATGGGGGTGCCCTGGGGAAAGGGGGGCCGTGCGGCCCCCCCACCCCAAAGCACCTTGTCCCCATGTTGATGAGGACAAGGGCCTCTTCCCGACAACCCTGGCCGTTGGTTGTCGGGGTCTGCGGGCGGGGGGCTTATCGGAATCCAGGAGCCCCCTTTAAATGGGCTTTACGCATGATGTCTTCCTTCAGAGTGAACCCTGCAGATGACATCACGTGGTTTAGAAGAAGGGCCCTTGGGTCGCAAGGCACGATGAGCTCTGTCCATCTCAATGTGTTTAGCAGGGGGCTCGCCCAGAAAGTTGTTAAACAGGACCTGCAGAGTGGACTGTAGATCTTCAGAACCCTCTGATTCCGGAATGCCTTGCACACAAATGTTGTTCCTGCGCCCCCTGTTATCCAGGTCCTCCACATGCCGTTGCATGTCCCTTAGTAAGATCCAGTGATCTGCACCCTGGATTTTAGTGCGATGAACTGCCAGTTTTGTTTGGGATGGGAGGGTAATGGGGATAGCCTGGTCAGGCCCCCCCCATGTGGAGAGGAGAGTGAGAGCCCATGATCTGGGCAAATGTGAAGGAGGGCTCAGTGCTCCTTCTGGAGGAGCTGGGGTCCCTGGATCGGGGCAGTCTCTGATGCAGATGCAGGAGTGCAGGCTAGGTTAGGCGTAGCATCCCCATCAGGCCCGGTCACTGGCACTAGGAGGGCCCAAGGTTGTGCAGGGCCTAAGAGAGCAAGGAAGTCCTCAGAGTCCTCCGATGGAGAGGGAGAGCCAAGGCGGCCATCGTGCATTCAGGGATCCAACGCCATCCGCAGGAGCCACAGGATGGCATCTGTACACTGTGTGTGTTTGGCATGGGTAGCTTGCCTAGTTGGGAGGCCTGTCCTGCACGTGGCGTGGCTGGAGGACAGACCACCCGATGGGGGAGACTCACCACTTCCATGGGTGGTGGAGGCCTGGTGTTCACTGGTGCTGGTAGTCAGGGAGGCATGTGGAAGACCCCGGAGGGGGGGTTGGGAAGATCCCCTGGCTTTAGAGGAGCGGGTGGTCCTGGATTTGCCCATGGAAGTGTGAAGAAAGTCCCCTAAATATGCTTTAGAGCTGCGGGCTGAAAGAGAGCTAAGGATCTAGACGTCCATATAGGTCAGCTTCCGGCCATGCCCCCTGTTAGAGAACCTTAGTGAACAAACTGCATCATTAAGGCCAAGGAACACACCAGACCGGTCAGGGATAAAGTTGTGGAGAAGTTTAAAGCCGGGTTAGGTTATAAAAAAAATCTCCCAAGCTTTGAACATCTCACAGGGCACTGTTCAATCCATCATCCGAAAATGGAAAGAGTATGGCACAACTGCAAACCTACCAAGACATGGCCGTCCACCTAAACTGAAAGGAATCTGGACCTCCTTCCTTTCTTTATAATTTGCTTCAAACAATGGATGAATGAGCCATTTCAAAAGCGACAGGTCCCGTTTAATGATGCAAGCAATTTGCTCTGCAGAAATACAGGTCGTTTCTTGGCGGTGTGCAGCTTCTTTCAGAGGCTAGCCTTGCGCCCATGAAGTGGACTTGTTAACCGTTACACACTGGCACGCTTATCGCATATTACCTTCTGTGTTGTGCCAGCTGCCTCATCTGTCACATTAACCTCTGTATTATAGAAGGACCTCCAAGTATTCAGTCCTGAGCCTTCCTAGCGTCACTCAATTATTTGGGACCTCTTGTGGTGCCGGAGGTGATGTCTGTATCAGATCCCGGATAATTGATAGATAACACCCCAGTCCTTGAAAAGCCCTTCAAGCGGCAGGAGAGGCCAGCTTACCATTATTCCGACTGACCCACTTAATGTCCTTGGAGAGGAACGTGGTGTACAAGTGATGAAGGGGGCTTCAACTGAAGGGGGACAATCTACTGTACAAATCTATTCCAGAAGAAGAACGGTCAGGAGGGACATTACACTGCTGGATTAATCACATAAATTAAAATTATTATAGAGGACTTTTATATCAAATTAAAAAGGAAAAAATTCCTAAATCTTATATAAGCTTTCGAGAACTCGCTCTTCAATTTATTTTAAGTGTTCTGCCCACCAGCTGATTTTAAGTGTTCTCCAAGCCTGACAACCAGCAAGTGTTTGGAGCCACAAGTGCCAGTATCAAGTGTAGACCACAACAAAAAAATTTGTTTATTTTCGTTTCGTTTTTTCCAGGTTGAATTCGTAACGATTGGAGCCTGTTCATATTCAAACGATTCGTACATTCGTAGAGTATCAAGATTCCCCTTAGAATTTTCGTCGAAATTCGGACGCATTGCTATTTATTCGTACTTCGTAACATTCGTTGTTCGAATCGGCTAATTCATAATTATGAATTATGTGTATGTTATGTGTATGCTATTATTACATTTTAAGAGGGAAAATTTCGAAGCACGAATGAAATTTTTTTCGTTCAATCCATTCAAAGAAAGAAAAGCGCAGCACGCCATTGTACACCCCCTTTGCATTCCTTAAGCAGCACCATTGCACGCTTGTCAACAAAAAACGAATGTACAAAGTTCATTTTTCATTTTCGTTTTTTTTTTTTTTTCGGATTTTCTTCATTCGTACATTCGTTGTTTCTAATTCGTTTTTTTCGGATTTTCGTTATTTTCGGATTCGTTCGATTCAAACGATTCATTATTCGTTAAAATTTTTAGCGAATCCTTCGTTCATTCGTACGAAAACGAACGAACGAAAATAACGAAAAAAAACGAAACAAATTGCACATGTCTACTACGTTGTTGGACAGCTATGGGGGGGCTCCAAGCACTTGCCTGAGACAAGTGGCAGCAGGAGGAATGCAGACAGACAGAAGGATGACACTGGCTCTGCATTACTTTTGCCGCTTTTCTCAGGCAAGTGCTTGGAGCCAAGACAGGTGGCAGTTATCAAGCTCAGATCTCCTTGCTATTTACATTGTCGGTTACGGTTACAGAGGGGGCTTTCAGACAAGAGGCAGCAGGAGGAATACAGACAGAAGGCTGACACCCCCTTTGCATTCCTCTTGCCAGTTATCAAGCCCCGATCTCCTTGCTAGCTACGTTGTTGGACAGCTATGGGGGGGCTCCAAGCACTTGCCTGAGACAAGTGGCAGCAGGAGGAATGCAGACAGACAGAAGGATGACACTGGCTCTGCATTACTTTTTCCGCTTTTCTCAGGCAAGTGCTTGAAGCCAAGACAAGCCAAGTGGCAGTTATCAAGCTCAGATCTCCTTGCTATCTACATTGTTGGTTACGGTTACAGAGGGGGCTTTTAATTCAATCTTATTTTATTGAGATAGAAAAATAGCAGTAGAAAAGGTATACATTGGACATACATGTCATCAGGAACACATAAACACATATATAGATATATATATAAATACAACTTTGCAACCTAGGTGTCATATCGACTCATGGTTTAGGAAGTGTAGTAGCTTCACTTGATGTAGTGTGGTAAATATGCCTGTATACCTACAGCGTCTGATCTGGATTTATTCATGGAGTGTGAGCACCACTATCTACTCAACGAGTGGTGCCCACTCAATACAGGTAGGTTAGGGCTTTTGTTACTATGTTGAACGCGCTCTCACTGTGGGGGAAGCTCTGTGCGTGCCACCGTTCCGGTCTAGTGAGATTAGGGATTATGAATTAGGTGGTCGGGTAATCCTGAAACATTTACAAGGGAAAGGAGAAAAAGATAGAAAGAGTAGGGATAGAGGGGTCAAGGTATTGAGGAGTGTAGAAATTTAGAGGCATTCCACTCTGGTTACACAGGTGCGTCGGTAGGGTCCTCTGTGGCCCATGGAATAAATTCTGAGGAGTATCGAAACATAGACCACGATGTCCAGGTCTTGGAGAATTGTTCCGAGGGGGCTTTTAGACAAGAGGCAGCAGGAGGAATACAGACAGACAGAAGGCTGACACCCTCTGCATTCCTCTTGCCACTTGTCATAGGCAAGTGCTTGAAGCCGAGACAAGTGCTAGTTATCAAAGCCCCAATCTCCTTGCTAGCTACGTTGACCAACAGCTTCAGAGGGATAAGGGGGCTCCCTGGCCAACCTGGTAGCCAGATTTACAGAGCACATAAGAACATAGGGGCAAAATACTACAACATACATGTATTTTGTTCCCTGTGGGAGAGAACCCTGAAAAAAGTGGAAGTGAGGCTCCTCCTTTAAACTATTAAAGTGGTTGTATACCCAAATTTTACAGTTTTACCTACAGGTAAGCCTATAATAAGGCCTATAATAAGGCTTACCTGTAGGTAAAATGAATATATTCTAAACCTGTACGGTTTAGGCGATATTCCCTATGGATGCAGCCGCTGACGTCAGCGGCGCATGCGCTCTGAATGCCCCAGCTAAAGGTCCGCCAGCGTTGCCGGACCTTGCCGGGATAAAAACTCCTGCGCGCATTGCGCGGGAGTGACGTATTCGTGGCTCCGGCCACTCACAGCGCCGGAGCCACGAACCTGGAAGACACGTAGAGGGCAAGATGTCAGCTCCCTCGGCGTGGACCGGGCTCCGATACAGGGGCTTCGTTCTGAGGTAAGTATTTCATAATGAGCTAGTATGCGCTGCATACTGGCTCATTATGCCTTTGCCTTGAAGGGTCTCTTTTTCTTTCTTTTTTTTTTTTTTATGTGCGGGTTTACGAACTTTCTGAAATGTTGGTGTTATATCTTTCACTTGGAGTAAATACAACACCATGCTGTTTGCATGGAGTTGAGTTTTAATTCACACCACAAAGACCTGAAGGAGAGAAGATGAGGCTCCTCTGTATATCGTCGATGAACAGACATTTTCAGCAGTCCGTGATGTAGCTGTCATGAGCTACAGAAGGTCGTTGACGTTCAAGAGATTGTTGGCCATTATTCTCAGCTGTAATCAGAAGTGTCCCAGGTTCCTGACAGCCCATGCTGCCTTTCCTGTGCCTCCCTCCAATGGCAGAGCATGGCGCTTCATTTTCTCACAATAAATGTGACATATTCGCACTTTTCACGTTGGCAGCTGTAGAGGACAATCTCCCTGGCAACCATTTCCTAAAACAAAAAAGGTAGACGAAGGCTGCCAGCGCCATGCCTGGGAACAAAATAAAGCAACTGTTACATAAGGCAGAGTGGATCCCACCTGGAACGGAGAGAGACGCCCGCACGGTACGCTCTTACCGCACTGGGAAAAGTCATCGACCGCCATGCTGGCCTATTCACAGCACTATAAATTATGCAGCCAAAGAAGAGCCAAATGTTACTATGATGTCATCTTTTTTTTATTTCCTATTTAATAAATACAAAGAATTTTTCAAAATGTAACTAAAACTTGCATTTCTTACTCCAGCCCTATTACAGCCTTGCTGTGGCTCCCACCTAACACGCTCGCCCACCCTATTTGGGGCCTTGGATGACACATATCTTGATACTCTGGGACTCAATTCATTACCCAGGCAAATTGATGTCTCCTTTGTTACCTCAACTGCCAATTCTCAGCAATCCACTTTTTCTCCTTTGGCAGGAACAGGAGCGATCGTTCATATGGTGGACTACCCATGGCTTTATGTACAGAAGCTTCCAGCTCTTTTCCAACCTGGGCTTCCCTACAAGAACACCACAACGAATGAATGAATGATTTGTATAGCGCTACAAAAGCGAACTGAATCGCCTCAAGGCGCTTGGTCTGTCCTGTGTTGTCCTGCTTATTAGAAGAGGTGGTCTTGAGTTTTTTTCTGAAGGCCCGATGGTTTTCTTTCAAACAGATGTTGGTGGGTAGAGTGTTCCATAGCTGAGGTCCTTGGACTGCGAATCTTCGTTCTCCCTTAGATTTGTAGCGGGCTTTAGGGATGAGAAGGCGGTTTTGGTTTGTTGATCGGAGGCTGCGATTGGGTATGTATTGTTTTATTTTCTCACATAGGTATTGAAGAGCGTTTCCTTGTGTACATTTGTGGGTGAGGCAGAGGGTCTTTGTCAGGAAATATCGTTGAGCGGACCTGTTGCTGGGCGCCCTGGGGTGCGCCGGTGTGCGCCGGTGTGCGCTGGCGCTCGCTTGCGCGTGCCTGCGCGCATGGCGTTTGGCGCCAATCGGCCTATTTAGGCTGAGCTCACTGGGTGCTCGGTGCTGTCCGATCGTCAGCTCTCAGTGTCCCAATACCTGCTGCCTGAATCCTGTCTGACCTCCTGACCCCCGGCTTGATCCCGCACCTGTCCGTCTGCTGCCTGCCTGTTGACCTCGGCCCGTCTCTGACTCTGCTTCTGCCTCCTCCTCTGTACTGCGCTGCCCGCTTGTTGCCAACCTCTGCCTGTGACCCGGACTTGAACCTGCTTCTCCTCTGTACCGTGCCTGTGTGTGGAAGTGTTCTGCCAAGATCCTGCTCTACACCTGCTGTTTGCTCCCTACTGTCAGGAGACCACGGAGTCCACGCCAGCAAACCTCTGGGGCCATCCCCCGGCAACGACCCGCCAGGCTCTCATACCACTCTGTGCACTCATGCCTCCTGTCCCCACTTCCAGGGGCCGAGAACCAGACACGTACGGGAGGCCTTCCCCCTGCTACATCGGCTCACCTGTCCGGCGCGTGAAGTCTGACAGTATCGGACAGCCATGTCCGAGTCCGAGCAGGGGGCCTCTCCCATGGAGGACTTGTGTAGACACCTGGCGGGTCTCACACAAGCTGTGGAGAGCCTTCAGGAGGCCTACACCAGATTGGAAGGACAGGTCCAGGTCCTCTCATCCCCCGCACACCAGCAAGCTGCTCCTGTGGCCGGACCAGCACCTTCAGTAATTATGCTACCCCCGGAACCCAAGGTACCAGTTCCTGAGAGGTTCTCTGGAGACCGTAAGAAATTCCGGTCATTCTGCAGTGCCTGCGAGCTCTACTTTGCGTTGCAACCACGCACCTTCTCTTTGGAAGCAACCAAGGTGGGCTTCGTTATCTCCCTCCTGTCCGGGGAGCCTCAGACCTGGGCCCACCGCCTCGTGCGACAAAAGTCTACCTCTCTGGACAACCTGGACACCTTCTTTGCCACCATGGCCCAGCTCTACGAGGACCCCCAACTAAAAGCGACTGCCGAAACTGCTTTACACGCCCTGCAGCAGGGGCGTAGGGCCGTCGAAGATTATGTAGCAGAGTTCAGACACTGGGGTTCCGACACAGAATGGAATGACGCGGCTTTGTGCTACCAATTCCGCATGGGACTGTCGGAGTCCCTAAAGGACGAACTGGCACGGGTTGGCGTTCCCCAGTCCCTGGAAGAGCTGATCAACGTGTCTATCCAGATTGACCGGCGACTCAGAGAACGTCGTTCAGAGAAGGCCACCAGTCAATACCGGCCCACCTGGGTCCTCCCCAAGGTCCCCAGTGCGCCCGGGTCATTCCGCCCAACCTCCTTTGCTCCCTCTGCTCCGGTACCCGATACTTCGGAACCCATGCAGCTTGGGCTTATCCGCCCCTCACTCACCGTGGAAGAACGGCAACGCCGAAGGATCAACAACCTGTGCATGTATTGTGGCGAACCGGGTCATTATGTGAGAGCTTGTCCCAATAAGACACGTAAGTCACCTTCAGTTTCTTCCAAGTCTGCACCTCCCTTGCCTAAACCTGCATCTCACTTTGCTCTCTCTGTTGTCCTACAGCTTCCCGACAAGGATATCCCAGTACCAGTCATAATTGACTCTGGAGCCTGTAGCTGCTTTATTGACCTTACTTTCGCCATCCACCACCACATTCCTCTCCGACTAAAGACTCAGAGCCTCGCAGTGCACCTGGCAGATGGCACCACCCTCAGCTCTGGTCCTGTTACACAGGAAACCGTTCCTCTACTGGCTACCATGAGCTCGGCCCATCAGGAGCTCCTGTGCTTGGATGCCATTTCGTCTCCCCTCTTCCCCATTATACTGGGAATGCCCTGGTTAAAGGCCCATAACCCTAGCATCAATTGGGTCACGGGAGAGATCAAGTTTGCCTCTGGATACTGCCAACAGCATTGCCTACACCAGTTGCCCGCGGGGTCATCCCCACTTCTGTATCTGGACACTGATGACGAGTTGCAACAAGCAATTCCAGCACCTTACCGGGACTTTCTGGATGTCTTTAGCAAAAAGGGGGCGGAGACCTTGCCACCGCACAGGTCCTACGATTGCCCGATAGAGCTTCTGCCCGGGACCGAAGTTCCCTTCGGGAGAATCTTCCCACTCACAGAGCAGGAGTTGGCAACTCTGAAGACCTATATAGATGAAAATCTCACCAAGGGGTTTATCCGCCCGTCTACCTCCCCGGCCGGGGCCGGAATCTTCTTTGTCGAAAAGAAGACCACTCCCTACGGCCGTGTATTGACTACCGGGAGCTCAACAAGATAACGATTAAAAACCGTTACCCGCTGCCTCTGGTACCTGAGCTCTTCCAAAGACTGGGATCTGCAGTGGTCTTTACCAAGCTCGACCTCCGCGGGGCCTATAACTTGATTCGCATCAGAGAGGGGGATGAGTGGAAAACTGCCTTTCGTACTCGTTTCGGGCACTTTGAGTACCTCGTCATGCCCTTCGGTCTGTGCAACGCACCTGCAACCTTTCAGCATTTTGTCAATGACATTTTTCGTGATCTATTGGACTTATACGTCATAGTTTACCTGGATGACATCCTGATCTTTTCTTCATCTGTTCCCGACCACCGCAGGCACGTGCGAAATGTTCTCCTTCGACTCAGGCAGCACGGGCTTTACGCCAAACTGGAGAAATGCGAGTTCGAACTGCAAACCATACAGTTTCTTGGCTTAGTCATCTCCGTTGATGGTATCAAGATGGACCCTCAAAAGGTGTCCGCCATCCTGGAATGGCCTGCCCCAACCGATAAAAAGGGAGTCCAACGCTTCATAGGCTTTGCTAACTTTTACCGGAAATTTATTAGGAATTTCTCTGCAATCATCTCCCCCATCACTGAACTCACCAAGCAAGGAAATCGGTTTTGTTGGTCCCCTAGTGCGCAAGTAGCCTTTGAAAGGTTGAAAGAACTGTTCACTTCCGCGTCCATCCTGAAGCATCCTGATCCTGTGTTGCCCTTCGTCCTTGAAGTGGACGCGTCAGAAATCGCTGTGGGGGCCGTGCTCTCCCAGCGACAAGGTGCCAAGGCCCTTCTATTTCCTGTGGCCTTCTTCTCCCGCAAACTCTCTACAGCGGAGCGAAATTACGACGTGGGGGACCGGGAGCTCCTGGCCATCAAGGCCGCCCTAGAAGAGTGGCGCTACTTACTGGAGGGCGCTGCACACCCCATCTTGGTCTATAACGACCACAAAAACCTGGAATACCTGAGGACAGCTAAAAGGCTGAGACCACGACAGGCAAGATGGGCTCTATTCTTTTCCAGGTTTTTGTTCCACATTACTTATAGACCGGGCTCAAAAAATATCAAAGCTGATGCTCTGTCCCGTATGTTTCACGAGGCTGAAGTACCTCTACCCCCGGACACTATCCTGCCGGCCGGAAACTTCTTGTTACTTCAGGGGGACCTCCTGTCTCGCTTGAAACAAGCTTCGGTGGAATGGGTCCCACCCGTTGGAGACGAGGTAAAGATGCTGGATGGTGTGTTCTGGTATAAGGACAAGATACTGGTCCCCGAAGGTCTGAGGGTGGAGGTTATGGGACTCTGTCATGACCATAAGTTGGCCGGACATTTCGGTACCTTGAAGACGACAGAATTGGTGCAGCGTGCGTTCTGGTGGCCGCAGCTGACTAAGGACTGCAAGACCTATGTGGAAACCTGTACCACCTGTGCCCGAAGTAAGACGTGTCGAGCCAAGACATGGGGTCTGCTAAGGCCCCTGCCCGTTCCGGAAAGACCTTGGAAGATGATATCAATGGATTTCATTGTGGAATTCCCTTTAGCGGAGGGCTATTCTACCATCTTCGTTGTGGTTGACAGGTTGTCGAAGATGGCCCATTTTCTACCCATGAAGGGTACTCCTTCGGCCTTGGAAACGGCAAAGATCTTCATTAAAGAGATAGTGAGGCTGCATGGAGTCCCCGCAAGCATCGTGTCTGATCGCGGTGTTCAATTTACCTCCAAGTTCTGGAAGGCCCTCTTCCCTCTGAACGCCGGCGCGCGCGTCGGCGCGCGCCGCGGGCGCCGGAGGGTGCGCGGGCACCTGGGCAGCCCTGGTCCCTCTGAGCTCCCGTGCGCAAATAGCGGGCGCGCGCGCCCCGTGCGCGTGCACGTGCGCGATCGGCGCCGCTTTGGCGCCAGTGGCCTTATTTAAAGGGGACAGCTGCCTGCATGCGGCGCTGTCCGTCTCAGCTCCCACCTGTGACCCCAACCTGAACCTGTCTGAGCTCCCTACCTGTGACCCGGCTTGTTTGACTCCGCTACTTTCTCCGTTCCTTGACCCCGGCTTGTTTGACCCTGCTCTGGACTGTGTTACTGTTGCTGAACCCCCGGCTTGCCTCCTGACCATCCTCCTGCCTGCCGTCCTTACCTGTCTGCCTTACCTGTTGTGACCCGGCTTGCCTGACCATCCCTGCTCCAGTGTCCCTGCACAGGTCTTCGCTGCTGCCGTCATCTGCTGATCTTCTGCCGTTGCTGTCAGCTACTTCAGCCGTCTGCTGCTGCTCCTGTTGTCGGTTTACCTCCTGCCTCCTGGTTTTCTGCCGAACCTTCGTCTGCAGACCTACCCTCTGAGCAAGCCCTGCATCTACCCTGCATCAGCCTGCTGCATCCACACGGACACTCCTACCCGCTGAGTTCACGGCTACGCTGTCCCCAATCCAGCAGGCCCTGAACCAGAGTTGTAAGAGAGGTCTCCAACCATCAAGTCAGGCTCAGCACTACCAGGTACCTAACAGTACGGACAGCCAATATGACTGAGCCTGCGGATGGAGCCTCAACCATGCGGGAAATGTGCTCCCACCTGGCAGCCCTCACACAAGCCGTGAAATCCCTGCAGGAGGGATACACCAAGCTGGAAGGCCAAGTTCAACAACTTGCCAGCCCCATGGCTGCTGCACCTCCACCACCAGTGCAACCTGCCTCCCAACCAACAGTGGTGATGCTTCCCCCTGAACCTAGAGTACCTATCCCAGAAAGGTTCTCGGGCGACCGGTCCAAGTTTCAAGCTTTCCGAGACGCCTGCCAGCTTTACTTTGCCCTGCAACCCCGGACCTTCTCCCTGGAAGTCACCAAGGTGGGATTCGTGGTGTCCCTTCTACAAGGAGAACCCCAATCCTGGGCCCACCGTCTTCTGGGAGCCAACAGTGTCATGACCCAGTCCTTAGCCGCCTTCTTCCAGGCAATGGCACAGTTGTATGACGACCCTCAACGCACGGCTACAGCTGAATCTGCCCTATCCGCGCTCCAGCAAGGCCGCAGGACGGCCGAGGACTATATCACGGACTTTAGGCGCTGGAGCGCGGATACTCAATGGAACAATGCAGCCCTCAGACACCAGTTCCGCATGGGCCTCTCAGAGGGGTTGAAAGACGAACTGGCCCGTGTAGGAGTTCCTGAGGATCTTGAGGACCTTGTCACTCTGACAATCCAATTGGACCGTCGCCTACGGGAGCGCCGAGCTGAACGCTCTGCTTTGCCCAGTCGCCCAGCTTGGATGGTCGCTAGGGCTCCTGTTCCTGCCACTCGCTACCTACCTGCTCCCTCTACACCTCCCGTGGGACCTGCTTCAGATGGTTCCGAACCGATGCAGATTGGTCTTCTACGTGCCCCCTTGACGCCCGAGGAACGGGCCCGACGTCGTCAGTTGAATCTGTGTCTGTACTGTGGGGGCTCTGGACATTTCGTGAATGGTTGCCCTGTCAAGACGCGTAAGTGCTTGTCATCCGTTTCTCCTCTCTCTGCACCCTGCCCAGCCAGTACTATTCACCTTACCCTTCCTCTGTCGTTGCAGTGCCAGGGAAGGACAATCCTCACCAGCGCCATCATTGACTCCGGGGCGTGTAGCTGTTTCGTGGATGCCACCTTCGCCAACACTCACGCCCTGCCGCTCCAAAAGAAGACCCAAGGACTTACTGTGTTTCTGGCGGATGGGTCCCGCATTAAGTCTGGCCAGGTGACTCAAGAGACTCTGCCCTTATCCGCTACAATTTTCCCTCAACATCAGGAGCTTCTGACCATGGACGTGATCTCCTCTCCCCTGTTCCCGGTCATCCTGGGTATGCCATGGCTCCAGGCCCATAACCCGCTGATCCATTGGTCCACCGGGGAGGTAGAATTTCAATCTCGGTACTGCCAGGAACACTGCCTACCTGCAACCCTCGGAACATCCTCTACCTTGCTTTGCCTAGACGCGGATCAAGACCTACGCCAATCTGTACCCCAACCTTATCATGACTTTCTGGACGTTTTCAGCAAGCGGGGGGCAGACTCCCTTCCGCCCCACCGTCCCTATGATTGCCCCATCGAGCTCCTCCCTGGGGCTGAAATTCCCTTCGGTCGCATTTTTCCTCTCTCCGAGAAAGAACAAGAGGCCCTGAAGACCTACATTGCCGAAAACTTAAAGAAGGGGTTCATCCGCCATTCCACCTCTCCTGCTGGCGCAGGCATCTTCTTCGTCACCAAGAAGGATCAGTCCTTGAGGCCCTGTGTGGACTACCGGGAGCTCAATAAAATAACGGTCAAGAATAGGGGTACAAACCCACCCGGACCTTCCTTGATTTTCCATGCCAAGAGACTAATCCGCACCTTTCTTTCTTCCCATCCAGGAAGACAACGCCTAATGGGCACCCGGAGGTGACTAGTCTTGCTGCTGTCCCTGTGCTCTCCTGGTTTTCTGCCGAACCTTCGTCTTTGGACGACTTGTAGGCGTGCAATCTGGTAATTAGGTAGTCCTATGTAGAGGGAAAACAACGCACCTACACGCGGAAGAACTCCTGAGAGCCTTCAAAGTCACCCATGCTGATAAACTGGACCGGATGGGCATCCGGAGGCTTCCCTTAAGGGGGGGGCACTGTCAGGAAATAATTCTAAAAAAAAAACCTCGGCCCGTCTCTGACTTCTCAATAGCGTGCAATCTGGTAATTAGGTAGTCCTATGTAGAGGGAAAACAACACACCCAATTCTAAAAAAAAAAACTATCAATATCTTCCAATACTGGATATTGCCCTTCGTAGCCATTCTACCTTTCCACCTTACGAAAACCATATTTGAACACATCTGATTACACACTCCAGGGTGGCCCAGACTCATCTCTATTCTATATGCCACACTAATTGGACAAGGCCCTCTAGCAACCCTCTCTTATGTGAAAAAGTCCCCGTAAACCTGGAGCAAAATCTCTTTGAAAGTCACAAAGTGACTGGATCTACTGATTACCAACAATGCAGACCTGATCACGGATGTGGAAATACGGGGTTTTTAGGTAACAGCGATCGCAGGTCAATTGGCTTCCGTATAAATCACACAAATAGGAAACATAAGGGGAATACAAAGACACTGAATTTCAAAAGAGCCAACTTCCCTAAACTACGAACCTTGCTAGAAGGCATAAATTGGGATAAAATCTTAGGAACAAAGATCACAGAGGAGAGATGGGTTTGTTTAAGAGCATATTAAATTTCCTGGACAGGAAGGGGGGAAAGTTCCCAGTATTGGAGCGGGTAAAGAGTGACAATGGTGTTGCCTAATGAACAGGTCCATAGCAGAAATGTGAAATACTTGGCCCCATGGGGGTTGTACGGGGGGAGCTGAACTACTGTAGTTATATCGTTTCATCACTTTCCAATCAAATTTTTTAACTTCACAGAAGTCCCCTTGCTTTCCTGAGCGTTGTCCTCAGACATGTGCAGAATGAAAAAAATTAGTTTTCGTTTACAAAAAAATTCGGAATTTGATTTGTTTATTTGTTTTCCAATCAATCTCAAAAGTTTTCCAATTCAAATCGTTTTCCAATTTCCAAAGAGAATAAAATAGAATAGAAAATAAAGGAGAAGAACAGAAAAAAAAATTCTATTCTATTTCTTTATTTTCTGTTCTATTTTATTCTCTTTGGAAATTGGAAGACGATTCAAATTCGAAAAGTTTTCGAATTTGAAAACTATTAGTATTAGTATTAGTATTAGTATTAGAAAACTATTTGAAAACTATTTGAATTTCGTCTGAATTTTTTTTTGTTATTTCAGATTCATTTAAATCCACTACTATCCGCTTGCCAACCGGCGCACGGCGATATACGTCGACAGAATGGCACGGACAGGCATAACGGCGTACATGTACGTCCCCTTTAAGATGCCGCCGTGCCATCGAGCGTGCAACGCGAGTGCCGGTCGGGACCCCCGTGAGGCCGGTCGCGGGTCCCGCGGACTCGATCGCCGCGGGGACACCCACGATCGTCTCACGGGAAGGCTGAACGGGGAGATGCGGAAATAAACAGCATCTCCCCGTTCTGCCTAGCAACTAGTGACGCCGATCTCTGATCCCTGTGATTGGAGCAGAGATCAGCATTCACTAGCTGACAGCCATGCCCCCCCCACAGTAAGAAACACACCTCTAGGAACACTTAACCCCTACACTGCCACCTAGTGGTTAACCCCTTCACTGCCAGTGTCATTTACCCAGGAATCAATGCATTTAAATAGCATTGATTGCTGTATAAATGACAATGGTCCCAAAAATGTGTCAAAAGTGTCCGATGTGTCCGCCATAATGTCGCAGTCACAATAAAAATCGCTGATCGCCGCCATTACTAATAAAAAAAAAAATATTTATAAAAATGCTATAAAACTATCCCCTATACGCTATAAATTCTGCGCAAACCAATCAATAATCACTTATTGCGATTTTTTTTACCAATAATATGTAGAAGAATACGTATCGGCCTAAACTGAGGAAAAAAAATGTTTTTTTTTATATTTTTGGGGGGATATTTATTATAGCAAAAAAAAAAAAAGGATGCGTTTTTTTTTTTAAAATTGTCACTCTTTTTTCTTTATAGCGCAAAAAATTAAAACCGCATGGGCGATCAAATACCACCAAAAGAAAGCTCTATTTGTGGGAAAAAAAGGACGTCAATTTTGTTTGGGAGCCACGTCGCACGAACCGCGCAATTGTCAGTTAAAGCGACGCAGTGCCGAATCGCAAAAAGGGGCCTGGTCCTTTGGCTGCAAATTGGTCCGGTCTGAAAGTGGCTATGCTAATTCGGAAATTCCGATACAACCGAATTTCCGGAAAAAAAATTAATTGTCAGAATTTTAATTTGAAAACAAACTGTACATGTCTAGTTGTCCTCTGACTTTCTACCGTCTCTAAATCCTTCCCATAGCGCAGAGCGTAGATCCATCCCCATGATGGAGAATCCCCTGACATGACTTACATCTGATTGGTCGGGAATATGTCATGAAAATCCCCTTTGTTCATCCGGCATTGGGATACAATTTTTGTTTCCTCTAACAGAAAAAAAATTACTTTTAGGAAAAAAAATTTTATCCGGATTCCTGGATGCAGTCCCCATTGCTAAGCAACGCCAGCAAAATATAGTCGGACCAAGTCACGTGGCATCGTCTGTGCCTAAGCGAGTTATTTTCGCTCAAGGTCGGGACCCTTCTCAGATGGTTAACATGGTGCCAATTAAACACAAGTATGTCGGACGGCTTATCTCGCACACACAGGCATGCGGAGGGAGCGCAGGCCAATGCAGCGATAACTGCCGTACGCACAAAAAGACAAAGACGGTGCCGGAGAGGACCCAATAGACGGGCAACACTGAGAACATCGTCTCTTCCAGATTCCAGAGCTCAGGACACCAGCCACAGGCAAATATTTTCAAAGTGCGCAGCCAAGTGTTGGCTTCATGTCACTTATCAGCCATTCCAGATATAGGAGGCTAAAAAAGAATGTAGTGACCTTCACTAGTGTAGGGGCATGGCTCAGGATGCTTTAGATACACGCTTCTTAGCTTGCTCACCCCCCTCCCTACTCAGAGACCCTACACGTTTTAATATTCTCTGCAATTCCTCCTCCATAGAAGTAACCGACTTCTTAGCAGAAGAACCCTCACCCTCCACCTCAGAAAAAAACTCAAACGTATTTGATACCTCCACCCTCACCGATTCCAAAACCCCCCCACTAACCCCTCTCCCCACATCATTCACCCCGACTTCCACATCATTCACCCCAACTTCCACATCGTTCAACCCGGCTTCCACATCATTCACCTTGCATTCTGCACCAGCCACTCTCATTTCCTTCCCACCATCATCCAATCCATCACCTCCAGCCGCACTTCTGCCACACCAAGGAAGAGGGGTTGGCACAACCATATACGCTGGTCCAATACCCACCACTACTTTGGTAGAAACAACAGGTCTAGACACAGACTTGACAACCACACTTTATGACACTGACTGGGAGACCACAGACTGGGGGGACACTGACACCCTACAGGGCCTCACAGACACAGATTCTGATGGGACAGAGACACTAGGATCCCCTGGTACAACCTCTGCCAACCCAGACTCTATTCTCTATCCAGATGGAAGAATTCCTCTACTGAGTCAAGTTTATTGTGCAAAGCCTCAGGGCACTGGCTAGAAGGGTGACCAACCTTCTCACATAGGTTACATTTAATTATCTTACAGTCCCTTGCCAGATGCCCCAGTTCCTGACAAAAAGAGCACTTCTGTTCTGGACAGGAAGAGGAGAAATGTCCCTTGGCTCATGGTTGACCAGAGTAGAAGAAGATAATCCTATCTCTACCAATAAAGGCAGAGGAGGGCAAATGCTGGACCACATTCCCACACACAATCAACCTCACTGACACTGACCACCCACCCATCCAGATTCCTCTATCATCCACAATCTTTTTTAGGGGGCACAACATTTCACCAAACCTCCTCAACTAGACCCATAAATCCTCAGGGGGTATAGACTCATTCCTTGTCAGGATAGTCAAATTTATTATCAAGGGCTGTCGTGAGACAACGTTGGTGACAAGCCCCTTCCAGTCCGGCTAGTCCTATACTGTACACATGCTCAAACCGATCCCAAAACAGATCCAGTGACGCACAAATGACAAATCATATTCAAAGGAATCAGCCGGATGGATAAGAGCATAAATATCCTCCGCCTTAAATCCCATGGCTAGGATCTTATCCACAACCACCCTCCTGATAGGTGGAATACCTCCTCCTTCCCACCTGAGCTGTACCACATTCCTGCGTTTAATGGAGGAAGGTGCGTTAGGTGAAAGTCGCACAACTGGCTCCCTTCCACCACCAGCAGTATGACTTTGTCCCGACAGCCTTAGCATAATTCCTAACTGGGACAGATGACACATTAACTGGTTGCATAGGAACCTCTGAAATCTGGTTTGGTAAATAACCCACCACTTGATCCTCCCTCCTCCCCTCCAGCACAACAGTCCCGCTCACCATCGTCCCAGACGTACCACAGATACCAACAGTCCCAATCATCAAGTAAAATCTTCTGTTTAGAAAAAACACCAGCACTTTCAGCATTCATACGGCCCTCCTGCTCAGAAGTTTCAATGTTCATGCAACATTCCTGCTCTGTACTGTTAGTGTCCATGTGGGACTCCTCGCAGCCAGCTCCTCCTGCATTTCCTGCAGATTTCAAGGATCTGTTGGCAGGTGCAATCTCAGGAAAGTCCTCCACACACCGAAAGAGATTTTCAGCAAGCACTCCTTTATCATGAGCCTCATCTGATGAGTCGGTGCCACTCAAGGGAGATTCCATTTCTGTAATGGCCTGCAGCAATCTGCCATTTTCCTCAACCTGCTCCTGAGATGACCCAGGGTGCTGGGGAGTAGACATGTTCGATTAGTTTCGTACGAATCGGAAATTCGTACAAATTTTTCGAAATTCGTACGAATCCGAATTACAAATTTTTACGAATACAAATTCTGTACGAAATACGAAATTTCGTTTACGAATTTCGGATCCAAATTATCCGAATCCAAACTAACAAATGATGAATTTCAACTAATATGAAAGAAATTATAGCGGATAATTCGTTATTATTCGTAGAGTGTCGATATTCGTAACGATTCGTAACGATATTAATGATTCGTAACGATTCGTACGAAATTCGTATTTCGTACGAATCCGAATTAAATTTCGTACACGAATTACAATTTTTTTTTTATATGAAATGGAACGGAACGAAACTAAACAAATTTTTTGACGGCTCCCATGTCTACTGGGGAGGGAGGGTGGCAGATACTGACTCAGACATGACAGGTCCTGAGACGGGGTAGTACTGGGGCCACCATGTGAAGCCACTTCTTTACCCCCCATCCATACTGTCACCATTGGCATCCACCCTCTGGCTGGTACTGGCACAGGCACTTTCCTTCATCTGTTGGAATCTCCCCTCATTCTCGCACTTTTTTCTGAACACGCCGCTGCTCTCCTTCAGAGAGGCGACCAACTTCTCCTGCTTTTTCAATGCCTCTTCCAGAGACTTCAGCTTGGAGACTTCCCTCTTACTGTTTCCAGACTTACTGTGCAGGGATATCTTTTTCCTGAGATTTTCTTTCATGACAGCAAGTTTCTGTTCCTCCTTAGCAATGCAGCAAAGTCTGTTTGCCACTTTATCCTGGAAGACTGGTAAGGACTCCTCTTGCACAGGGACAGGCCCAGGATCCACTGCAGCTTGAGCACGTGGTGTAAGCCTCCGTGCCTCTGGAAAGCCTCCACCTTCATCTTCCCCAACATGGTCCATGCTTGCCTGGGAAAAGCCTGCAGGACAGGCCCCAGGATTGCTGCTTCACTCAGCTGAGACCAAAGCAGAATGAGCCAACAGCGCCATGCAGAACACCACCACCTAGTGGAGAAGCTCCTTTGGTACAGAGACTGATGTGACTGGCTCAGTGTTCTCTGTACAGCACTGCGGTATATGTCAGAGCTATATAATGATAATAATAGTGTGTGACTGTGTGGGGGGACATTAGAGCGTAAGCTCCTCTGGTGCAGAGACTGGTGTGACTGGCTCAGTGATCTCTGTGTATAAATAAGAAAACAGATTTGTGGAATAAAGTGTGTTTTTCCCGGGAGATCTGATGTGCGCTCTTCTCTCTGATCTTGTAGACTTTCTATACAGAACAAACATCTCCATATATCACATCTATAAGGAATGTGTTTTTCTTCCTTTGGTTTTCAGTTCAAAAGAAAAGTAAATATACAGAAGATCAGAGAGAAGCGAAGCGAATGTCCAACAAGAGACAAAATAATAGAAGCTGAAAGACAACAGAACAGAAGACAATATGACATTTCTCCATACCAATCATTGTCATTCATGATAAAGCTTAGGGGCAGAATGCTGAAAATGGGTGAATGACTCCCCCCCTCCCCCATTTTTGGTTCACAGCAGAACTCCCGAATAGGGGTAAGGTCCTGCCCTGAACAGCGAACCCCATTGAAGTCTATGGGAGCCGAACAGGAAAAATTAAAAGTGCCCATTTTGAAGGCTTATATGCAAACAATTGTCCAAAAAAAAACGGTTTCGGGGGTCCAGGTACTGCCCTGGTGGGGGGCGCATGTATCAATGCAAATTTAAAAAAAAATTTAAACAATCGTTTTTAATGGAGCAGTGATTTTAATGATGCTTAAAGTGAAACAATAAAAATTAAAAATTCCTTTAAATATAGTGCCTGGGGGGGTCCCCTTAGTCTCCCTGTAAAGGGTTGCATCTTTAACATGCATAGAACCTGCTGCAGCAAAAATGTATTTGTTATAAAGAAAAAAAAAAAAACTCAAATCACATTTAACCACCTGAGATCCGCGCTATAGCCGAATGATAGCTACAGCGCGGATTTAAGATCCCGGGGAGACGTCTATTGACGTCTTCCCGTTGACGAGCGGTTTGCACGCCCCTTGAAAGGCGTATGCGGCGCGCTCTGTGATCAGCGAGTCTGTGAGACTCGCTGGATCACAGATCCGAATAAGGGGTAAATCCCGAACCCTTACTACGTGATCAGCTGTCAGCCACTGACAGCTGATCATGTGATAATAACAGAGCCGGTAATCGGCTTTTTTCCTCCTCGTGCTGACAGCGCGAGGAGAAAAAAAAAAGCCGATCACCGGCGGCAATGTGCCCAAGGTCCATGGTGCCCACCTGTGCCCTATAAAAGTGCCGCCTACCAGTGCCCACTAGCTCCACCTGTCAGTGCCCACAGTGCCATCTGTCAGTGCCCACAGTGCCAGTGCCCACAATGTGCCTTTACAGTGCTGCACATCAGTGTCACCTACCAGTGCTCATAAGTGTCACCTACCAGTGCCCATCAGTGCCACCTATCAGTGCCCATCAGTGCCATCTATCAGTGCCCATCCGTGCCATCTTTTCTGTGCCCATCAGTACTGACTTATCTGTCCCCACCAGTGCAGCCTATCAGTGCCGCCTCATTAGCGCATATCAATGAAGCAGAAAAATTACCTGTTTGCAAAATTTTATAACAAACAATGAAACATGATTTTTTTTTTTTCCATCTTTTTTTGTTTGTTTAGCTAAAAATAAAACCCCAGCTGTGATTAAATATCACTAAAAGAAATCTCTATTTGTGGGGAAAAAATTATAAAAATTTCATTTGGGTGCAGTGTTGTATGACCGCGCAATTGTCATTCAAAGTGCGTCAGCGCGAAAGCTGAAAATTGGTCTTGGCAGGGGTTTAAGTGCCCAGTAAGCAAGAGGTTAAATTGACGTTAAAAAAAAAATAAAGAAAAAAAACGGGTTGGGCCCCCCCGCTCCACTCCATACTAGTCCCTTCAGTATGGATTTTAAGGGGAACACCACGCCAAAATGTTAAAAAAACTGAAAAAAAAATGGTGTCAGTTAATATCAGTATTAATTTTAGTATCAGTTAGTATTAGTGTCAGTATCAGTATCAGTGTCAGTATCAGTTAGTATTAGTGTGTTTTAGGTAGGATAAAATAAAAGCAAAATGCGCACCATTGTTTCTGGGCGGTACTCCGGGTACAAACACCAACTAACATACACATATGTGGTATCGCTGCGATCGTCAGGATCAGGAGAATTGTATTTGGGTCGTTCTTTGGTTGTAGGTTATGGGAGTAGCAATAAATATACAGTTAAATTAAAAAAATATATATTTTTCTTTACTATTTTGGGCCAGCTTTCCTTTGATAATTAATAAAAAATCAGGAGATATTTATTACCATTTACCACCAAATAAAAGCCCAATTTGTCCTAAAATGAAAGGCGGTACAACCCACCTGGACGCACAGGTAGTAGTAGAAGTAGTTGTGGTGATGTGTACCGTTTTACTAACACATGTCAACGTTGAAAAATTGTGCTCAGGCATTGCGATTTGTTTTCCCCTCCGGAGGGAAGAGATATGTAAAGGAAACGAAAAGGTTTTATTTTACAAATGACGTTGGCCTGTTGATGAGGGGAAAGGAAACCCGAAAGGAGTCGTCCTTCAGAGAAGAATCGGAGCCCCGAGAGGATCTTCTGTCTCCTGGAAGGTTTTTTTTTTTTTTTTGCCGCATTCTTATTAGGATTCGCCGCGAGCCCAAAATCCTCTTATTTCTGCCTCAGTCAATTCTCTCTATTTCTTGTGTGACCTTGTTTCTTGTACAGAGTCATTTCCTCGTCTCCGCTCCCCATCGATCGCTCGCATGGCTGACACTTTCTCCCCAACTCACACATCCTCATAACAGCGGAGAGTTCAGCCACTTCCCGGAGTGCCCCTTTATGACTGCGGTCTGTGCTCTGAGTTAATCATATTATCAGTGAAATGACGCAGCTCCACCCCCCCCCCCCCCGGCCACCCTCCACCTCCGTCCCCCCCCCCCCCCGGCCATCCTCCATCCCCCGGCTTCACCCGCTCTCTTGTCTGTTAAATGGGGCCTGAAATGTGATATTACCGCGCTGCTGGGCTTTGATTACCAACCGCAGTGCCGCCGCATTTTTATATCACGTTTGCAGAAAAGCGGCGCGTTAGACACCATTGTATGATAGTAAATCCCAACCGGAGTCTGTCCTGTCTGCTGTCTATTATCTACACTCGCAATTTATTACCACTTCAATATTATTATTATTAACAATAATATTAATAACAATAATTTATGTTATTAAATATTACATACAATAAATATTAATATTATTATTAACAATAATATTAATAACAATAATTTATGTTATTAAATATTACATACAATAAATATTTATATATTTTATTTATATGATCTACACTCGCAAATTTATAACCACTTCAATATTATTATTATTAACAATAATATTAATAACAATATTTAATTTTATTAAATGTTACACACATTACATTTTTATATATTTTATTTATATTAGCAACACTCGCCACTTTTAACCACTTCAATATTATTATTATTAACAATAATATTGATAACAATAATTTATGTTATTAAATATTACATACAATAAATATTTATATATTTTATAAAATAGTAAAAAATTTGGCGCTTGCAAATAAATAGGATACCACTCCAAGGGGAGACTCCAACAAGGAGTGGTATCCTATTTATTTGCAAGCGCCACATTTTTTACTATTTTATATCTTTATTGGTGTGGGAACACTTTAATGGTGGCTGCGGCAATTGTTGTTATTTATTTTTTAATCGTTTATTAATCTTTCCCCTGTTGGTTTGCGCATTTGGTCACCCCCCTTGTACGCATTTATATAATTTATTTATATTATCTACACCCCCAATTTATAACCACTTCAATATTATAATGATTAACAATAATATTAATAACAATAATTTATGTTATTAAATATTACATACAATAAATATTTATATATTTTATTTATATTATCTACACTCGCAAATTATAACCACTTCAATATTATTATTATTAACAATAATATTAATAACAATATTTAATTTTATTAAATGTTACACACATTACATTTTTATATATTTTATTTATATTAGCAACACTCGCCACTTTTAACCACTTCAATATTATTATTATTAACAAAAATATTGATAACAATAATTAATGTTATTACATATTACATACATTAAATATTTATATATTTAATTGATATTATCAACACTCGCCATTTTTAACCAATTAAATAATATCATTATTATTAACAATAATATTAATAACATTAATTAATTTTATTAAATATTACACATATTAAATATTTATATCGTTCATTTATATTATCAACACTCGCCATTTTTAACCACTTCAATATTATTATTATTATTATTATTATTAATAATAACAATAACATATAACAATAACAATAGTATTATTATTATTATTAACAATAATATTAATAAAAATAATTAATTGTATTGCATTTTACACACATTAAATATTTATATATTTTATTTATATTATTAACACTCACCATTTTTAACCACTTCGATATTATTATTATTAATAACAATAACATTATTATTAACAATAATATTAATAACATTAATTAATTGTATTAAATTTTACACACATTAAATATTTATATATTTTATTTATATTATTAACACTCACCATTTTTAACCACTTCGATATTATTATTATTATTATTATTATTATTAATAATAACAATAACATTATTATTAACAATAATATTAATAACAATAATTAATGTTATTAAATATTACATACATTAAATATTTATATATTTAATTTATATTATCAACACTCGCCATTTTTAACCACTTAAATATTATTATTATTATTATTATTAACAATAATATATAACAATAACAATATTATTATTATTATTAGCAACAAAATAATAACAATAATTAATTGTATTACATTTTACACACATTAAATATTTATATATTTTATTTATATTATTAACACTCACCATTTTTAACCACTTCAATATTATTATTAATAGCAATAACATTATTATTAACAATAATATTAATAACAATAATTAATTAAATTAAATAATACATACATTAAATATTTATATATTTAATTTATATTATCAACACTCGCCATTTTTAACCAATTAAATAATATCATTATTATTAACAATAATATTAATAACAATAATACATTTTATTAAATATTACACACATTAAATATTTATATCGTTTATTTATATTATCAACACTCGCCATTTTTAACCACTTCAATATTATCATAATTATTATTAACAATAACATATAACAATAACATTATTATTATTATTATTATTAGCAATAAAATAATAACAATAATTAATTGTATTACATTTTACACACATTAAATATTTATATATTTTATTTATATTATTAACACTCACCATTTTTAACCACTTCAATATTATTATTATTATTAATAACAATAACATTATTATTAACAAAGTGCTGGTAAAGCTACTTTATTTATTTTTTTTAAATAACAAACATATCATACTTACCTCCACTGTGCAGTTCGTTTTGCACATAGTGGCCCCGATCCCCGTCTTCTGGGGTCCCCCGGCGGCTCCTCCCCCACATCGTATAACCCCCTAGGAGAAGTGTTCTCCCGGGGGGGTTACCTTGCGGGCGTGCGCTCCCGAGTCCGTAGACGCCGAATGTAGGACTCGCCCCCGCCCTTCGGGGCCTGCATCATTGGATTTGATTGACAGCAGCGGGAGCCAATGGCTGTGTTGCTATCAATCTATGCAATCGGGAGCCGAGAACCCCGGGCAGAGGAAGAGCGCGTCTCCGCCGTGGGAAATTAAAGGCTCAGGTAAGTAAAATAGGGGGGGGGGGGGGGCTGGGGGGGCCGGTCACTAGAAGAAGTTTTTTCACCTTAATGCATGGGATGGGGGGTTTGCAACCCCTTTAAGCAATCTAAGCAAGCGTTCACCACAAGAACTATCAGGGTTATTATTGCTGTCTGGGTCCTTGTTGGGTAGATTCCCCCCTCTACATCATTAATTCATAATAGTAGTACAAAAAGTGTAGAAGAGAACAATGGAAGCGAAAGCCACTTAATTTCCAATATGACCAGAAAGCTTCAGCTGAATCCACTCCCAAACCACCCTCTTTGACGCGTTTCGTCCATCACTCCCTAGGAACATCCGCTTGGAAAAAGACCATCGGGCCTTCAGGAAAAAACTCAAGACCCACCTCTTCTAAGAAGGAATCAACGCAGATCGGATCAAGCGCCTCGAGGCGATTCAGTTCGCAGTTGCAGCGCTATACAAATCATTACTTCATTCATCAGGGGCTTAGTCATAGAGGGCCTCTAGGATTAAGCCCAAGATGGGTGAAACACGTTAGAGGGCGTGGTTTGGGAGTGGATGCAGAGGAAGCCTTCAATCTCTCATTTGTATGCTTCTAATGCCCCGTACACACGGTCGGATTTTCCGCTGGAAAATGTTTGATAGGAGCTTCTTATCGGAAATTCCGACCGTGTGTAGGCTCCAGCGGACATTTTCCATCGGAATTTCCGTCACACAAAAATTGAGAGTTGGTTCTAAAATTTTCCGACAACAAAATCTGTCATAAATTCCGATCGTGTGTACCCAATTCCGACGCACAAAGTTCCACGCATGCTCGGAAATCAAGCCGAAGAGCCGCACTGGCTATTGAACTTAATTTTTCTCGTCTCGTTGTAACGCGTTGTACGTCACCGCGTTCTGGACGTTCGGAATCACAATCATTTGATCTCATACATTTTGTTGAGGGTTTTTTGTAATAATTTGAGTTCTCTATTTTCGGGGTCCCCCGGCTCTCGGCTCCTCCCCCTTGACCAGTACCCCCCCCCCAGTAGCAAGCCACTTGCTATGGGGGGGAACTGGTGCGTGCTCACTCCCGAGCCCTGCTCTATGCGTTCATAAGACACATAGTGCCATGGCTTGGCCCCCCCCCCCCGCCCCTGCTCTCTCCTCATTGGCTCACTGGATGTGATTGACAGCAGTGGGAACCACTGAACCTGTAGCTCTATCTCAGCCAACGAGAAGAGAGAGAACCGGGACAGCCGAGGATCCTGTGCACATCGCTGGACCGAGAGGGGGGCTCAGGTGAGTGTTAGTGGGGGGCTGAGGGAGAAGTTTTTTTTTTGCCTTCATGCATAGAATGCAACCTTCAGCCTTTACAACCAGTTTAACCACTTCAGCCCCGGACCAATTTGCAGCCAAAAGACCAGGCCACTTTTTTGCGATTCGGCACTGCGTCGCTTTAACTGACAATTGCGCGGTCGTGCGACGTGGCTCCCAAACAAAATTTACGTCCTTTTTTTCCCACAAATAGAGCTTTCTTTTGGTGTTATTTGATCGCCCCTGCGGTTTTTATTTTTTGCGCTATAAACAAAAATAGAGCGACAATTTTGAAAAAAATGCAATATTTTTTACTTTTTGCTATAATAAATATCCCCAAAAAATATATAAAAAAACATTTTTTTCCTCAGTTTCGGCCGATACGTATTCTTCTACATATTTTTGGTAAAAAAAAATCACAATTAGCGATTATTGATTTGTTTGCGCAAAAGTTATAGCGTTTACAAAATAGGGGATAGTTTTATAGCCTTTTTTTTTTTTTTTACTAGTAATGGCGGCAAACAGCGAGTTTTATTGTGACTGCGGCATTATGGCGGACACGTCGGACATTTTTGACACATTTTTGGGACCATTGTCATTTATACAGCAATCAGTGCTATTTAAATAGCACCGATTCCTATGTAAATGAAGTGAAGGAGTTAACCACTAGGGGGAGGGGAGGAGTCAGTGTGACGTGTTGTTGTTTTTTTTTACAGTAGAGGGGCGTGGCTGTACGTCTGACGTCACTGATCGGCGTTCCCGATGACAGGGAACAGCCGATCAGTGACAGGCAGTGTAGGAAGCGCGGGGAGAGGTTTGTTTACACAGACCTCTCCCCGTACTTCAGCTCTGTGACCCGATCGGGGGATACCAGCGGTGATCGGGTCCGCTGGTCCCGCGGCCGTGGTCACAGAGCTCCTGACCGGGTCGCGAGCGCGCCAGCGGCGGTGGCGCGCACGTGACCCCGCGGCTAGGCAATTAAAGGGGACGTATATATACGTGCCTTTGCCTAGCCGTGCCATTCTGTAGGCGTATATCTACAGGGTGGCGGTCGGGAAGCGGTTAAGGGGTTTGTTTACCATTTCAAAAAAAAAATAAAAAGGTCATCTAAAATCGTACACCCACCCCAACCCCACTAGGGTGGCCACCTCATCCCCTTAAAACTGGACACAAATGAATTACCCGAGTTCTGTGGATGATTAAAGTGGTAATTAAACTCACTTGGTGCCTTATCTGCATTAAATTAGCCCCAGAACCCGTGTAATTAATATGTGTTCGGGTTTAAAGGGATGAGGTGGCAACTCTACACCCCACCCAGGTCCTCGCTGTACTTACCTCTGTGGGTGATGAGCAGTACCCACACAGCCGGTGTAGCAGTCCAGGGATTTGAAGTCCTCCCTCTCCTCCCTCTTCTTTTTGCAGGGCTCCCCGAGATGGATCAGAGAGATGCTCGGCGCCCCCCCCCTGACCAATCAGAACCGCTCATCTGCTAGCTGGTAAGTTGCCACCAAAAAAAAAATTTGGCTTAAAAATCATAAAAAAAAGAAAAAAAAAATAATTGGAAAAATGTTTTTTTTTTACTCACCTCTAAATGCCTGTTGCTAGGGGGTCCCTCGTAGTCTGCCACCTTCATTGCCCGGGCAATGACATCACTTCCCCTAGGCGCCGCACAGTCACCTGGGACCTGTCATGTGTCCCAGATGAGTGAGCTTCGAATCACGGCGCCACTCACGCACGTGCAGTGGGTGCCCGGCTGTGAAGCCACAGCCGGGTGCCCACATTAAGAATGCCGGCGCCGCGAGCGGAGCGGGGAACGAGGGGGTGGGCCGGGGTCGCTGGACCCCGGGACAGGTAAGTGTCTTATTATTAAAAGTCAGCAGCTGCGGTATTGGTAGCTGATGACTTTAAAACATTTTTTTTTGTGGGCACTCCTCTTTAAGTTTTTGTTCTTGGGTTTGGATACATTTTCAAAATCCTCACAAGGAAGCCAACCCCCCCCCCCCCACATTCAATTATAGCCCCCCCCCCCCCCAGAGAGGCAGTCAGAGCCATTACAATGTTACCATGTTATCCCATGGAGACCAATAATTGTAACATTAAATAATTGTTACAACATCAAGAATGGCTCATTCCTCAGCTTTACTGCTCTCACTGTAAAGACCCCCTCCTTGTACTGACGGCAAAGCCTTTTTTTGCACCATACACGCTTTTTGTACAATCCTTGGAATAAAAAAAAAAAAAGTCAATATGCCAAATCGCCACATAGTCAATCGCCATCCTTCTCCATATGGCACATTGCGGCCCGCGCCCTCATTACTATGAACGGAGCGGCGTACGCACCCTGACAACCCCTCTTATCTCCCCCATATGAAGGATGCTCGAAGACAGCATTGTCGGAGAAGGCGGGGGAAGGTAAGTGCGGGGGTGGGGTGAAGTGCATTTTGGAGGTTGAAGGATGAAAGCTTCAGAGATGCGACTCTATAGAATAAGTTCATATATAACAGAGCGACATAAAAGAGCGCGGCGGATAAAGAAACGCGAATGAGACCTTCACAAAGTCGAGCCGTCCCTGGATAGAATATCTCTATACAGGGAGGTCACAGCTTCTGCACAAACACTTCACAAGCTCACAGTCGCGGCTCATCAATGCTGTGTGGAAATACAATGTATACTGTATAGGGGGGCAGATAGAGATGCCAGACCCTCCCCCCCCCACCCCACCCCCACCCTAGCAGGCAACAAGCAATAAAACAGTCAGGTCCAGGCGGGGGTCTTGGTGGGCGTCAAGAAAACAGTCAGGTCCAGGTGGGGGTCTTGGTGGGGGGAAAGAAAACAGTCAGGTCCAGGCGGGGGTCTTAGTAGGCGTCAAGAAAACAGTCAGGTCCAGGCGGGGGTCTTGGTGGGTGGCAAGAAAACAGTCAGGTCCAGGCAGGGGTCTTGGTGGGCAGCAAGAAAACAGTCAGGTCCAGGCGGGGGTCCTGGTGGGCGGCAAGAAAACAGTCAGGTCCAGGCGGGGGTCTTGGAGGGCGGCAAGAAAAAAGTTAGGTCCAGGTGGGGGTCTTGGTGGGGGGAAAGAAAACAGTCAGGTCCAGGCGGGGGTCTTAGTAGGCGTCAAGAAAACAGTCAGGTCCAGGCGGGGGTCTTGGTGGGTGGCAAGAAAACAGTCAGGTCCAGGCAGGGAGTCTTTGTGGGCATCAAAAAAACAGTCAGGTCCAGGCGGGGGTCTTGGTGGGTGGCAAGAAAACAGTCAGGTCCAGGCGGGGGTCTTGGTGGGTGGCAAGAAAACAGTCAGGTCCAGGCGGGGGTCTTGGTGGGCGGCAAGAAAACAGTCAGGTCCAGGCGGGGGTCTTGGTGGGTGGCAAGAAAACAGTCAGGTCCAGGCGGGGGTCTTGGTGGGCGGCAAGAAAACAGTCAGGTCCAGGCGGGGGTCCTGGTGGGTGGCAAGAAAACAGTCAGGTCCAGGCGGGGGTCTTGGTGGGCGGCAAGAAAACAGTCAGGTCCAGGCGGGGGTCTTGGTGGGCGGCAAGAAAACAGTCAGGTCCAGGCGGGGGTCTTGGTGAGCGGCAAGAAAACAGTCAGGTCCAGGTGGGGGTCTTGGTGGGCGGCAAGAAAACAGTCAGGTCCAGGCGGGAGTCTTGGTGGGCGGCAAGAAATTGAGCAGTAAGGTCCAGGCAGGGGTAAAACAACAAGAGCGTAGTCAGGATTAGTTAGGGGTCTTGGCAGGCAAGAGAATAATCAGATCAAGGCAGAGGCCGTGGCAAGCATCAATCGAGAAAGTAGTCAGATCCAGGCAGAGATTTGGCAGGCTGCAAGGCTAAGCTCCCGACCATCGTGCGTTCCACGGGCCGGAACTCTTCAACTGGAAGTGACGTAAGTGCATACCAAGCTCTGTCTTATGCGTTTCGTCATAGGACGTCATCTGCGGCAGTGCCATCTGGCAGGCTGCAAGACAAGAGAGTCATCAGGTCCAGGCATGGGATCTTGGCAGTGGTCAAGCAAGAGGGTAGTCAGGTTTGGGAAGGGGTATTGGCAGGCAAGAGAAGTCAGATCAGGGCAGGCAGCAAGCAAATGAGTACTCAGGTCCAAGACAAGGACTTGACAGGTGGCAAGTAAGAGAGAAGTCAGGTCCTGGCAGGGGTCAAGCTAGGGAGTAGTCAGATTTGGGCAAGGGTCCTGGCAGTCAATAGAGTAGTCAGATCAAGACAGAGGTCTTGGCAGGGAGCAAGCAAGAAAGTAGTCAGATCCAGGCAGAGATTTTAGCAGGCTGCAAGCAAGAGAGTTATCAGGTCCAGTCATGGAGCCTTGGTGGGAGTCAAGCAAGAGAGCAGTCAGGTTTGGGCTGGGGTCCTGGCAGGCAAGAGAGTAGTCAGATCATGGCAGGCAGCAAGCAAATGAGTACTCAGGTCCAAGACAAGGACTTGACAGGTGGCAAGTAAGAGAGAAGTCAGGTCCTGGCAGGGGTCAAGCTAGAGAGTAGTCAGATTTGGGCAAGGGTCCTGGCAGTCAATAGAGTAGTCAGATCAAGACAGAGGTCTTGGCAGGGAGCAAGCAAGAAAGTAGTCAGATCCAGGCAGAGATTTTAGCAGGCTGCAAGCAAGAGAGTTATCAGGTCCAGTCATGGAGCCTTGGTGGGAGTCAAGCAAGAGAGCAGTCAGGTTTGGGCAGGGCTCCTGGCAGGAAGGACAGTAGTCAGGTCCGGGCAGAGAGTGTGGCTGGCAGCAAGCAAAAATGTAGTCAGGTCCAGGTAGACATTATGGCAGGCGTCAAGCAAAAAAGAGTACTCAGGTCCAGGCAGGGGTCAAACAAGAGAGTAGTGAGGTTTGGGCAGGGGTTTTGACAGGCAAGAGAGACTCAAAGTCTTTGATAATGCCCTGTGGGAAGGGTGAAACGCAGCGTCAGGCGCAGCTTGCGGCACCGTGGTGACATCACATCCGATGCCCGTCTGATTGGAGCCAGGTTGTGAGAGAACCTATTGATTATTGGACTGGTAATTGATGTTTATACGTTTACCCTCCACCTTGGAACCTTGTAAAGATTGATTTTATGATTGGAACTCTGTAAAGATTGATTTTAATGAATTAAACAAGACGTACTGTACTATGCGGACTCTTTCTCCATATATAGAAAAAAATGATCCGCACTCCGGTTGTTGCTCAGTTGACGCGTTTCAGCCTATAAGGCCTTAGTCATAACCGCATGGACTTTGGACTCACTGATCACATGTTTAATATTGATCTGCCCTATTTCTAGCACAGTAGCACCCGTGGAAGGCACCTGTGAAAGAAACTTTCCAACCAAAAGTTTATGCTTATTTGCACGTGTTTTTTTTTTTAAGTTTTCACTGGCTACATGCCTGATATATTTTTTGTATTGTTGGATTAATTTGCACTTAATTTTGTATGCACTATAGTTGCACTTTATTGTATTTATTCAGGCTGTCGGCGCTGTGGTATTCATACCCCTTTTTTCCAAGCAAGGAGAGTCGTCGGGTCCAGACATGGAGCCCTGGCAGGAGTCAAGCAAGAGAGTGGTCAGGTATGGGAAGGGGTCCCGGCAGGCAATAGAGAAGTCAGATCAAGGCAGAGGTCATGGTAAGCAGCAAGCGAGAAAGTAGTCAGAGATTTTGGCAGGCTGCAAGCAAGAGAGTCATCAGTTCCAGGCCAGGCATTGGATCTTGGTGGGGAGTCAAGCAAGAGAGTAGTCAGGTTTGGGCAGGAGTCCTGGCAGGCAGGAGAGTAGTCAGTTCATGGCAGAGGCTACGGCAGGCAGCAAGCAAAAGAGTAGTGGGGTCCAGGCAGAGATTATGCCAGGCGGCAAGCAAAAGAGTACTCATGCCCAGGCAGGGGTTTTGGCAGAGGACAAACAAGAGAGGAGTGAGGTTTGGCCAGGGGTTTTGGCAGGTGGCAAGCAAGAGAGTCATCAGGTCCAGGCATGGGATCTTGGCGGGGGTCAAGCAAGAGAGTAGTCCGGTTTGGGCAGTGGTCTTGGCAGGCAAGAGAGTTGTCAGGTCAAGGCAGAGGTCGTGGCAGGCAGAAAAAGTAGTAAGGTCCAGGCAGAGATTATGGCAGGTGGCAACCAAGCAAGTACTCGGGTCCAGGATGGGAACTTGGCAGGTGGCAAGCAGGAGAGTAGTCAGGTCCAGGAAGGGGTCTTGGCAGGGGTAGTGAGGTTTGGCCAGGGGTTTTGGCAGATGTGAATCAAGAGTGTCATCAGGTCCAGGCATGGGATCTTGGCGGGGGTCAAGCAAGAGAGTAGTCAGCTTTGGGCAGTGGTCTTGGCAGGCAAGAGAGTTGTCAGGTCAAGGCAGAGGTCGTGGCAGGCAAAAAAAGTAGTAAGGTCCAGGCAGAGATTATGGCAGGTGGCAACCAAGCAAGTACTCGGGTCCAGGATGGGGACTTGGCAGGTGGCAAGCAGGAGAGTAGTCAGGTCCAGGAAGGGGACTTGGGAAGCAGCAAGCAAGAGAGTAGCCAAGTCCAGGCAGGGGCCCTGGCGTGCAGCAAGCTTGAGAGTATTTGGGTTCGATCAGGGGTCTTGGCAGGCAGCATACAAGAGAGTAGTAGAGGAGTGGAGTGTAATAATGGCACTTCCTGTTGAAGGCTGATAATGCAAAGCTCCTGTCTTATAATTATCTGCAGCCTGCGGCCTGCACACCTTCATCTAGCAGTTGGGTTGGCCATCAAGTCTGCAGAAGTCTTCCTGAAAGGCTGCGGATTAATGACTTAAAGTACTGAAGCCACAGGATCAACATGACAGCCATATAAGTAGTATTTTCAGCCACAGCTTCCTCTATATCTTCTTGAAAAACGATTACAGATACCATTTATAAAGCCGACAAGTGTTCTTATTACCAGCTGCACGTTTGAAGTGAGCCCCCCCCATGGCGGTGTCTCAGGTGGCTCGGTATCAGAGAAGACGGAGAACCGCTAAGCTTTATTGGCAGCCTAATGGTGATACGCATTCATAGCAGAAACCTGGGGGAAATTAATAGTGTAAACTAGGAACGTGACTGGGAGATGGCACCTCACCGCGCGCGCCAAACAAAAGCGGAGGAGAGGGATGGTTGCCCCCACCCCCCGCTACACGAGTCCCCCTCCGATCATTTGTCATTAGCGCAATCTACCGGCGGGAGGAAATTGCAGAAGAGCAATCAATATGGAGCTGAAAACGCGCACTAAGTGCTCGGAGAGGTCTCGTCTGTCATCTTACACGGTGATGGGAGATTCATTAACAAGCACCACAGACAGAGTTGAGCGTTCGCTTGATGAGACGTCCCCGCCGCGTGCGCCGAGTTTCTGAACTCCACCTGAGAGGCTTTGGCGATGACGTCCGCGGGTTACGGGAAGAAGGGATCAATAAAATCTACCGGCAATAATCATTAATCGATGACACGGAGATGATGAGCGAGGCGAACAACACAATGGGGGTTGATTTACTAAAGGCAAATCCACTCTGCACTACTATGCAACTACACAGATATCATCAACGTATGACGGCCTGAAGTATCGGAAAATGAAGTTGGTGGAACATCTATACAATGTATCAAGACTGAGATCCCTACTGATCAGAGCTCACTTCCTTCTGATAACCAGAATCGCTTTTCTTCCTCATCCCATACCCGGCACGTCCGCCTGGAAATGCCAGCACCATAGGTACCCCGACTATAGGGGTTCACTGGGGTGCCCTTCACTGATGTCTTCAAAGCCAAATACTTCCGATAGGCATCCAGTGATGGCTTTGTTGGTGTGGTCATTTTTCATGGTTTAACCCTTTTGCTGCCAAAGCCATTTTTTGCACACGTGTTTAAACCACCTCCCACCCGCCATTGTACTCCTCTCGTTCTGGGACGGGCGCTCCGTGTTCTTAGGACACGGCGCAACCCCGATCTCAGTAAAGAGCCGGTGACGCGACTCTTTACCCATGCGATCGGCTGTGTTTAATCACATGTAAACAGGAAAATGCCATTTATCGGCTCTCCTTGCCTCACACTGTAATCAGGGCACTGATCATCAGCGCAGCCCCAATAGTGCCCAGCAGTGATGCCAGTCTGTGCCCATCAGTGACACAAATCAGTGCACACCAGCGATGACAGTCAGTGCTGCCTTTCAGTGCCTATCAGTGCTTGCTTATTCGTGCCGCATATTAGTGCCTCTGAATCAGTGCCGCCTCATCAGCACCCATCAGTGGAGAAGAATAAAAAACCTTATTTACAACATTTTCTGGACAGAAATTTATTACATTTTTTTTTTTTTCAAAAGTTTCGGCCATTTTTTAGCAAAAAAATTTTAAATCCCAGCAGCGATTAAATATCACCAAAAGAAAGCTCTATTTGTGCGAAAATAATGCTAAAAATGTTATATGGGTACAGTGTTGCATGACCGCGCAATTGTCATTCACATCGAAAATTGGCCTGGGCAAGAAAGTGCCCGGTATTGAAGCGGTTAGAGAATCATTTTAGGCCTGAAGGTTACATAAAAACCCCAGACATGATATGTTTTCAGAAAGCAGACGCCCTACAGAATAAAATAGTGGTAGTTCCATTTCTAGTTTTTATGTCACACAATATTATTGCAAAAATTTCAGTTAAAAAAAAAAAAAAAACACACTAAAATTAATTTTAGGGCAAACTAATGCAATAAACTACCCACATTTTTGGTAAAATATAAAACAGGGGTCCCCAATCACCGGGCCGTGGCCTCTCTGCAGCCGGGCCATGGGTGAGGCGGGGGGCATGAAAGAGCCAGGCGGGCGGGCAGATGAGAGAAGCGAGAGGGCTGGCGGATGAGAGAAGCGAGAGGGCGGGCGGATGGGAGAAGTGAGAGGGCGGGCGGATGAGAGAATCGAGAGGGCGGGCGGATGGGAGAAGCGAGAGGGCGGGTGGATGGGAGAAGTGAGAGGGCGGGCGGATGGGAGAAGCGAGAGGGCGGGCGGATGAGAGAAGCGAGAGGGCTGGCGGATGGGAGAAGCGAGAGGGCGGGCGGATGGGAGAAGCGAGAGGGGGGGCGGATGAGAGAAGCGAGAGGGCGGGCGGATGAGAGAAGCCAGAGGGCGGGCGGATGAGAGAAGCCAGAGGGCGGGCGGATGAGGGAAGCGAGAGGGCGGGCGGATGAGGGAAGCGAGAGGGCTGGCGGATGAGGGAAGCGAGAGGGCGGGCGGCTGAGAGAAGCGAGAGGGCGGACGGATGAGAGAAGCGAGAGGGCTGGCGGATGGGAGAAGCGAGAGGGCGGGCGGATGGGAGAAGCGAGAGGGCGGGCGGATGAGAGAAGCGAGAGGGCGGGCGGATGAGAGAAGCGAGAGGGCGGGCGGATGAGAGAAGCGAGAGGGCGGGCGGATGAGGGAAGCGAGAGGGCGGGCGGATGAGAGAAGCGAGAGGGCGGGCGGATGAGAGAAGCGAGAGGGCGGGCGGATGAGAGAAGCGAGAGGGCGGGCGGATGAGAGAAGCGAGAGGGCGGGCGGATGAGAGAAGCGAGAGGGCGGGCGGATGAGGGAAGCGAGAGGGCGGGCGGATGAGAGAAGCGAGAGGGCTGGCGGATGAGAGAAGCTAGAGGGCGGGCGGATAAAAGAAGCGAGAGGGCGGGCGGCGGGCGGATGGGAGAAGCGAGAGGGCGGGCGGATGGGAGAAGCGAGAGGGCTGGCGGATGAGGGAAACGAGAGGGTGGGCGGATGAGAGAAGCTAGCGTGCGGGCGGATAAGAGAAGCGAGAGGGCGGGCGGATGAGAGAAGCGAGAGGGCTGGCGGATGAGGGAAGCGAGAAGGCGGGCGGATGAGAGAAGCTAGAGGGTGGGCGGATGAGAGAAGCTAGAGGGCGGGCGGATAAGAGAAGCGAGAGGGCGGGCGGCGGGCGGATGGGAGAAGCGAGAGGGCGGGCGGATGGGAGAAGCGAGAAGGCGGGCGGATGAGAGAAGCGAGAGGGCTGGCGGATGAGAGAAGCAAAAGGGCGGGCGGATGAGAGAAGCGAGAGGGCGGGCGGATGAGAGAAGCGAGAGGGCGGGCGGCGGGCGGATGAGAGAAGCGAGAGGGCTGGCGGATGAGAGAAGCAAAAGGGCGGGCGGATGAGAGAAGCGAGAGGGCGGGCGGATGAGAGAAGCGAGAGGGCGGGCGGCGGGCGCATGAGAGAAGCGAGAGGGCGGGCGGATGAGAGAAGCGAGAGGGCTGGCGGATGAGAGAAGCGAGAGGGCGGGCGGATGAGAGAAGTGAGAGGGCGGGCGGATGAGAGAAGTGAGAGGGCGGGCGGATGAGAGAAGCGAGAGGGCGGGCGGATGAGAGAAGCGAGAGGGCGGGCCATTGGGCAGAAGTGACGTTTGACGTCATCCAATGTTATTAAGCCGAGCCGGGGGGGGCCATTTTCCCCTCACTTGGCTCCAAGTCTCAGAGGGGAGAGGACCCAACCGTCACCGATGACGACGGGAGGGGTGGGGGTTCCCGCCACCCACAATAAAAGTGATCTTGCAGCGAATCCGCCACGAAGACCACTTTTATCAGAAAGAGGACCGTCCACTGTTTATGAATTTACCGGGGGTTGTGTCAGCTATCTGCAGCCATAACCCCGGTATTCTACGTACCGACGTACAACGGCGGCGGGGGGCGGACCGCTAGTAGTTAAAGTGTATTTTTTTTCAAAATAAATTGCGTTTGAAAAACCGTTGCACTTTCTAATGGAGACTACAAGCTCCATCGGAACGTTCCACAACACTCATTACACAGGCAACGGTCCGCTGGAGACCCGCCCTGCGATGTGCCATGCAGACCTCACCGGAGTGCATGTAGGCAGGAAGTGGCTGCAAAGTGTCTGCGGTGGATCACCGATCTGTAAAAGGGATACAAAAAAGGGGGAAAATAAAGGATTTCTTTGAAGAAAAATGACAAGTGTCGGTGGTGTATACAGCGCTCAGCGCAAACCTGAGTTTGCATCGACGTTACATAATGACAGTTTTACCCTGAAATGTTTTCGACTTGGTCTTCCATGTGGCTCAGCCGCTCCTCGCCGAGGCGCGCTCAGGAAAGGGACGCGGCAACCTTTTCTCATCTTTAACTAGCTACTAAAAATAATACTTCATTATATACAGCGTATTATATCATTATCTGGCTCTTCCGACCCGCTTCCCATTAACGACTCTAATAGCGCTCCGACATGAAGGGCAAAATGGATTTTTTTTCTGAAAAAAAAAAACAAAACAAAATAAAAAAAGGTAAGAAGAAAAAAAAAAAAAATGCCGCCAAGCAGGAAACAAAACCTGTCCCGGTTCATCAAATGAGAAAAAAAATGACCACGTTGTTTGCCGGCACACAGAACCCCCCCCCCCCCCCCCCCGGCGGGCACAGGCGCCAATCCTGGCGCTGATTCCGGGAATTTCATCTCGTCGCCACTTCCAACATAATGATAAATTCTCTTTCATTTTCCGAGATCAATTTATCTGCAAAAAACATTGTTAAACGGTGATGTTTTGCCGCATCCCCCCCGCGGCTGCCGCTCGACTAATGCATTTTAAATCTGCCTGGCGGGAACACAAGCCGTAATTCGCAGGGAGAACATCGACGAGGGCAACGGTGCCAAGGAAAGGGACTTTGTACATCCAGCCCCCCCCTGCCTCTGATTGTACAATCTGGCCTGGAATGAAGGTTCACCCCCCCCTTTCCTATAGTTTACAGGTGTGCAGATAGAGCGCAACTCAATGGCGCCATCTAGTGACCATATGAAAGAATACATTATATTTAAAGTGTCTATTACTTGCGAATACCTTCTAATGCGGCGTACACACGAGCGGAATTTCCGTCGGAAAAATCTTGGATGGTTTCTCCGACGGAATTCCGCTCAAGCTTGGCTTGCATACACACGGTCACACAAAAGTTCGCTGAACTTTCGACCGCCAAGAACGCGGTGACGTACAACACTACGACGAGCCGAGAAAATGAAGTTCAATGCCTCCGAGCATGCGTCGAATTGTTTTTCGAGCATGCGTAGGAATTTTGTGCGTCGGAATTTGTACAGATGATCAGAATTTCCGATAGAAACTTTTTCCGTCTGAAAAATTCAGAACCTGCTCTCAAACTTTTGCTGGCGGAAATTCGGCCACCAAAAGTCCGATGGAGCCTACACACGGTCGCATTTTCCGACCAAAAGCGCTCACCGGTCTTTTGCTGGCCGAAATTCCGATCGTGTGTTTACGCGGCATGAGAAGGCTTTGCTGTGCTGTGGACTGAATCCATTGGGAGAGCTTTTTGACACCTTTAGTCCCCCTCTCACCATATCTTGTCTGGGTCAGCCAGGGCAGGACAGCGGAGGATCCATTCACAAAAGCAGAACGCATGCGCTATTTTGGCGTTTTCCAAAAATAGCATACGCGATATCCTGAAAATGGCAATTCACTATTGCTTTATGTGGGATTTACAGCATGAAGCAAAAAACACTCAGCAAATACTGCATAAAACAGGCACCCGTCTGCGTCCTTAACAACCAGAAAACAACATGGTTGTTAACCACTTCAATACCCGCCCATTGTCATAGGACGTCCGCAGATGGGATCTCCCATCCTGGGCGGGCGTCATATGACGTCCTGGGCTTCCTGCCCGTTAACCTGCAGGACTGTGGATCTGTGTGTGTAAACATACAGATCCACGTCCTGTCAGAGGAGACCGATCATGTGATCCCAGTACAGAGGAACACCGATCGGTCTCCTCCCCTTGTGAGTCCCCTCCCCCCACAGTTAGAATCACTCCCTAGGACACAGTTAACCCCTTGATCGCCCCCTAGTGTTAACCCCCTTCCCTGCCAGTAACATTAACACAGCAATCAATGCATTTTTATAGCACGGATCGCTGTATAAATGTGAATGGTCCCAAAATAGTGTCAAAAGTGTCCGATGTGTCCGCCGCAATATCGCAGTCACGATAAAAATCACAGATCGCTGCCATTACTAGTAAAAAAAAAAAATTCAAAATAATAAAAATGTCATAACACTATTCCCTATTTTGTAGACGCTATAACTTTTGCGCAAACCAATCAATAAACGCTTATTACGATTTTGTTTTACCAAAAATATGTAGAAGAATACGTATCGGCCTAAACTGAGGAAAACATTTATTTTTATTTTTTTTAATTTGTGATATTTATTATAGCAAAAAGTAAAAAATATTCTTTTTTTTTGTTTTCAAACTTATCGCTCATCTTTTGTTTATAGCGCAAAAAATAAAAAACGCAGAGGTGATAAAATACCACCAAAAGAAAGCTCTATTTGTGGGAAAAAATTTACAAAAATTTAATTTGGGTACTACGTTGCATGACCGCACAATTGTCATTCAAAGTGCGACAGCGCTGAAAACTGAAAATTGGCCTGGGCAGGACGGGGGTAAAAATGCCCGGCATTGAGGTGGTTACGGAGCGGGCGGCCACCGCCGTGCCCTTAGCAACCAATGAGCTGTCAAAAGGGGGTTCCCCGCTGACAGGTGAATGTAAAAAAATAAATACATTTTCAAGGGGACAAGGGCCTCTTCCCCTCAACCCTGGCCGGTAGTTGTAGGGTGTCTGCGTGCGGGGGGGGCTTCCCGATCCCGACCCCCTCCCCATGTGAATGTGTATGCGGTACATAGTATATCTCCTCATTCACCAAGAAAAAAAAAAAAGACAGCAGGCAATTTTTGACAAGTCCTTTATTAAAGCGGAGGGCCACCCAAAAATAAAAAAATAGCATTAATATTCTTTAAAAAAAATAAAAACATTTGAAAAAAAAATAAATGTTTTAAAGCGGATCTGCACACAATTTTAAAAGTTAATGGACCTTTTTTATTTTGTTCCTACCTAAGACTATATGTGGCTTGCCTGTGTTATGTCCCTGCGGCTGTGGGCGGGGATTTTGCAGGTATTCGCATCGTTTCCTGTCCTCGCCGCACTGTCTCCTGGGATCTCGTGTCATTCATCCCAGGAGTCAGTGCGGAGAGCCGCCGCGAAATCTCGCGGGATTTCAACTCTCCCCCGTTCTGAGAGAGCTTCAAGTCACAACGGGATCGGGAACTTCCTAAGACGCCACCCGTTGTGATGGCAACACAGATGTTTACGCTGCTCGGCGCAGTTACCACTGAGCATGCGCGGGAACCAGCGAGGAATGCCGGTACATCTACTGTACTGGAACAAGGAAGTGATTGCTTGTGGGCTTCAAATGCCCACAAGCAAGATGAAAACTGCTGTATATTATTTTTATAACTTACGATTTTAAAGAAAAAAACGGACATGGATAGAGGAAAAGAACACTAAAAGTGAGTGTGACGTAAGATAGAAATTTTAAACTGTAAAAAAAAAAAAAAAAAATTGTGTGTGCAGATCCGCTTTAACTTACCAGAAACCCCTGTTGCTAGGCAGTCTTCCTAATCTGCCTCTTCCTATTCCGTGGCGCTTCCTTCACTTTGGCGAGCGACCCTGTGGCCTTCTGGGACATGTGCATGTCCTAGAACACAACGGGGCCAGTCACAAAGCGTCACGCGACTCAAGCATGCGCAGTAGAAAAACGGGCAGTGAAGCTACAAGGCTCCACTGCCTGTTTCCCTTCGTTAAGATGGTGGCGCCGGCAGCCGATCCGATGGACGGATCGGCCTCGGTGGCGGCCGACATCGCGGGCTCGCTGGACAGGTAAATTTTCGTTATTAAAAGTCAGCAGCTACAGTGTTTGTAGCTGCTGACTTTAAAAAAAAAAAAAAAAAAAACATGGTCCGAATGCCCCTTTAAGGGACGGATGGCCACCGCTGAGCCATCAGCTGTCAAAGGGGTGAATGTAGAAAAAAAAAAAAAGAAGAAAAAAATTATCATGGGCACAAGGGCCTCTTCCTTGTCCCCATGGTTGTAGGGTGTCTGCGTGCGGGGGAGGGGGGGGGGGGGCTTATAGGGATATGGAAGCCTCCAGATCCCGACCGCTCCGCATGTGAATGTGGTACATAGTACACCTCCTCATTACACACAAAAATAAAAATAAATAAAAGACAGCAGGAAAGGCACAGCGCTTACCCCGACTTGTTCATGCCCAGGCCCGGATTTACTCACTTTGCCGCCCCAAGGCCGGGTCTTTCAATGCCCCCCACACACACACACACAGACCACCACTCTCGTCCTTTATCGATGACCACAGACATACTACAGGAGACAATCAAAGACTGCAGACATACTACAGGAGACAGTCAAAGACTGCAGACATACTACAGGAGATGGTCAGAGACTGCAGACATGGTACAGGAGATGGTCAGAGACTGCAGATATATTACAGGAGATGGTCAGAGAGTGCAGACATATTACAGGAGATGGTCAGAGAGTGCAGACATGGTACAGGAGATGGTCAGAGACTGCAGACATAATACAGGAGATGGTCAAAGACTGCAGACATATTACAGGAGATGATCAAAGACTGCAGACATAGTACAGGAGATGGTCAGAGACTGCAGTTCCTATGGACGTTAGTGGATAATGGCCGATCGGCCCTCTCACCTGACCCAGCAATACAGCAATGGTTCTTCTGATCAGGAGTCAGCTCACGCTGAATTGCCCGTGCCGACTCTGCTGGGTAGCATCCCGATCTGTATTCCTGCAATGACTCCATTCCTTTCTCCGCCAGGGATGGCGCTAGGCTGTGTTTCCTCTGGTGGCGCAGGGCAGCGGGGTTCTCTCTCTCCATCCATTAATACAGGCCCCCCAGGAAAACCCCCCTCCATTAGTACAGGCCCCCCAGGAAAACCCCCCCTCGATTAGTACAGACCCCCAGGACAGACCCCCCTCCATTAGTACAGACCCCCCCCCCAGGACAAACCAACCCCCTCGATTAGTACAGACCCCCCCAGGACAGACCCCCACTCCATTAGTACAGACCCCCCAGGACAGACCCCCCACTCCTTTAGTACAGACCCCTCCTCCATTAGTACAGACCCCCCCTCCATTAGTACAGACCCCCCAGGACAGACCCCCCCCTCCATTAGTACAGACCCCCCCTCCATTAGTACAGACCCCCCCCACTCCATTAGTACAGACCCCCCTCCATTAGTACAGACCCCCCCCAGGACAAACCAACCCCCTCGATTAGTACAGACCCCCCTCCATTAGTACAGACCCCCCCAGGACAAACCAACCCCCTCGATTAGTACAGACCCCCCACTCCATTAGAACAGCCCCCCAGGACAGACCCCCCACTCCTTTAGTACAGACCCCTCCTCCATTAGTACAGACCCCCAAAGACAGACCCCCCCTCCATTAGTACAGACCCCCCTCCATTAGTACAGACCTCCAAAGACAGACCCCCCCTCCATTAGTACAGACCCCCCCTCCATTAGTACAGACCCCCCCCTCCATTACTACAGACCCCCCACTCCATTAGTACAGACACCCCAGGACAGACTCGCCCCCTCCATTAGTACAGACCCCCCCCCTCCCCTCCATTAATGTACATGAAAACTGGAGAGTAGTTGTTCAAAGCAGAGACCGAGGAGGAGAAGGAGGAGAACATGTCAGGCACGGACCGGACCGCCCCCCCCCCGCGACGTCACTGTGCTGCGGCCGCTGATCTCCCTCCACACAGAGACCAGCCGCTCCACCTCCGATCTTATCCCCAGCTGCTCTCCTTCTCTGGCAGGAGGGGGCGGGGAGGGGCTTGGGCAGGAAACAGCGGCAGTGAGCGGCTGGAAATGAACAAGAGGAGGAGAAAGGAAGGGAGCACTCTGGCACTTCAGCGCCCCCACCTCTCTGGCGCCCGGGTGCACTGCACCCCGAGCAGATCGGCCCTGCATGCAGCGCCGCCCCTGCACCACTGCCGCCCCGAGGCCTGGCCTCGGTGGCCTTGTGGGAAATCCGGCCCTGTTCATGCCCCCGACTTAGTTGGGGTAGGCAGCACACACTTTGGTGGGAGTGGGTCAGCAAGACCTCTTGACCTTTGACCTCTGGGGACCCCGACTGCTGACCTTTGGGGGAGGTCCCTATTCCAGTCCTAACCTTATTCTTCCAGGGGAAACCCTCACCCTGACTCTGACCCAGGCAGTCCTTTATAAAAATAAAAAAAGCAAAACAAAAAAAATGCCCCCCCCAGTGCAGATCCGTCATCGATCACGCCGCAATTACCGACATGAAGGAAAAAAATAAATAAAAGCTCCGCTTCTGATGAAGGCTCCCGCTGTCTGACAGCTCCACCGCCTCCCGCCACAAAATAAACTAAAGCCTCGCACACGATTGGATTTTCGATGGGAAATATTGGATGTTAGATTGTTGGCGGTAAGTCCGACCGTGTGTGCGCTCCACCGGACAACTATTGTCGGACTTTCCACCAACAAATGTCGGCTAGCAGGTTCTCAAATTTTCCGCCAACAAATGTCTGTTGTCGGATTTTCAAAAAGTCCAAAGTACAAACACGCATGCTCGGAATCCAGGATGCCGGAAGCGGTCGGTCTTGTAAAACTAGCGCTCGTAATGGAGAATTCACATTTGTGACGCGACAAATTATGAAATCTGGAAATGCAGCGCACAATTCTCTTCTTTATAACGGGAGAATAATGAAGCTGCTTTGCTGGTGATATTCACAGAGTTCTGACAAACGTATTTCTGTTTTCTTCTAGTGATCTCCAGAATAATATTTTTTCTTCTAGTGATTATTATTATTATAATAATACAGGATTTATATAGTGCCGACAGTTTCCGCAGCGCTTTACAACATTGGGGAAGACAGTACAATTACAATTCAATACATGGGGGAATCCGAGAGCCCTAAACTCCAAAATAATATTTTTTCTTCTAGTGATCTCCAGAATAATATTTTTTTTTTTTCTAGTGATCTCCAGAATAATATTTTTTTTTTTTTCTAGTGATCTCCGGAATAATTTTTTTTCTTCTAGTGATCTCCAGAATATTTTTTTTTCTTCTAGTGATCTCCAGAATAATATTTTTTCTTCTAGTGATCTCCAGAATAATATTTTTTCTTCTAGTGATCTCCAAAATAATATTTTTTCTTCTAGTGATCTCCAAAATAATATTTTTTCTTCTAGTGATCTCCAGAATAATATATATATAATTTTTTTCTTCTAGTGATCTCCAGAATAATATTTTTTTTTTTCTAGTGATCTGCAGAATAATATTTTTTCTTTTAGTGATCTCCAGAATAATATTTTTTTCTTCTAGTGATCTCCAGAATAATATTTTTTTTCTAGTGATCTCCAGAATAATATTTTTTTTTCTAGTGATCTCCAGAATAATATATTTTTTTCTAGTGATCTCCCTGGGGATGGAGTCAGAAATGCACAGCCAGAGTGCTAACAAAGGAAAACATTGTAAAATACAAACGGAATTGAGAAATGGAACAAAGAAATGGGGATCAAATTACAAGGTTGTAAACGGAAATTGGATACACTGTATATACATCACACAGTGGGCAAATGAGAGACAATATATACTAACAGTTTCATATTTTTTCACTTTTTTCCTCATCTGTAAGAAAATATATGTGGATATGGATGAGTAATCCATATCCACATATATCCAAAAATTGGGTATGTAAAATAAAATGGATTGAATGAAAATTAGAAAATAAAAATAAATATAAAAATTGTGAAAAAAAAAAAAAAAAAATAATGCATGAGTGAGTGAATAAATACAAACAGAAATAAATAGAATTACGATCTCCAGAATAATATTTTTTCTTCTAGTGATCTCCAGAATAATATATTTTTTCTTCTAGTGATTATTATTATTATTATAATAATACAGGATTTATATAGTGCAGACAGTTTGCGCAGCGCTTTACAACATTGGGGAAGACAGTACAATTACAATACAATTCAATACATGGGGGAATCCGAGAGCCCTAAACTCCAAAATAATATTTTTTCTTCTAGTGATCTCCGGAAAAAATTTTTTTCTTCTAGTGATCTCCAGAATAATATTTTTTCTTCTAGTGATCTCCAAAATAATATTTTTTCTTCTAGTGATCTCCAAAATAATATTTTTTCTTCTAGTGATCTCCAGAATAATATATATAATTTTTTTCTTCTAGTGATCTCCAGAATAATATTTTTTTTTCTAGTGATCTCCAGAATAATATATTTTTTCTTCTAGTGATCTCCAGAATAATATTTTTTTCTTCTAGTGATCTCCAGAATAATATTTTTTTTTTCTAGTGATCTCCAGAATAATATTTTTTTTTCTAGTGATCTCCAGAATAATATTTTTTTTCTAGTGATCTCCAGAATAATATTTTTTTTTCTAGTGATCTCCCTGGGGATGGAGTCAGAAATGCACAGCCAGAGTGCTAACAAAGGAAAACATTGTAAAATACAAACGGAATTGAGAAATGGAACAAAGAAATGGGGATCAAATTACAAGGTTGTAAGCGGAAATTGGATACACTGTATATACATCACACAGTGGGCAAATGAGAGACAATATATACTAGTATAACAGTTTCATATTTTTTCACTTTTTTCCTCATCTGTAAGAAAATATATGTGGATATGGATGAGTAATCCATATCCACATATATCCAAAAATTGGGTATGTAAAATAAAATGGATTGAATGAAAATTAGAAAATAAAAATAAATATAAAAATTGTGAAAAAAAAAAAAATAAAATAATGCATGAGTGAGTGAATAAATACAAACAGAAATAAATAGAATTACGATCTCCAGAATAATATATTTTTTTTTCTAGTGATCTCCAAAATAATATTTTTTCTTCTAGTGATCTGCAGAATAATATTTTTTTTTCTAGTGATCTGCAGAATAATATTTTTTCTTTTAGTGATCTCCAGAATAATATTTTTTTCTTCTAGTGATCTCCAGAATAATATTTTTTTTTCTAGTGATCTGCAGAATAATATTTTTCTTTTAGTGATCTCCAGAATAATATTTTTTTCTTCTAGTGATCTCCAGAATAATATTTTTTTTTCTAGTGATCTCCAGAATAATATTTTTTTTTCTAGTGATCTCCCTGGGGATGGAGTCAGAAATGCACAGCCAGAGTGCTAACAAAGGAAAACATTGTAAAATACAAACGGAATTGAGAAATGGAACAAAGAAATGGGGATCAAATTACAAGGTTGTAAACGGAAATTGGATACACTGTATATACATCACACAGTGGGCAAATGAGAGACAATATATACTAACAGTTTCATATTTTTTCACTTTTTTCCTCATCTGTAAGAAAATATATGTGGATATGGATGAGTAATCCATATCCACATATATCCAAAAATTGGGTATGTAAAATAAAATGGATTGAATGAAAATTAGAAAATAAAAATAAATATAAAAATTGTGAAAAAAAAAAATAAAATAATGCATGAGTGAGTGAATAAATACAAACAGAAATAAATAGAATTACGATCTCCAGAATAATATTTTTTCTTCTAGTGATCGCCAGAATAATATATTTTTTCTTCTAGTGATCTCCAGAATAATATATATAATATTTTTTTTTCTAGTGATCTCCAGAATAATATTTTTTCTTCTAGTGATCTCCAGAATAATATATTTATTTTTATATTTTTTTTTTCTAGTGATCTCCAGAATAATATTTTTTCTTCTAGTGATCTCCAGAATAACGGAAAATTCCTATCAAAATACTTACCGTAATTTTCCTTTCCTGATGGACTCCATGGCAGCCAACGTGTGGGTTTAGTCCCGCCTCCACTACCCTATAGGACGTTACTCCCATAAATCTTTGCTCCCTGCCAGAGGCCGTGTTCGGTAACTATCCTACTCCAGCCATTTGGGAGGGAACTCCGGCTGCCATGGAGTCCATCAGGAAAGGAAAATTACGGTAAGTATTTTGATAGGAATTTTCCGTTTTCCTGACAGACTCCATGGCAGCCAACGTGTGGGAAATAACTCGCCATACACACCCGGGTGGGCAAAATGCTGAACAAACAAAGATTTATTTGACACCGTCAATTGACAAAACTTTAGCACCAAAATCAACTGAAGACAGAGCCGCTGGCTCAACACAGTAGTGTGACATAAAAGTATGGATTGACGACCAAGACGCCGCTCTGCATATCACATCAGGAGCTACATGGCGCGAGGCTGCCCACGAAGTTGAGAGACTTCTGGTTGAGTGTGCTGTCACCGCCTGAGGAGGAGCCAACCCCTTCTCCTTATACGCCCACTGGATCGCTTGAACTATCCAAGCAGCAATAGATCTGACTGATGCTCGGGAGCCCTTGTGTTTTCCATAGAACAGGACGAAGAGATAGTCCGACTGGCGGAATGAGGCTGTAACTTCCAAGTATTGTTTCAGGGAACCCCCAACATCCAGAGGGTGAACATCTGAGACTCCAGTGGACCTGAAGGTGGGTAGAGAAATTTCTTGATTCTGGTGAAAAACTGAGGTGACTTTGGGGTTTGACCCTAACATCGGAACCAGAACCACTCTGTCTGGAAAGAAGGTTAGGAAAGGTTCTTTGGCTCCTAGAACCTGGATTTCAGACACCCTCTTCGCCGAGGTGACGGCCACTAAAAAAGCGGTTTTTAACGTAAGCTCTCTGACCGAAAGCGGCTTGTCCAGATGAGAAAAAAAGTCCAAAACAAGAGGCAGATCCCACTTAGGGAATCTTGGCTTCCTTTGGGGTCTCAATCTCATTGCCCCTTTGAAAAATTGTTGGATAAGGGCATGTTTGGCCCATGACACTCCCGTGAAGGCGGAAATAGCTGACACCTGAACACGAAGGGAACTGACCGACAAAGGTAGGTCCAGACCTGACTGCAGAAAACTTAGGATGTCCTGAACTGCCGGGGAACCACATGAATTGGCTCTGGAAGACATATGGGACGAAAATCTTGCCCAGATCCGCTCATATACTTTGTTGGTGCTACGCCTCCTTGCACTCAGGAGGGTGGGAATAGCCTCCTTGGGACACCCTAGTGCCTCCAACCTTCCCCTCTCAAGAACCAGGCCTTCAACTGTAGGTGACCTGGACACGGGTGGAGGATCGTGCCCTGGGAGAGCAGGTCCCGACGGGTCGGAAGAGGAACTGGGTCTCGGAAGCTGAGCAGAGACAGGAGAGGAAACCACGGTCTGTTGGGCCAGTGTGGGATTATAGCCACCATCTCCACTTCCTCCCATCTGAGTCTCCTCAGGAATTGAAAGATGATCGGAGTTGGAGGGAAGGCATAGGCTGTGCGGAACCACCAGCGCTCCGTTAGTGCATCCACCCCGTAGGCTTGTGGATCCCTGAACCGCGAGTAGTATCTCGCCATCTTCCTGTTGTACTGGGAGGCAAAGAGATCCACTTCTGGAGAGATCCCTAGGGATACCACCCAACTGAACACCTCCTCGTGCAGAGCCCACTCGTTGTTGTCCAGCTGCACCCTTGAGAGAAAGTCCGCTTGGACGTTGAGAACCCCGGGAACATAGGTTGCCGTCAAGTTGGCTAGATTCCTCTGTGCCCAACGCATGATAGGTTCCACTTCTGCCAGTAGGGAACGACTCCTGGTGCCCCCTTGTTTCCTTATGTAGGCAACAGCTGTTGTGTTGTCCAATCTGAGAACAACCGACTCTCCCGATATCAGATGAGGGAAGGCCACCAGAGCTAGAAAGGCTGCACGCAACTCCAGGACGTTCGAGACTATCCCTCGAGAGGGAAAGTCCCAAGTGCCCTGAGCCACCTCCATCAGACAATGGGCCCCCCAACCTCTGTTGCTGGCATCTGATGTTACTGTTATCCACCTGATCGGAAGAAGGGAATGGCAATTCAGTAGGTTCTCTCGCTGAAGCCACCAGAAGAGGGAACTCCTCATGATTTGAGTGACACGAATCGTCTGGCCTTTGTCTCCCGACCACTGGAGAAGAAACCCCTTCTGAAAAGGACGCATTCTCCACTGTGCCCACTTCACCATCGGAATTGTAGACACCATGGTGCCTATGACCTTCAGGCAATACCGGGTGCTGAGATGGGGAGACGCGAGAGCCAGGTGGATCCTGTCTCGCACTATTCTGACCTTTTCCTCGGGCAGAGAGATGGTACCTCTCACCGTGTTGAAGAATGCTCCCAGGAACACGAGATACTGTGAAGGTTCCAGCTGGCTTTTTTCCATATTCAGGAGCCATCCGAACTCCTTGAGCGTTGAGATGGTCTGATCTCTGTGATCTACCAGACAACTTTTGTCCTGAGCCAACAAGAGTAGATCGTCCAGGTAGTGATGGATCCGGATTTTTCTGATCCTTAGTAGAGCTACGATTGCTAGTAGGACCTTCGAGAAGGTACGTGGAGAAGTGGACAGACCGAAGGGAAGGCAAGTGAATTGTAAATGAACCCGGTCTATGGAGAACCGCAGGAACTGTTGAAAGTCTGTTGCGACGGGCACGTGGAAGTAGGCGTCTTTTAGGTCTATGGAGACCATCCAATCCCCTGGCTGTACTGACTGTTGGATTGTGGCCAGGGTCTCCATCTTGAACCTCTCCTTCTTTATGAAGCGGTTCAGATATGTCAGGTCTATTACGGGTCTCCACGCCCCGCTCTTCTTCTGGACTAAGAAAAGAGGGGAATATATTCCCATACCACGTTGCTCGACTGGCACGGGAATAGCTGCGCCTTGTTCCAATAAAGATTTTACGTAGGTTGAAAGTATCATCCTTTTTCCTTCTGATGTTGGAATGGATGTGGGGACACACCTGCACTTGGGGACCCTGCTGAACGTCCAAGTGTGTCCTGAGGAAACCGTCCTGACGGTCCAGAAATCCTGGATTGAGGCCGCCCAGACGTGCCGAAAAAGGAGCAGGCGAGCTCCCACCCGGTCCGTCTGGACGGGCTCGCTCTCAAAAGGACTTGGTCGGTTGTTTGTCACCCGACAAACTGCTTTTTGTAGCCTTTTTGAAAGATGATTGCCTGGACCTCCAAGATCTGGAGAATTCCTTCCCGGGCCTGTAACTGCGTGCCTCCCTGGCACGGTCTTGACCTTGCTTCCTTGGAAACGAACCTCTGGGATTTTGTTGGCGCCTGTCTTGGGGAAGGAACCCAGACTTACCGCCCGTGGCCCGAGTTATAGCACTATCCAACCTATTCCCAAACAAAGACGAACCGTCAAAGGGAATCCGGCACCAAACCTGCTTAGATGCCGGGTCGGCCAGCCAAGGGCGGAGCCACAGGGCACGCTTGGCAGTCACAGAGGACAGCATAACTCGAGACAAGAGACGAATAATGTCAATTGAGGCCTCCCCCAAGAAAGCCGAGGCCAGTCTCAGCTCCTGTATAGGAGAACTCCTGGCTAGCTCTTCTGAGACACCCCTGAGTGACTCGTCGACACTGTCGGACCAGACCTCCATTGCTCTAGACAAGGCCGCCAGAGCCAGGGCCGGTTTACAGGCCGTGCCAGCCATAAGGTAGACCCGCTTCAGGTCAGAATCAATTCTCCTGTCTAGAGCGTCCTTGAAGGAGACCGTGTCCTCTAAGGGAAGGGTCACATGTCTGACCAACCGCATTACTGCCGCATCCACTAGGGGGGGTGATTCCAGCTGTTTTACCTCTTCTTCTCTGAATGGGTACAGCTTCTGAATTTTTGGCAGGAGAGAGTTCTTCTTCTCTACCTTTCCCCATTCTTCCGTAATAACCTCTCCTAGTTCCGACAGAAAAGGAAAACTGATCCGCTCCTTCTTTAATTGTTTGAAAAATTTTCTCTGCTTCGCTGGAGCCGTCACCGGCTCTTCCCAATTCAAGGTTTCCTTGATGGCTTTGACCAAAGGAGGGAGCAGAGCAAAATCAAAACCGGAACCAGCCACATCTTCCTCAGATTCGCTATCGGAGAGATCCGCGGATGGATGGCTTGGTAACGAGGCTTCCCAAGTATCTTGAACCTGGGTATCCCTCACAGGAGATTTGGGCGACTCTACAGGAGATACATGAGGGGCTTCCAGCTCCTTTAAGCTGTCCTTGACCATCTTCTCCACCATAGACTTTAACTGTTGGCCAGAGTCAGTCCTTTCTCCAGTCGCCTTTACGTAACAGGCATCACAAAGGGACTTGTCCCTAGGGACTTGAGCCCTACACCCCCAGCATGACCCTTCAGAATGGCTGGGGCGAGTCGTGGAAGAGCGGGATGGTTCCCGGCTACGATGACTGGATCTCGCAGAAGAACCATGGTGTCTAGATCTGGAAGAGGAGTGCCGGCGGGATTTTGATGAACCGCTTCCTTTATGCGAACTCCGGTGTTGAGTAGACCTGGAAGGGCTGAAAGAAAAAGACAGATCCACCGTGTCAGCGGAACATCACCTATGATGATGTTCCACCCTCCCCCCTCCCCCAGCAGGCACCCCAGGGAATGCCCCCCCCAAAATACCTGCTGCGAGAGGGCTGGCCACTAGCAGGCGGTGACGGCACAAGTGGTCCGGGAAGGTCCATTATGCTGCAAACAGAATTGACCCAAATCAAAAACTACAAAAAAAAAATTAACACAAAGACAGCAGAGCAGGCCACCGAGGATTCCCTACCTTTTGTAGCAAAAACGGGCTCTCTGGAGTGCTTCTGCAGACTTACAGGCATTCCAGAGCCTGAAATCTGTCTTTCCCCTTTTAAATTTGCCGCCTATCGTGACGTCATCAGCGCGACGGCCACGATGCTAGTGCGCATGCGCGAATACCGCTACGCGCATGCGCGAACCAAGCCTCGTTCTCGCGCTGGCTCTGCGCATGCGCAGAACGACCGCGCGGCGAACGAGGAAGGGACTCGGCGGCTGGAACGCACAAGGAACCAGCCGCCATGATGACCAGACACACCGCACCAGCGGTGTATGGGGACACAGGAAAAGCACAAAACAACACTGCCACAACAACAGAAAAAGGCTGCCATGCAGAACTCACCCCTCCTGTGAACGATCGTTTGGCCGAAGGTAAGAAAGACTTACATGCCGGACTTTGTAGGGGGAAACAGTCACCTGCTAGTAGCCAGGATTAACGACCAAAACGCGGTTCTGCCTTGTCAGTGACCAGGAACACACCTCTTCAGCGCCTCTTCCATATGCCCCTTTCCATACTCCGCTAGTAGCCAGAGCTTATTGGAAATGTGCGACTCCCAGTCGCTCGGCCAGTCCGTATCACAGGGGGGAACGATAATCTTCAGGTAGAAAGACATAGTATAGGTCCTTCGGAGGAGGACAAAAAAAGAACACGGCCTCTGGCAGGGAGCAAAGATTTATGGGAGTAACGTCCTATAGGGTAGTGGAGGCGGGACTAAACCCACACGTTGGCTGCCATGGAGTCTGTCAGGAAAATATTTTTTTAAAAAGTGATTGAATAAATACAAACAGAAATAAAACAAACAGAAATAAATATAATTACGATCTCCAGAATAATATTTTTCTTCTAGTGATCGCCAGAATAATATATTTTTTCTTCTAGTGATCTCCAGAATAATATATATAATATTTTTTTTTTCTAGTGATCTCCAGAATAATATTTTTTTTCTAGTGATCTCCAGAATAATATTTTTCTTCTAGTGATCGCCAGAATAATATATTTTTTCTTCTAGTGATCTCCAGAATAATATATATAATATTTTTTTTTCTAGTGATCTCCAGAATAATATTTTTTTTCTAGTGATCTCCAGAATAATATTTTTTTTTCTAGTGATCCCCAGAATAATATTTTTTTTTCTAGTGATCTCCAGAATAATATTTTTTTTTCTAGTGATCTCCAGAATAATTCTCATTTAATGTAAGTACCGCCCCCTTCTGCAGATTTACTTTTTCTTTATTTATCTAAGCGTAAGCATTAAAGCAGGAAAAAAAAAAAAAAAAAAAAAGAACAGAGATGTGGTAGATACATTTGTTTCCTTTATTTTCACTTGGTGATCCCACCAGTAACACTTCCTGTCCCAGGGTGTGGAGGTGGAGCAGCGTTGTCACCCTAAGACCAGACTACAGAACACCCCCCTTTCTCCTCTCATTTTTATAACATAGGGAGAGCTGGGAACATTGTAACTAAGAGTGGAGCACAGGAAAAAAACAAGATTTCTGGCGGGATCAACAGGTATTTTTTCCGCACTGATTGAACAGTTATAACGATTTGCCCCTCGATGGCGCGTATACAAAATGGGACATTTTATTTGCATTCAATGAGAGTTGCTTTACGCCGTTTTGCGCTGCTCCTCACAGTGACAGTAGTAGAAAATGGCGACAAAGTCCGCGTTTATAATATCTGTAGGAGAACGTCAGATGACGCGAGTCCTCCATATCTCGGCCCCGCCATATAATCAGCCGCTCCCGCGATACGATTGGCTGGTCTGCTCAGTACCAGCTCCGGGCTGCGGAGGACTTGAGCTCATTTCTCTCTTTTCATTCACCGTTTCCATCTTTGGAAGCTGAACCTCCAAGTCTCTTGCGCAGCGACGCGCCACGCGCCGCGCCGTGACGTCACCCAGATAGGCCGCCTTTTAGTTGGGTGCTTCGTCTTCATAAGCGATGGCGATTCCTCGGCGTCCCTCTACAGCTTTCACCACGGGGGTCTGACCCAGAGACTTGTCCAATCCCTGCCAACTCCGGGAGGACAGGAACGAGGCTGGGGGGGGGGAGGGGGAAATACAATTAAAATGGGCCTGTCAACATTATCAAATCACATGATCTTTGAATAAAAAAAAAAAAAAAAGGAAATCTTTCTTGGCACTTGAAACATTTTTATTACAAACTCATTTTATGTGACCTAAACCCTTCTCAGCCGAGATCAACGGTGTCCAACTTGTGGCCCGAGGGCCACATGCGGCCCTTTGGCATGCGATGTTCGGCCCTCAGCGCTCTGTAGTGGGAACATTAGGAGAATATCATTGATCCCTATGAGCCTCATGTAACATCTCCCCAGCTCCCTATTGTCTTCTGCAGCATCTCCCCACCAACAACGTGTCCTGCCCTCACTCTCTGACCCTCCTTTCCTTTATTGGGTCTGCAGTCTCCAACACTCCTCTCCAGCATTTCATATATTGAACATAATCCGGTGAATATACCAAAGGCAAACAGGCTTTGCATGTGCAGGGGCAGTTGCTTCAGAGCTTAGTAAATGCGGGGGGGAAGCTCTGCTGACTTCCATCATCCAGCCGCGTGCCAGCAAAAATGCTGTTTTGCTGTTTTCCTTGCATGTGATTGGATAGCTTTTGCAAAGTGAAGCTTCCCCTCACACACTAAGCTCTGGAGCAACTGCCCCTGCAGAGTGCAAAGTGCCTTCTTAGTAAATCAACCGCAACATGGGGCCCCCTTGGTGATGTCCGGGGCCGCAGCCGAGCCCCCCCCCCCATAGCTCACAAATTGACAACCACTGTCCTAGATGGATCCTAACCTCCAATTCAGCTGGAGTACTAGAAAGACTTCCCAGTCAAGGAGGACCTAAAACCCCACCCATTGGCTGCAGGGGACTCACCCTCATCCCATGTATACAAACCAAAAAGTAAAAAGGAGCGCCCCCCCCCCCCCCCCCCCCATCCTCTTTAACCACTTCAGCCCGGACCAATTGGCAGCCAAAGGACCAGGCCCCTTTTTGCGATTCGGCACTGCGTCGCTGTAACTGACAATTGCGCGGTCGTGCGACGTGGCCCCCAAACAAAATTGACGTCCTTTTTTTCCCACAAATAGAGCTTTCTTTTGGTGGTATTTGATCGCCCCTGCGGTTTTTATTTTTTGCGCTATAAACAAAAATAGAGCGACAATTTTGAAAAAAATGCAATATTTTTTACTTTTTGCTATAATAAAATATCCCCCAAAAATATATAAAAAAACATTTTTTTTCCTCAGTTTAGGCCGATACGTATTCTTCTACATATTTTTGGTAAAAAAAACGCAATTAGCGATTATTGATTGCTTTGCGCAAAAGTTATAGCGTCTACAAAATAGGGGATAGTTTTATAGCATTTTTATTAATATTTTTTTTTTTTTTACTAGTAATGGCGGCGATCAGCGATTTTTATTGTGACTGCGACATTATGGCGGACACATCGGACATTTTTGACACATTTTTGGGACCATTGTCATTTATACAGCAATCAGTGCTATTTAAATGCACCGATTCCTATGTAAATGACAGTGGCAGTGAAGGAGTTAACCACTAGGGGGCGGGGATGGGGCTAAGTGTGACGTGTTGTGTGTTTTTTTACAGTAGGGGGCGGGGCTGACGTCTGACGTCACTGATCGGCTTTCCCAATGACAGGGAACAGACGATCAGTGACAGGCAGTGTTGGAAGCGCGGGGAGAGGTTTGTTTACACAGACCTCTCCCCGTTCTTCAGCTCTGTGACCCGATCGGGACACCAGCGGCGATCGGGTCCGCTGATCCCGTGGCCGTGGTCACGGAACTCCCGACCGGGTCGCGAGGCGCGCGCGACCCCGCGGCTAGGCAATTAAAGGGGATGTATATACACGTGCTTTTGCCTAGCCGTGCCATTCTGTAGACGTATATCTACAGGAGGTGGTCGGGAAGCGGTTAAAAAAATAAAAATAAAAAAAACTTTAATCACTTCCTGCCCGGCCTATAGCAAAATGGCGGCTGAGCAGGACTTTTGTTATTACGGGTGGACATCATATGACGTCCTCCCAGAACGTGGCCGCAATCTGTCATTGGCGGTGTCCACTGGACATCTCCGAAGACAGATCACTGTACCAGCCCACTGCCAGTACCATGTGATCGCTCTGACCAATCACAGCATATCACATGAGCGGTTATAAACAATTACTTTCTTACAAGCTATTCATTGTGTACAATTGCGTTGCTAGCTGTGATTGGTCACACATGGTACAGACAGGGCCAATCACGACCCATCTGTACCACATGATTAGCGGTGGCCAACCACAGCTAATCGCAGTACTCACTGAATGAATCAGTTTCATTCAGTTATAATGGTTGCTTATACCAATAAAATTCACGACCTGGAGGATGGGCATGGGGGAAACAGTTCAATCTCTGTATTTGCGGACGATACTAAGCTAAGCAGGGCAATAACTTCTCCGCAGGATGTGGAAACCTTCCAAGAAGATCTGAACAAATGAATGGGGTGGGCAACTACATGGCAAATGAGGTTCAATGTAGAAAAATGTAAAGTAATGCATTTGGGTGGCAAAAATCTGAATGCAATCTATAGACTGGGGGGAGAACCTCTGGGGGGATCTAGGATGGAAAAGGACCTGGGGGTCCTAGTAGATGATGGGCTCAGCAATGCCAAGCTGCTGCTAACAAAGCAAACAGAATATTGGCATTAAAAGGGGGATCAACTCCAGAGATAAAACAATAATTCTCCCGCTCTACAAGACTCTGGTCCGGCCGCACCTGAAGTACGCCGTCCAGTTCTGGGCACCAGTCCTCAGGAAGGATGTTCTGGAAATGGAGCGAGTACAAAGAAGGGCAACAAAGCTAATAAAGGGTCTGGAGGATATTAGATATGAGGAAAGGTTGTGAGCACTGAACTTGTTCTCTCTGGAGAAGAGACGCTTGAGAGGGGATATGATTTCAATATACAAATACCGTACTGGTGACCCCACAATAGGGAGGAAACTATTTTGGGGAAGGAAGTTTAACAAGACACGTGGCCACTCATTAAAATTAGAAGAAAAGAGGTTTAACCTTAAACTACGTAGAGGGTTCTTTACTGTAAGAGCGGCAAGGATGTGGAATTCCCTTCCACAGGCGGTGGTCTCAGCATCGATAGTTTAAAAAAAAACGATTAGATAAGCACCTGAACGCCACAACATACAGGGATATACAATGTAATGCCTGTGGTAGTTAAATACCACCAAAAGAAAGCTCTATTTGTGTGGAAAAAAAAATGATAAAAATGTAAATTTGGGTACAGTGTCACATGACGGCGCAATTGTCATTCAAAGTGTGAAAGCTGAAATTGGCCTGGGCAGGGGGGGGGGGAGTGCCCGGTATTGAAGGGGTTAATGAGCATTTCAACCACCACTGTCCAGACTCTGCTCCTCCTCTTCCAGTGTATTTCACCCCAAGAAGGGCTTCGCTGTCCACCACCTGCTTCTTCGCCTCTCCAACGTGTTTAATCCTGATTAAGCCCCTTCTGGGTCAAAACACATGGAATAGAGGAGGAGCAGAGTCTAGTGGATGGCAAAGCCTCTCTTGGGGTGAAAAACACTGGAGGAGGAGGAGGCTCTGGTGGACTCAAGGAATAGTGGAGGAGCAGAGTCTGGTGGATGGTGAAGGCCCTCTTGGGGTGAAACACACTGGAGGAGGTTCTGGTGGACGCATGGAATAGAGGAGGAGCAGTGTCTGGTGAATGGAAAAGCCTCTCTTGGGGTGAAACACACAGGAGGAGGAGGAGGAGGAGGATCTGGTGGACGCATGTAATAGAGGAGGAGCAGTGTCTGGAGGATGGTGAAGACCCTCTTGGGGTGAAACACAGTGGAGGAGGAGGATCTGGTGGACGCATGGAATAGAGGAGGAGCAGTGTCTGGTGAATGGAAAAGCCTCTCTTGGGGTGAAACACACAGGAGGAGGAGGAGGAGGATCTTGTGGACGCATGGAATAAAGGAGGAGCAGTGTCTGGTGAATGGAAAAGCCTCTCTTGGGGTGAAACACGCTGGAGGAGGAGGAGGAGGCTCTGGTGGACTCAAGGAATAGACGAGGAGCAGAGTCTGGTGGATGGTGAAGCCCCTCTTGGGGTGAAATACACTGGAGGAGGTTCTGGTGGAAGCATGGAATAGAAGAGGAGCAGAGTCTGGTGGATGGTGAAGCCCCTCTTGGGGTGACACATACTGGAGGAGGAGGATCTGGTTGATGCATTGAATGGAGGAGGAGCAGAGTCTGGTGAATGGAAAAGCCTCTCTTGGGGTGAAACACGCTGGAGGAGGAGGAGGATCTGGTGGACGCATGGAATAAAGGAGGAGCAGTGTCTGGTGAATGGAAAAGCCTCTCTTGGGGTGAAACACGCTGGAGGAGGAGGAGGAGGCTCTGGTGGACTCAAGGAATAGACGAGGAGCAGAGTCTGGTGGATGGTGAAGCCCCTCTTGGGGTGAAACACACTGGAGGAGGTTCTGGTGGAAGCATGGAATAGAAGAGGAGCAGAGTCTGGTGGATGGTGAAGCCCCTCTTGGGGTGAAACACACTGGAGGAGGAGGATCTGGTTGATGCATTGAATGGAGGAGGAGCAGAGTCTGGTGAATGGAAAAGCCTCTCTTGGGGTGAAACACGCTGGAGGAGGAGGAGGATCTGGTGGACGCATGGAATAAAGGAGGAGCAGTGTCTGGTGAATGGAAAAGCCTCTCTTGGGGTGAAACACGCTGGAGGAGGAGGAGGCTCTGTTGGACTCAAGTAATAGACGAGGAGGAGAGTCTGGTGGATGGTGAAGCCCCTCTTGGGGTGAAATACACTGGAGGAGGTTCTGGTGGATGCATGGAATAGAAGAGGAGCAGAGTCTGGTGGATGGTGAAGCCCCTCTTGGGGTGACACATACTGGAGGAGGAGGATCTGGTTGATGCATTGAATGGAGGAGGAGCAGAGTCTGGTGGATGGCAAAGCCTCTCTTGGGGTGAAACACACTGGAGGAGGAGGAGGAGGATCTGGTTGATGCATTGAATGGAGGAGGAGCAGAGTCTGGTGGATGGTGAAGCCTCTCTTGGGGTGAAACACACAGGAGGAGGAGGCTCTGGTGGACTCAAGGAATAGTGGAGGAGCAGAGTCTGGTGAATGGTGAAGCCCCTCTTGGGGTGAAACACACTGGAGGAGAGGGAGGAGGATCTGGTTGATGCATTGAATAGAGGAGGAGCAGAGTCTGGGGGATGGGAGGAGGCTCTGGTGGATAGCATTACTTATTTTTAAGTTTATTGAAAAAAGAAAGGATTTGGTGGTGGTGCACAGGGTAAAATCTAGGGGTGCTGGGGTGAGCTGCTCCCCCTCAATGTTGGTATCAGAAAGAGGAGATGCCGGGGGGCACAATGCTGAGTCAGCAGGGTTGTACAGTGCCCTGTCCCTATCCCCTGCATGGTTCCGGGCTGACCATAACGCATGCTGGCTGCCAGCACCATGGAAATAGATGAAGTTGATCTCCAGGGTGAGCATTCAGAAGAGGATGGAAGTCTTGCTTCAGGCCAGACCTGCTCTGCCCCCCCCCCCCCCCCCCCATCCTCTGCCATGATGCTGAAGCCGCAGTGAAGATTTGAAGGTAGGACTCTAATTGTGAAGGGGAGGGGGCTAAGGACTCTGTTGCAAGGGGGACGGACTCTGGGGTATGCTCCTTGCACCCCGAGATCAGACAGACTAGATCCGGCCCTGGTGGTGCAGCTTCTTTAACTATCACTCCATCTAGTGTGTTGGATTTTTTTGTTCTTTTGCTGATTAGTGGAGGGACCCCTTTACTTTATTTGGCAGCGCCATCTAAACCCCTCCTCCGCCTAGAGCACCAGAGACCCAGTAACGGAAACCTCCAGAGCCTGCGCTGTCAGGAATTCCAACATTTCATATAAGAAAACAGATACATAACGGATCCCTTACCGGCCGGTCCCAGCTCTGCCAGGGTGGTCTCCGCGTTCCTCTGTGCCAGGGCCGTCCCCATCGCCTTCTCTCCGGAGGTCTCTGTGGCCGAAAAGCGAACGGATCTCAAGTTACCGGTGATCAGAGAGACGTCGGTTCTGTCCGCGTCCTCGGGGTCAATATCAGGGAACGGAACGTGTGATGATCCACCTGCAACACGAACCCCCAAATGTTACGGCACGTTACGCCACCACGTCGGACAGCTTTTGGTTCTCTGCAGTGGACTGTGGGGGGCGCTGAGGAGTGTCCTCTGACACATCCTCCAGCTTGCCAACACAAAGCCCATATGGATGTACCCGCAAGAAAGCTGGAGGAGGCGTCTGCAGGAGCCCAACATTGCACCCACAATTCCTTCGATCGCGGTTGCAATGCTCTGTGCAATAAATGCGCATTTTTCTGCCAGCAAAAATATGTATATTATGTCTTCCAAAAAGGTGAACTGATCCTTTAAAAAGTCACCAGTAAGATTATCTGAAATCCATTGGTAATACCTTCCCATAATGCCAGACACATCTCTGTACCCCCCACCTGGGGTGAGGTGGGAGGCGGCGATCGGCAGCTCTATGGTGTCCCTTCCCCTCTCCATTGTATACACTCGGGGAAGAGAACTACTAGCCCCAGGGAGACCATAGAGCTGCTAAACACCACCTCCCCCAATGCAAACTAAACTGACAGCCAGAGGTGCAGGGGGGAGATGCTGGGTCCATGCCCCCCCCCCCCCGCCACACAGCAGCAGAACGCAAGGGCCCAGGTGCTAGTGCGACTGCTGCGACCCTGATTATTCCGCCACTGCTCCGAGTCACGGCTCCCCATGGAGCCCCGGCTCGGCCCGCCCCACCCCTCTCCTGATTGGTTAACTGACTTTGATTGACAGCAGCAGGTGCCAATGGCGCCACTGCTGTGTCTCAGCCAATCAGGAGGGAGAGTCCTGGGTGGCCAAGACACTCGTGGACATCGCTGGACAGAGACGGGGCTCAGGTAAGTATTGGGGGGGGCTGCTACACAGAAGGCTTTTTATCTTAATGCATAGAATGCACCTTCTGACTTTACAACCACTTGAGGGTATATAAGGGAGGATACAGACGGTAGAAGAGCTTACAATCTATTGGTGTATAAGGGAGTATAGAGAGGGTAGAAGAGCTTACAATCTATTAGGGTATAAAGGGAGGATACACAGGTAGAAGAGCTTACAATCTATTGGGGTATAAGGGAGGATACAGAAGGTGGAAGAGCTTACAATCTATTAGGGTATAAGGGGGGATATGGAAGGTAGAAGAGCTTACAATCTATTGGGGTATAAGGGAGGATAGAGAAGGTAGAAGAGCTTACAATCTATTGGGGTATAAGGGAGGATAGAGAATGTAGAAGAGCTTACAATCTATTAGTGTATAAGGAATGATAGAGAGGGTAGAAGAGCTTACAATCTATAAGGGTTTAAGGGAGGATAGAGAGGGTAGAAGAGCTTACAATCTATAAGGGTTTAAGGGAGGATAGAGAGGGTAGAAGAGCTTACAATCTATTGGGGTATAAGGGAGGATACACATGTAGAAGATCTTACAATCTATTGGGGTATAAGGGAGGATAGAGAGGATAGAAGAGCTTACAATCTATTAGGGTAAAAGGTAGAATAGAGGAGGTGGAAGATCTTACAGTCAATTAGGGTATAAGGGAAGGTGTAGAAGAGCTTACAATCTAACTCAATCATTTGGAGGTGGGTCCACATACTTTTGGCCATTTCAGCTCTATACTGTATTTAGATGCTGTTAACATTAGAAGGATGATGGCTAAAGCGCATTGTCCCACAGCAACCAATCAAAATTGAGCTTCTGCTGTGCTGACTGCAGGAAACTGAAATCTGACTGGTTTCCTTAGCGTGTAGCCCACCACTGCCCCTTACAATAGTTTACTAAATAAACCCACCAGATCAGTATAAGTAACCCCCAAGACCCCCACCCCCAAGATGCCACAAAATACCTGGAAGCAGCTCTCGGAATTCGGTGACGCAGCAGCCGCCCCACTCCCGCGCCGGGTTACAGGCCACCTCCATCTCATCCGGAGTCACTATGGGCCGGTAGAAATCGCTGGAGTCCAGCAAGGAGTTCTCGGCACAGGCCACCAACACAAAGATGTCCACCTCCAGGAAGTTGGCCAGCTTGGCCGGGTTCAGCTTCCCCATAGACAGCATGTAACTCTTCTTCCCGGCTCGGCGGATGACGTCCTTCAGGTGGGCCAGAGCCGACAGATAGTCCGACACACCCAGAGTGCCCACCACAATGCCGACCACCCGAGCGTCCCGGGCCTTCTCTATCAGGTAGAAGCGCTTCATCAGGGCGCGGTTGACATTCAGTCCTTCCTTCCTGCCCTCCCCGCTCTCCGGGTTGAAGCTGAAAAAGGGGCACCGCGGCCAGGTCAGCAGGAGGTTGCTGAGCGTTGGACCTTCTCCTCCGACGTAAAATAAGCTGTAGGCATCTGGCCAGAGGGTCAGATCAGGAGAGAAGCTCCGGCCAAACCTGCGGACCTCCCCGGAAGGAACATCTGTGACCCAGGAGAGCTTTGTGGATACCACCCGGGGGTGCGTCCGGGCCAGGCGTCCTTCCAATTCACCTGCAGAGCAAAGAAGAACAATGTGCAGGAAGTACAGGAGAGACTTCACCAATCATCAAGTTATCGAGCAACAGAAATATGGAGCAGCAACATAGTCCCCAGCACTGTACAAGGTGGAAGAGCTGACACTCTATTAGGGTATAAGAGAGGATACATAGGGTGGAAGAGCTGACACTCTATTAGGGTCTTAGGAAGGATACAGAAGGTAGAAAAGCTGACACTCTATTAGGGTATAAGGGAGGATACAGAAGGTGGAAGAGCTGACACTCTATTAGGGTATAAGGGAGGATACAGAAGGTGGAAGAGCTGACACTCTATTAGGGTATAAGAGAGGATACATAGGGTGGAAGAGCTTACACTCTATTAGGGTCTTAGGAAGGATACAGAAGGTAGAAAAGCTTACAATCTATTAGGGGGCAAGGGAGGATATAGAAGGTAAAAAAGTGTACAAGAGTATAACAAAAAGGAGGCAGAAGAGCTTGCAATCTATTAGGATATAAGGGAGGATATAGAAAGTAGAAGAGCTTACAATCTATTATGCCCCGTACACACGGTCGGAAAATCCGACCACAAAATCCATCGGATTTTTTCCGACACTGGTGTTGCATACACACGGTCGGACAAAGTTGTCGGAAAATCCGATCATTCTGAACGTGGTGACGTTTGTTGCGTACGACGGAACTACATAGAGGTTAGTAGCCAATAGCTTTGGTCTTGTAATGTGATCTGAGCATGCGTGGCACTTTGTCCGTCGGAATTCATACACGCGATCGGAAAAAGTCCGATAGGACTTTGTTTCGGAAAATTTGAGAGCAGGAGATAAAACTTTTGTCCGTCGGAAAAAGTCCGATGGAGCCTACACACGGTCGGAATTTCTGACAACATTGTCCGATAGGACATTTTCCGTCGGAGAATCCGACCGTGTGTACGGGGTATAAGGAAGGATACAGAAGGTAGAAGAGCTTACAATCTATTAGGGTAAAAGGGAGGATATAGATGGTGAAAAAGTGTACAAATAGAGTATAACAAAAGGAGGCAGAGGAGCTTACAATCTATTGGGGTATATAGAAGGTTAAAGAAGGTGGAAGAGCTTACAATCTATTACTGTATAAGGGAGGATATAGAAGGTAGAAGATCTTACAATCTATTAGGGTATAAGGGAGGATATAGAAGGTAGAAGAGCTTACACTCTATTAGGGTATAAGGGAGGATATAGATGGTAGAAGAGCTTACAATCTATTACTGTATAAGGGAGGATACAGAAGGTAGAAGAGCTTGCAATCTATTAGGGTATAAGGGGGGATACAGAAGGTAGAAGAGCTTACACTCTATTAGGGTATATAGAAGGAAGGATACAGAAGGTGGAAGTGTATAAATAGAGTACATTGAAGGAGGCAGAAGAGCTTACAATCTATTAGGGTATAAGGGAGGATACAGAATATGCAATTAGCGGACCTACAGCTGCTGCAAAACTACAAGTCCCATCAGGCCTCTGCCTCTGGGTGTCATGCTTGTGGCTGTCAGAGTCTTGCTATGCCTCGTGGGACTTGTAGTTTTGCAACAGCTGGAGGTCCGCTAATTGCATATCCCTGTACTTGGGTATAAGGGAGGATACAGAAGGTAGAAGAGCTTACAATCTATTATTGTATGAGGGAGGATACAGAAGGTAGAAGAGCTTACAATCTATTAGGGTAAAATGGAGGATATAGAAGGTAGAAGAGCTTACAATCTATTAGGGTATATAGAAGGAAGGATACAGAAGGTAGAAGAGCTTACAATCTATTAGGGTATATAGAAGGAAGGATACAGAAGGTGGAAGTGTATAAATAGAGTACATTGAAGGAGGCAGAAGAGCTTACAATCTATTAGGCTTTCCACCAGCACCTTACAATCAGGATATTTACCTAGAATATGTTCATACACCACATCACTGAAGAGCACCACCGGCGTCTGGCGGTCCGGGAAGAGGTTCTGGAAACTCTCCACACACAGGTTTACATCCACCGCTTTACCACCAAAAACATACATGACGGGCAGCCGGTTGCTCGGGCTCAGACACGCCCTGCCGTAATGTATCAGGATTTCAGCTCCGACGTGTTCCGCGGCCACCTCATCCACACAGCAACTGCCGGAAGCAACGGACATGAAATACGGTTATCGCTGGTCATAATCAAGACGTGTAAAACCAACACACTGCCTGGACAGGATAACGGACATTTCACCCCCCCCCCCTCCCTCCCAAAGCTACTGACCCGACGAATGTCCGTCCAATCACTGCAGAGAACAGAAGTAATCTGAACCAAGACAATTTTTTTTTTCCTGGTGACATTTATTACTTACCTGAACCTGATCTTTCCAGCAATGAGCGCGAGCCGCCGTCTCGGGTCCTCATTGGACAGAGCCATTGGCTCCCACTGCAGTCAATCAAATCCAGTGACACAGGGAGCCGGGGGGGGGGGGGGGCTGAGTCCTGCCGTCTGTGTCAATGGACGCAGCAGCAGAACACGGGAGCGCGCCCGAACGAGTGCCCCCAGGGAAAGCGTCTCTCCATGGGGGCACTCAATACAGAGGAGGAGGAGCCAGGAGCGCCGCCGGGGGACCCCCAGAAGAGGTGGATTGGGGCCGCTCTGTGCCGAGCAGGTAAGTATTCCAAGTGTATTATTTAAATAAATAAAAAAAAACAATTACAATCACTTTAAAGAAAGGAGCCAAGTCATCACAATATTTCAATAATAAAAAAAACACACTAAATTGAATTTTAGGGCAAAACAAACATTAAACTACCCAAATTTTGGGTAAAATATAAAAGACGAGTTTGCACCGTGTAGATACCCAACATGTCAAACCTTAACTACTTTACACCCACGCCATAGCCGAAAGACGGCTACAGGGGGGGGGGGCTTAGATTGCCATCCATGTACGTGTCCATGTAAGTCCTCTCGCTTCCCCCCTGCAGTGCGCAGGCGGCGCGCTCTGTGATCACCGAGTCCTCGGGACGTGGCTGATCAGAGTAAGGGGCCGATCCCGGCTCTTTACCACATGATCAGCTGTCAGCCAATGACAGCTGATTACATGATGTAAACAGAAGCCGGTAATTGGCTTCCAGCTTGTGTAAACGGGGCATCGGTCCCACACAGTGGCACTCACTGCTACTAAGCAGTGCCCACCAGTGCCCATCAGTAATGCTAAGCAGTGCACACCAGTGCCCATCAGTACTGCTAAGCAGTGCCCATCAGTGCAAGGATTTCATCACTTCTGCTTTCAGAGCTGTCATTTCCCGGCTGTTACAGCCAAAGAAGCGAATGCCGGCCGTCAGCTGACATCACAGAGTGGCTCCAGAATAACTTTGTGTGTTTTTTGCACTAATTAATGGCTGTGGAAATATCATGCAAAAGCCACCATTTTATTCTCCAGGGTTGCTGCTTTCAGAAAATATATATTTGGAGCTTCTATGTAATTTTCTGGCAAAAAAAAAAAAAATGCTTACCGTATATACTCGAGTATAAGCCGACCCGAATATAAGCCGAGGCACCTAATTTTACCACAAACAACTGGGAAAACGTATTGACTCGAGTATAAGCCTAGGGTGAGAAATGCGCAGCTACTGTAAGTGGAAAAGAGGGTCAACAATGCCCATTTGCAGCCATAGGTCCCCTGTACTTCAAACTTGGTAGTTAGGGGTTTCTAGATTTGGGGTCTCTGGACCCAAAGGGTCCCGAAATTACACTGCTGCAGATGAACACAGTTGACCGACTTTGGGGCCCCGTGTCTCGGGGCCACTTAGTGCTAGGGACCCCAAATTGGATATATTGTAGTGCTAGTTCCACTGTTTTTTTTTTTGGGGGTTCCTAGCACCAAGTGGCCCCCGAGATACGGGGCCCCAAAGTCGGGTCGGAAAATGTCATTCTCTGCTGCAGAAAAGTGCTTGACTCGAGTATAAGCCGAGGGGGGCATTCTCAAAATGTGCTGAAAAACTCGGCTTATACTCGAGTATATATGGTATTTTAACATGTGTGAAAAATTCAAAAATTTCCCCAGAAAGCGAGCAGTTAAAAGAGAAATACTTCTCCTGTGGGTCCAAAGAGCGCACTTAGTTCTGCACTCCTGTGATCCCAGAATCCGCCGACTAATGCCCGCTGACGTCACCAGGGCCGATCCAGGCTCTAGAAGGATCCCGACAATAATATCGGGGTACACCCAGATGTCTGGACCAGCAGCTGGCTCAGCCTCTAAGCCGCTCCCTCTCCTGCCCCCCATCACTCCAGTGAGTGCAGGAGGGGCAGAGCACAGAGCGATCAGTCATAGTCTATGGGCTGATAATCACCACTCTTGGCTCAGAGATGACTGAGAACTGAGCGATCGGCAGTCATGTGATCGCTCAGTTCTCTGGATAAGGCCCCCATTCACACCTGAGCGTTTTGTAGCTTGAAGCCCGAAGCTACAAAACGCCGGAGGGGGGAAAAAAATTTATTATTCTCTATGGAGATGGTTCACATCTCCACTCCAAAACGCCTGAAGCTCAAACAAGTTCTGGAACTTTTTTTTTAGGCAGATTTGGGCGTTTTTCTGCTTTTTACCTGTACAAAATCGCAGCAAAATCGCGCAACTTTCTGCCCGAAAACACTACGCTCAGGTGTGAACCGGCTCTTAGAGTTGGCGGGGGACAGCTGCAGCACGGAAGTGACTACGTATCTTTTTTATAACCCCTTACATCTTTCTTTAACCACTTAAAGACAGAGACTTTTTTTGAGATTTGTTTTTTTTTTGCTAGAAAATTACTTAGAACCCCCCCCAAACATTATACATTTTTTTTCTAACACCCTAGAGAATAAAATAGCGGTCGTTGCAATACTTTCTGGCACACCGTATTTGCGCAGCGGTCTTACAAGCGCACTTTTTTTTGGAAATAATACACATTTTTTTAATTAAATAATAAGACAACAGTAAAGTTAGCCCAATTTTTTTTTTTTTAGATTGTGAAAGATAATGTTACGTCGAGTAAATTGATACCCAACATGTCACACTTCAAAATTGCGCCCCCGCTCGTGGAATGGCGACAAACTTTTACCCTTAAAAATCTCCAAATGCGACGTTTAAAAAATTCTACAGGTTGTATGTTTTAAGTTACAGAGGAGGTCCTGGGCTAGAATTATTGCTCTCGCTCCACCGATCGGGGCCATACCTCACATGTGTGGTTTGAACACCGCTTTCATAAGTCGGCGCTGTTTGCGTTCGCTTCTGCACGCGAGCTTGGCGGGACGGGGCGTGTTTAAAAAAATGTTTTTTGTTTTCTTATTTATTTTACCTTTTATTTTTACACTGTTCTTTTAAAAAAAAAATAAAATAAATTGTGTTACTTTTATTTCTATTACAAGGAATGTAAACATCCCTTGTAATAGAAAAAAAAGCATGACATGTCCTCTTAAATATGAGATCTGGGGGGTCAAAAAAAAAAAAAACAGATCTCATATTTACACTAAAATGCAATAAATAAAAAATAAATAAATAATGGCCCTTTAACCACTTCAATACCCGCGTATAGTCATATGACGCCCACAAGGTGGATCTACCATCCTGGGTGGGCGTCATATGACGTCCTCGGATTCCCGGCCGCCTGGGGGGCGCGCGCGCGCCGCCGCGCCCCCCGCGGCATCGCTCGGGACCCGGTGCGAGTGCCCGGCGGCCGCGATGTCCGCCGGGCACCCGCGATTGCCCGTTAAAACAACAGGACCAGGCGGGACCGTGGAGCTGTGTGTAACACACAGCTCCACGTCCTGTCAGCGGGGAGGAGACCGATCATGTGATCCCAGTACAGAGGAACACATGATCGGTCTCCTCCCCTTGAGTCCCCTCCCCCCCCACAGTTAGAATCACGCCTATCAGGGAACACATTAACCCCTCCAGCGCCCTCTAGTGTTAACCCCTTCCCTGCCAGTCACATTTACACAGTAATCATTGCAATTTTATAGCAACGATCGCTGTGTAAATGTGAATGGTTCCAAAAATGTGTCAAAAGTGTCCGAAGTGTCCGCCGCAATGTCGCAGTCACGAAAAAAAAATCGCAAATCGCCGCCATTACTAGTAAAAAAAAAAAAAAAAAAAATTAAATAAATCTATCCCCTATTTTGTAGACGCTATAACTTTTGCGCAAACCGATCAATATACGCTTATTGCGATTTTTTTTACCAAAAATATGTAGAAGAATACGTATCGGCCTAAACTGAGGAAAAAATTTTTTTTTTTTAAAAAAATGGGATATTTATTATAGCAAAAAGTAAAAAATATTGTGTTTTTTTTCAAAATTGTCGCTCTTCTTTTGTTTTATAGCGCAAAAAATAAAAACCGCAGGGGCGATCAAATACCACCAAAAGAAAGCTCTATTTGTGGGAAAAAAAGGACGTCAATTTTGTTTGGGTGTAACGTCGCATGACCGCGCAATTGTTAGTTAAAGCGACGCAGTGCCGAATCGCAAAAAGTGCTCTGGTAAGGAAGGGTGTTTAAAAGCCCTGTATTGAAGCGGTTAAAAGCTATTGGGGGAAGTAACGTTTTGACGTCGCTTCCGCCCTGCAATGGTACGGAGACGGGTGGGGGGTCATCTTCCCGTCACTCGTCTCCATACCCAGCAAGGAAGAGGATCCGATCGGCTCCGGTAAGCGGCAGAGGGCACCGGACTGTGGCGGGAGGAGCCCTCTCCCGACGCCGATAAAAAGTGATCTTGCGGCGAATCCGTTGCAGAGACCACCATTATCGGAAAGCGGACCGCCAGCCGAAGAAGAGGACACCGGGGTTATGGTAGCTGGCTGCTGCCATAACAATGATATTCCTCTTCAAAGTTAGGACGTACATCGGCGTGCGGAGGTCCGGAAGTGGTTAACTTAAAGGGTAACAATGTAACTCCAAACTTTCTTCATTAACCTCTTGCTTACTGGGCACTTAAACCCCCCTGCTGCCCAGACCAATTTTCAGCGCTGACGCACTTTGAATGACAATTGCGCGGTCATACAACGCTGCACCCAAATTACATTTTTATCATTTTTTTCCCCACCAATAGAGCTTTCTTTTGGTGGTATTTAACCACTTCAGCCCCGGACCAGTTTGCAGCCAATAGGACCAGGCCCCTTTTTGCGATTCGGCACTGCGTCGCTTTAACTGACAATTGCGCGGTCGTGCGACGTGGCTCCAAAACAAAATTGGCGTCCTTTTTTTCCCACAAATAGAGCTTTCTTCTTGGTGGTATTTGATCGCCCCTGCGGTTTTTTATTTTTTGCGCTATAAACAAAAACTGAGCGACAATTTTGAAAAAAATGCATTATTTTTTGCTTTTTGCTATAATAAATATCCCCAAAAAATATATAAAAAAACATTTTTTTTCCTCAGTTTAGGCCGATGCGTATTCTTCTACATATTTTTGGTAAAAAAAAAAAAATCGCAATTAGCGATTATTGATTGGTTTGCGCAAAAAAGTTATAGCGTTTACAAAATAGGGGATAGTTTTATAGCATTTTTATTAATATTTTTTTTTTACTAGTAATGGAGGCGATCAGCGATTTTTATTGTGACTGCGAGATTATGGCGGACACATCGGACATTTTTGACACATTTTTGGGACCATTGTCATTTATACAGCAATCAGTGCTATTTAAATGCATTGATTCCTGTATAAATGACAGTTGTAGCGAAGGGGTTAGGGGAGGGGTTATGGGCTGTGACGTGTTGTGTTTTTTTACATTAGGGGGCGGGGCTGACGTCTGACGTCATTGATCGGCTTTCCCGATGACCGGGAACAGCCAATCAATGACAGGCAGAGTAGGAAGCGCGGGGAGAGGTTTGTTTACACAGACCTCTCCCCGTTCTTCAGCTCCGTGACCCGATCGCGGGACACCAGCGGCGATCGGGTCCGCTGGACCCACGGCCGTGGTCATGGAGCTCCCGACCGGGTCGCGAGCGCGCCGCTGGCGGCGCGCACGCGACCCACGGGCAGGCATTTAAAGAATCACGTACAGGTACGTGATTTTGCCTGCCCGTGCCATTCTGCACACGTATATATGCAGTGGGCGGTCGGGAAGCAGTTAATCACAGTTGGGGTTTTATTTTTTGCTAAACAAACAAAAAAAGATGGAAAATTTTGAAAAAAAAAAAAATCATGTTTAATAGTTTGTTATAATATTTTGCAAACAGGTAATTTTTCTGCTTCATTGATATGCGCTGATGAGGCGGCACTGGTGGGCACTGATAGGCTGCACTGATGGGGACAGATAAGTCGGTACTGATGGGCACAGATAAGATGGCACGGGTGGGCACTGATGAGATGGCACGGGTGGGCACTGATAGATGGCACGGGTGGGCACTGATAGATGGCACGGGTGGGCACTGATAGATGGCACGGGTGGGCACTGGTAGATGGCACGGGTGGGCACTGGTAGATGGCACGGGTGGGCACTGATAGATGGCACGGGTGGGCACTGGTAGGTGACACTAATGGGCACTGGTAGGTGACACTAATGGGCACTGGTAGGTGACACTAATGGGCACTGGTAGGTGACACTGATGGGCACTGGTAGGTGACACTGATGGGCACTGGTGACACTGATGGGCACTGGTGACACTGATGGGCACTGGTGACACTGATGGGCACTGGTAAGTGACACTGATGGGCACTGGTAAGTGACACTGATGGGCACTGGTAAGTGACACTGATGTGCAGCACTGTTCAGGCACTTATTGTGGGCACTGACAGGTGGCACTGTGGGCACTGACAGATGGCGCTGTGGGCACTGACAGATGGCGCTGTGGGCACTGACAGATGGCGCTGTGGGCACTGACAGATGGCGCTGGTGGGTGGCACTTGTAGGGGGTACAGGTGGGCACCGTGGAGCCGGGGCACATCGCAGTGATCGAGACTAATGTCCCTCTCACTGCCACCGGTGATCGGCTTTTTAATTTTCTAAAATAGCCGATTACCGGCTCCGTTGATATCACATGATCAGCTGTCATTGGCTGACAGCTGATCACGTGGTAAGAGGTCGGGATCGACCCCTTACTCAGATCAGTGATCCAGCGAGTCTCACAGACTTGCTGATCACAGGGCGCGCAGGCTGCTCGTGCCCGGGACGACGTCATAGGACGTTGTCCCGGCAATGTAGATCCGCGCTGTAGCCATCATTTGGCTATAGCGCGGATCTCAGGAGGTTAAGTTGTATGTTACCCCAAAATGTATCATTTAAAGTGTCTCCGTTAGTAAAAGTATCTTATCTGTTGGGTCCTCTTTTTCTGATACTTGCGGATCCTGCCAGCCCCCCCCCCCCCTTTCATCCCCGTTTTAATCTGACCATGCCAAGCACAGAAGCAGCTCCATGCTGGCATGGTCAGTTTGTATCCACGCTCAGGGTACAGGAAGCTGTGCATCTTCCATAGTCTGTTCCACCACCCTGCCCGGTCCAGCTTTATTGCCTGACAGTATACTGTCAGGAGCCTCAGTCAAATTGCAGATGCTCACAGCCAGTAGAGCGTTAGCGTGATCTGCAATACCCAATCCTGTGTAAGGTGGAAGTCTAACCTGCCAATGGAACGTCTTCTCCCGCCAATCATCTCACCTGCCATATGACGTGTCCCCCAAGATGTACATTTTGGCCCCCGTAGCTTCTTCCAGTTTTCTGCCGATGCCGACCGAATCCACCAGGAGGTCATCAGGGAACTGCAGAGCCACCTAAACCCAGAGAGGAACAGAGCGATGCAAGAGGAAATCAGAATATTAAAGAGAACCTGTCATCAGAGCATTGTGTGATCAGTCAACTGCTTTTAATATTTATTATAAGTAAAGTTGCACCGATACTAGTATTGGTATCAGTGCTGATACCGAGTATTTGCACAAGTATTGGTACTCCGATACCTGAAACCGATACTTTTGGTTCTTTGAGCTGTCAGTGGGTCTCCCCTGTTGACAGCTGACGCTTTAACCGCTTCCTGACCGGCGCACGACAATGTACATTGGCAGAATGGTACGGACAGGCATAAGGGCGTACAGGTACGTCCCATTAAATTTGTCACATGCTCGCCGCCGCCGCCGGCACGCACCGGTCGGGACCTCCGGGAGCCGGATCGCTGGTCCCGCGGACTCGATCACCTCGGGGATACCCGCGATCGTCTCACAGGGAGATGCTATAGTAAACAAGCATCTCCCCGTTCTGCCTAGCAACAGTGACACTGATTTCTACTGATTGGAGCAAAGATCAGTGACGTGTCACACACAGCCACGCCCCCCCCACAGTTAGCAACACGCCCCTAGGACACACTTAACCCCTACACTGCCACCCCCTGGTTAACCCCTACACTGCCACCAACCCCTACACTGACACCCCCTGGTTAACCCCTACACTGACACCCCCTGGTTAACCCCTACACTGCCAGTGTCATTTACACAGGAATCAGTGCATTTTTATAGCACTGATTGCTGCATAAATTACAATGTTCCCAAAAATGTGTCAAAAATGTCCGACGTGTCCGCCATAATGTCGCAGTCACGATAAAAATCGCTGATCGCCGCCATTACTAGTGAAAAAAAAAAAAAAAATTATTAATAAAAATGCCATAAAACTATTCCCTATTTTGTAAACGCTATAACTTTTGCGCAAACCAATCAATAAACTCTTATTGTGATTTTTTTTTACCAAAAATATGTAGAAGAATACGTATCGGCCTAAACTGAGGAAAAAAAAAATTTTTATATATTTTTTGGGGATATTTATTACAGCAAAAAGTAAAAAATAATGCGTTTTTTTCAAAATTGTCGCTCTTTTTTTTTTTATAGTGCAAAAAACTAAAACCGCAGGGGCGATCAAATACCACCAAAAGAAAGCTCTATTTGTGAGAAAAAAAAAAGGACGTCAATTTTGTTTGGGAGCCATGTCGCACGACCGCGCAATTGTCAGTTAAAGCGACGCAGTGCCGAATCGCAAAAAGGGACCTGGTCCGGGGATTAAGTGGTTAAGCCTCCTCCGCCCATAGGGAATCGATCAGAGGGGTTTCCAAAAAAGAAGAAATAAACCTCCATACTGTAGTGAGAATAAAAATTGCATAAAACAAACAAGCCGGCCGACTCTCAATGTAGTCCGGAACTGGCGTAGACGCGGTGACGTCAGCAGGCCGCTCCCCTCCTTACGCGTTTCGTCACAAATCATGTCATCCGAATTCCCTGTGGGCGGAGGAGGCCTAAAACAGCGCAATCCCCCCTGGGATGTTCAAAAGCCCTGGCTGGGTTTAGAGTGTCTCAGACCTCCTGTAATAGGAGGTCTCAGGAGATGGTAAGCAGCTATTATATGAGGTGGAGGTTCCCTTTCTCGACTATCACAACCTTTCGTGGTGAAGTTATTCACAAAGAATTGTATGGAAGTCACGTCAACCTACGGACTTGTTTTTGCACAATCTCACGGCCTCTGCCAAGTCCGATAAATCAGGACGGTTATCACAAACCTTTTTGGCCCCGTTCTCCTGAATAAACCCAACAGTCCTCTGAATTTCATAGATCTCCTCCAGGGACCCCTCGGAGCATCTACTGGCCCCCAGCTCTGGAGCACTCAGGGCCCGATGGATGACGTTCTCCGCATCACTGCTGAACAGAGCGCTGCTCATGTTCCTGCGAGCTATGGGCGGTCTGCGAGGGAGGGGATAACCGCACAGATCACGTCATTGGATGTAATCAAACCAACCTGTCCAATAAAATAAAAAAAAATAAAAAAGACACATAAACATATTTAATTTGAGGGACGTACAACGATCTCCTAGACGATCCTTTGAATATATTAACCACTTAAAGCGGAGTGCCACCCAAAAGTGGAACTTCCGCTTTAAGCACTCCTCGCCCCCTTACATGCCACATTTGGCATGTCATTTTTTTTGGGGGGGGGGGGGGACTTCCTTCCGCCCAGCAACCGCCAAGGCGACTCCTCCTTTCGCCTTAGGTGGCCCCTCCCTCTAGGCAATCTCCTGGGACATGTGACAGGTCCCAGGAGATCGCGTGTCCTCTCCGGGAGCGCAGCGCGACTCGCCCATGCGCCGTGCGTGCCCAGCCGTGAAGCCAAAACCTGTCACGGCAGAGTGGCAATGGAGGCGCCGACAGAGAGGAGGGGGAGAGGAGCGACGCTCCGTTCAGCCGCATCGTTGGACCGTGGAACAGGTAAGTGTCTGTTTACTAAAAGTCAGCAGCTACACTTTTTGTAGCTGCTGACTTTTAATAAACATAAACAGCCCGGAACTCCGCTTTACAGTGGGGTGCCCCCTTAAAAAAACTAATTTAAAAGTCAGCAGCTACAAATACTGCAGCTGCTGACTTTTAATAATCGGATACTTACCTGTCCCAGGGTCCAGCGATGCGGGGGAACGAAGCCCCCCCTCATTCCTCGCTCCGCTCGGGGCGCCGGCATTCTTGCTGTGGGCACCCGGCTGTGCTTCACAGCCGGGCACCCACTGCGCATGCGAGAGCGGCGCCGCGATACGCCGCACAGTCATCTGGGACCTGTCACGTGTCCCAGATGACTGACTGCGCCGAGGGAAGTGATGTCACCAGCCCGGGCACTGAAGGAGGCAGACTACGAGGGACCCCCTAGCAACAGGCATTTAGAGGCAAGTTAAAAAAAAAAATTCCAATTATTTTTTTAGGAATTTTTTAGCTATTTATTTGTTTTTTGGGGGAAACACCACTTTAAGGACCGGGCCTGTTTTTCAAACTTGTTGTTTACAAGTTAAAATCTGTTTTTGTTTTTTTGCTATAAAATTACTTAGAACCCCCAAACATTATATATATTTTTTTTTTCTAACATGTCACGCTTCAAAGTTGCGCCCGCTTGTGGAATGGCAACAAACTTTTTGAAGTTACTTCCGCCCTGCAATGGTATGGAGACAGGGGGGGGGGGGGGCATCTTCCCCCTAACTCGTCTCCATGCCACTGATGTGAGAATATCCGATCGCCTCTACCGATGGCTCCAGTAAGTGCTGAGGGCCCCGGAGAAAATGGTTTCATCATATCCATCACATACATACATATATATATGGGAGAGCAGTGTATATAGATCCCCCATGCTGTATATATATAGTGGTGGGAAAGAGCAGTGTATATAGATCCCCCATGCTGTATATATATAGTGGTGGGAAAGAGCAGTGTATATAGATCCCCCATGCTATATATATATATATATAGATCCCCCATTCTGTATATATATATATATATATATAGTGGGGGGGCAGGAGTGTATATAGATCCCAATGCTGTGTGTGTGTGTATATATATATATATATATATATATATATATATATATATATATATATATAGTGGGGGAGCAGTGTATATAGATCCCCCATGCTGTGTATATATATATAGTGGGGGGGCAGCAGTGTATATGGATCCCAATGCTGTGTGTGTATATATATATATATATATATATATATATATATATATATATAGTGGGGGAGCAGTGTATATAGATCCCCCATGCTGTGTGTGTGTATATATAAGTGTATATATATAGTGGGGGAGGGAGAGCAGTGTATATAGATCCCCCATGCTGTGTGTGTATATATATATATATATATATATATAGTGGGGGAGCAGTGTATATAGATCCCCCATGCTGTGTGTATATATACATATATATAGTGGGGGAGGGAGAGCAGTGTATATAGATCCTCATGCTGTGTGTGTATATATATATACATATATATATATATATATATATATATATATATATAGTGGGGGAGCAGTGTATATAGATCCCCCATGCTGTGTGTGTGTATATATAAGTATATATATAGTGGGGGAGGGAGAGCAGTGTATACAGATCCCCCATGCTGTGTATAGATGATATAATGTACAGGGTTCATACAGACCAGCTGTGGGCAATGATGATGAATACAGAGCAGAGTATACAGATGGGGGTGGTGTTGCATTTCTCTCTATAAGTCGGACTATAAACCACCCATATAGACATACTGATAACAGTCAGTGTCCTGCACACCCCCAGCCCCCTCTCCCTGGTCCCTCCATACCTCCCACGTGGGGACTACACAGCACCTCCAGGACTCTTCCTGCCTCTGCCAATATGGCCGCTATGTGCCCCACTTCCGGTCCTGTCTGCACTAGGAGGAAGTGACGTCATGCCGGTTGGGATCGGAGGAGGCAGGTAGGTCACATGACCGGTTCTGATACAGGGGAGAGGGAGATGAATGGAGCCTGGAGGGGATGGTGTATATAGAATGGGGGAGGGGGGTCATGGCCTGGAGAGATATGACTATAGAACACTCAGAGCTCCTCCTGTAGCGGCCAGTGTGACCCGGGTGTCCCCAGAGTCCTCTTTCTGCAAGTCTGTCCCCCCCCCCACCCCCTCCTGTGACCTCCCAGCTCTGGCCAAAGAGTAAGGACCCCCCTGTTTATGGCAGTCTGTGTCCTCACTGTGACAAATCCCCCCCATGTCCTGTGTGGTCACCGGGACAGGAAGTCCCCCCCCCCCACCACAACAGGCTGGTAGACACTTCATCATTTGAAGGGAAATATTAATCGAAATCTAATTTGTTTTTTGTAACCGGCCCGATAATCATGAAAAAATAAAATTATGTTTTAATTTCCAGTTGTATATTTCCCATCATTACCTACCATTCTCTGACCGTCTCCTGTACTATGTCTGCAGTCTCTGATCATCTCCTGTACTATGTCTGCAGTCTCTGATCATCTCCTGTACTATGTCTGCAGTCTCTGACCATCTCCTGTACTATGTCTGCAGTCTCTGATCATCTCCTGTACTATGTCTGCAGTCTCTGATCATTTCCTGTACCATGTCTGCAGTCTCTGATCATCTCCTGTACCATGTCTGCAGTCTCTGACCGTCTCCTGTACTATGTCTGCAGTCTCTGACCGTCTCCTGTACCATGTCTGCAGTCTCTGACCATCTCCTGTACTATGTCTGCAGTGATTGGTCTGATTCCTCCTCACAGGTCCTCTCTGCAGTCTCTGGAATGGATGCGGTGTGTGCGGTCGGATCGGTTGGCTCGCGACGCTCGGTTGATAAACACGCACAGATCGTCCTGCAGCAGATGAACAAGATGAGGCAGCAGCGGGAGTTCTGTGACCTCCAGATACGAGTCGGCCCCGTCCTCTTCTCGGTGCACAAGTTGGTTTTGGCGGCCAGCAGTCCCTACTTCGCGGCTCTGCTGTCTGGGGGGTTAAAGGAGTCCTCCGATGACGTGGTACTGATTCAGGAAGTGGAACCCGACAGCTTCCAGCTTCTGCTGGATTTTATATACTCAGGTAAGAGGCCGTCCTATGTGTGTGACATACATACTCCCTGACCGCTACTTCTCTCATTTACCGACACCTTCCTTTCCTAAATGAACACAGTGCGTAGTCATAATAAAAAAAACTGCTGCCACGTCTACTGCCCTACTGACATCGTCCTCTGCCCCTCTACTGACGCTGTCCTCTGCCCCTCTACTGACGCCGTCCTCTGCCCCTCTACTGACGCCGTCCTCTGCCCCTCTACTGACGCCGTCCTCTGCCCCCTCTACTGACGCCGTCCTCTGCCCCCTCTACTGACGCCGTCCTCTGCCCCCTCTACTGACGCCGTCCTCTGCCCCCTCTACTGACGCCGTCCTCTGCCCCCTCTACTGACGCCGTCCTCTGCCCCCTCTACTGACGCAGTCCTCTGCCCCCTCTACTGACGCAGTCCTCTGCCCCCTCTACTGACGCAGTCCTCTGCCCCCTCTACTGACGCAGTCCTCTGCCCCCTCTACTGACGCAGTCCTCTGCCCCCTCTACTGACGCAGTCCTCTGCCCCCTCTACTGACGCAGTCCTCTGCCCCCTCTACTGACGCAGTCCTCTGCCCCCTCTACTGACGCAGTCCTCTGCCCCCTCTACTGACGCAGTCCTCTGCCCCCTCTACTGACGCAGTCCTCTGCCCCCTCTACTGACGCAGTCCTCTGCCCCCTCTACTGACGCAGTCCTCTGCCCCCTCTACTGACGCCGTCCTCTGCCTCCTCTACTGACGCCGTCCTCTGCCCCTCTACTGACGCCGTCCTCTGCCCCCTCTACTGACGCAGTCTTCTGCTCCCTCTACTGACGCAGTCTTCTGCCCCCTCTACTGACGCAGTCCTCTGCTCCCTCTACTGACGCAGTCCTCTGCTCCCTCTACTGACGCAGTCCTCTGCTCCCTCTACTGACGCCGTCCTCTGCTCCCTCTACTGACGCCGTCCTCTGCTCCCTCTACTGACGCCGTCCTCTGCTCCCTCTACTGACGCCGTCCTCTGCTCCCTCTACTGACGCCGTCCTCTGCTCCCTCTACTGACGCAGTCCTCTGCTCCCTCTACTGACGCAGTCCTCTGCTCCCTCTACTGACGCCGTCCTCTGCTCCCTCTACTGACGCCGTCCTCTGCTCCCTCTACTGACGCCGTCCTCTGCTCCCTCTACTGACGCCGTCCTCTGCTCCCTCTACTGACGCAGTCCTCTGCTCCCTCTACTGACGCCGTCCTCTGCTCCCTCTACTGACGCCGTCCTCTGCTCCCTCTACTGACGCCGTCCTCTGCTCCCTCTACTGACGCCGTCCTCTGCTCCCTCTACTGACGCCGTCCTCTGCCCCTCTACTGACGCCGTCCTCTGCCCCCTCTACTGACGCCGTCCTCTGCCCCCTCTACTGACGCCGTCCTCTGCCCCCTCTACTGACGCAGTCCTCTGCCCCCTCTACTGACGCCGTCCTCTGCCCCCTCTACTGACGCCGTCCTCTGCCCCCTCTACTGACGCAGTCCTCTGCCCCCTCTACTGACGCAGTCTTCTGCTCCCTCTACTGACGCCGTCCTCTGCCCCCTCTACTGACGCAGTCCTCTGCCCCCTCTACTGACGCCGTCCTCTGCCCCTCTACTGACGCCGTCCTCTGCCCCCTCTACTGACGCCGTCCTCTGCCCCCTCTACTGACGCCGTCCTCTGCCCCCTCTACTGACGCCGTCCTCTGCCCCCTCTACTGACGCAGTCTTCTGCTCCCTCTACTGACGCCGTCCTCTGCTCCCTCTACTGACGCAGTCCTCTGCTCCCTCTACTGACGCAGTGCTCTGCCCCCTCTACTGACGCCGTCCTCTGCCCCCTCTACTGACGCCGTCCTCTGCCCCCTCTACTGACGCCGTCCTCTGCCCCCTCTACTGACGCCGTCCTCTGCCCCCTCTACTGACGCCGTCCTCTGCCCCCTCTACTGACGCAGTCCTCTGCCCCCTCTACTGACGCAGTCCTCTGCCCCCTCTACTGACGCCGTCCTCTGCCCCCTCTACTGACGCCGTCCTCTGCCCCCTCTACTGACGCCGTCCTCTGCCCCCTCTACTGACGCCGTCCTCTGCCCCCTCTACTGACGCCGTCCTCTGCCCCCTCTACTGACGCCGTGCTCTGCCCCCTCTACTGACGCCGTCCTCTGCCCCCTCTACTGACGCCGTCCTCTGCCCCCTCTACGGACGCCGTCCTCTGCCCCCTCTACGGACGCCGTCCTCTGCCCCCTCTACTGACGCCGTCCTCTGCCCCCTCTACTGACGCCGTCCTCTGCCCCCTCTACTGACGCCGTCCTCTGCCCCCTCCTACTGACGCCCTCCTCTGCCCCCTCCTACTGACGCCCTCCTCTGCCCCCTCCTACTGACGCCCTCCTCTGCCCCCTCCTACTGACGCCCTCCTCTGCCCCCTCCTACTGACGCCCTCCTCTGCCCCCTCCTACTGACGCCCTCCTCTGCCCCCTCCTACTGACGCCCTCCTCTGCCCCCTCCTACTGACGCCCTCCTCTGCCTCCTCCTACTGACGCCCTCCTCTGCCTCCTCCTACTGACGCCCTCCTCTGCCTCCTCCTACTGACGCCCTCCTCTGCCCCCTCTACTGACGCCCTCCTCTGCCCCCTCTACTGACGCCCCCCTCTGCCCCCTCTACTGACGCCCCCCTCTACTGATGCCGTCCTCTGCCCTGCTGACACTAACACTAGGACGCTGAACTCCGGTGATTTTTGATCTCTTGCATGTTGTTCTGGTAGATCTCCCCCTCTCAGAGGTTCCCTACCCCCGACTGACTGCAACAGAGCCCAGTCAGTTCAGGACTGGATTGACAGAATATGATCCCTTTGTGGGAGTTTAGTTTTTCATTTTGATACGATGTCTTTTTTGTGAATGTTTCCTTCCAGGTTCAGTTCACATCAGCACAGAGAACGTGCAGGGACTGATGGTGGCAGCCGACATGATGCAGCTGACCGACCTGGTGGCGCTGTGCTGCGACTTCTTAAAGGAGCAGATCGAGCCGGCCAATTGCGTGGGCTTTTTCCAGTTCTCGGAGCAGCTGTCCTGTCAGCCTCTGCTGGAGTTCACGGAGAGCTACATCCACGCTCACTTCCCGGAGGTGAAACAAGGCGACGAGTTCCTGAACCTCACCAAAGATCAGCTGACCCGCCTCCTGCGCAGCGAGGAGCTCTGCATCGAGGACGAGCATCAGGTGTTCGCCTCCGCCATGGCATGGCTGCAGAGGGACACAGCGACACGCAAGAGGCACGTGGTGGAGGTCCTGGAACCGGTGAGGTTCCCTTTGCTGCCACCTCAGAGGCTGCAGAAGGACATTGAAGGTAAAGAAGCGACTTTGTTTATCAAATCAGAAAAATCGAGCCTCATACTACAATATCTAGATCTGTCTTCTTAAAGCTGAACAGATGTCCGCGGTATCGAGGGGGGGGGGGGGTTGTAATTGGGGAGCTATCCAGAGTCTTGAATCCGTTTTCTGTTTCAGACGTAACAGACTTCAGCCTGCGGGTGGCGCTGCAGACGCTGCTGAGGGAATACTGTGAATCCAGCATGTCCCCCAAGGACCGCAAACTCTGCAACTTCCTGCAGCCGTCCCGCGTGTGGCCTCGGAGGAAAGCACGCAAATTCCTCTACGCGATTGGTAAGGCGGGATAAACATCATAAAAATGCCGTAGTTCATAATTCATGCTCCCACTTACCTCCAACGTCTAGTCCCCAACCCTCTAAACTGCCCCCTCACCGATCACTGAAACTCCTCACCTACCAGTCCTGCTTTCGGCCACAACATTCTACAGAAACTGCCCTACTGGAACGCACTGCTGACTTACCAACTGCTAAATCCAAAGAGTATACCAAGTCAATTTTGCCGCTCTGAGATGGTCCACTCTTGCCCACAAGAACCAACGGGGGCCACCATTCTGTATACTTTCTAGACCAGGGGTCTTCAAACTACGGCCCTCCAGTTGTTCAGGAACTATAATTCCCATCATGCCTAGTCATGTCTGTGAATGTCAGAGTTTTACAATGCCTCATGGGATGTGTAGTTTCGCAACAGCTGGAGGGCCGTAGTTTGAGGATCCCTGTTCTAGACCTTTCTGGGACCTTCAAAAAAACGCTGTCCTCTGCCCTATTGACATGGTCCTCTGCTCTACTGACGCCGTCCTCTGCCCCCCCCCCCCCCTCCTGACGCCGTCCTCTGCCCCCCCCCCCCCTCCCCTCCTGACGCCGTCCTCTGCCCCACTCCCCTCCTGACGCCGTCCTCTGCCCCCCCTCCCCTCCTGACGCCGTCCTCTGCCGCCGTCCTCTGCCCCCCCTCCCCTCCTGACGCCGTCCTCTGCCCCCCCCCCCTCCTGACGCCGTCCTCTGCCCCCCCTCCCCTCCTGACGCCGTCCTCTGCCCCCCCCTCCCCTCCTGACGCCGTCCTCTGCCCCCCCCTCCCCCGTCCTCTGCCCCCCCCCCCCCCCCCACCCCCCCCCCCCCCCCCCCCCCCCCCCCCACCCCCCCCCCCTCCTGACGCCGTCCTCTGCCCCCCCCCCCTCCTGACGCCGTCCTCTGCCCCCCCCCCTCCTTTGGTCGCCATGACTGTTTCCTGGTTCTCCACCTACCCATCTAATTGCTCCTTCAGTGTTACCTACAACTCTTCCTCCTCCTCTCCTTCTTTCCGTAGGGGTTCCGCCCAGGGTTGGTCCTCGAACCCCTTCTATCCTCTATCTACCACTCCTCCCTTGGTCAGTTGCTGACCTCACTTGGATTCCAATATCATCACTGTTGCCTGCAGGCTCTGTCCTCTGCCCGAAGCCTCTGCGTGTTGGTGTCTTGTCGAAGAAGGTCCCCCGGCGGATAATCCCCCCCCCCCCCGGGCCCCCCCCCCCCCCCCGCCCCCCCCAACCCCCCATCCCCCTCACCCTCCCCAATCCCCCACCTAATCCCCACCCCCACCCCCCCTCCCCCCCCCCCCCCCCCCCCCCCCCCCCCTCCCCCCCCCCCCCCCTCCCCCCCCCCCCACCCCCTCCCCCCCCCTCCCCCCCCTCCCCCCCCCTCCCCCCCCCCAATCCCCCCCCCCCCCTCCCCCCCCCCCCCCCCCCCCCCCCCCCCTGTACTGCGCAGCCATCCCCTCCCCCCCCCCCCACCCCCCATCCCCCCCTCCCCCCAATCCCCCATCCCCCCCCCTCCCCCCCCCCCCACCCCCCCTCCCCCCCCCCATCCCCATCCCCAATCCCCTCCCCCCCAATCCCCACCCCTAAATCCCCATCCCCCCCCCCTTCCCCCCCCCCCACCCAATCCCCCCTCCCCTCCCCCCCCCACCCCCCCCCCCCCCCCCTCCCCCTCCCCCCCCCCCCCCCCCATCCCCCATCCCCCCCCAACCCCTCCCCCCCCTCGCCCCCGCCCTACCCCCCCCTCCCCAATCCCCCTCCCCTCCCCTCCCCAAACCCAAATCCCCCCCAACACCCCCCCCCACTCCCTACCCCCCCACTCCCCCCATCCCCCACCCATCCCACCCCCCCTCCCCAAACCCTCCCTCCCCCCCCTGCCCGTCCCCCCCACCCCTCCCCCCCCCATCCCCCCCCCTCCCCCCCCCCCCCCACCCCCCCCCCAACTCCCCCCACCTCCCCACCCCCCCCCCATCCCCAAACCCCACCCCTCCATCACCCCCCCCCGCGCAGCGCTTGCGCAGTACGAATGACTACGGAGCTGCCAAAAGTATCTGAAGATGAACAGCTGATCGTCAGCTCTACGCGGCGCCTGTGCACTTACTACATTCTGCCCTGACATTAGGGGGGGGGGCATTATCCACCGAGGGGACCTTTCTCGGCAGAACACCGGGCTCCGGTCCCTGCGAGCGTCGCAACGCACGGGGGCCAGGGTGCTATTTGTAATCCTGAAGCCCCATATCCATTCCCTGACCAACTCTTGCTGCCTTCACCTCCGTAACATTTCCAAACGTCACTCCTCCTTAACCAATGACTTCACAAAGCTTCTAATTCACACCCTGGTTATCTCTCACCTTGACTATTGCAACTCCCTTTTCATGAACCTCCCCCCCTATATATAGGCTAATCCCCGATTCAATCTATCATGAATGCTGCTGCCAGACTCTTCTGCCTTACCAATCACCCAGTGTCCACCACCCCTCTCTGCCATCCCTCCAATGATTTCCATTCAGTGTCCACCACCCCTCTCTGCCAATCTCTGCACTGGTTCCCATTCAGTGTCCACCACCCCCCTCTGACAATCCCTCCACTTGCTTCCATTCAGTGTCCACCGTTCCTCTCTGCCAATCCCTGCACTGGTTCCCATTCAGTGTCCACCACCCCCCTCTGACAATCCCTCCACTTGCTTCCATTCAGTGGCCACCGTTCCTCTCTGCCAATCCCTGCACTGGTTCCCATTCAGTGTCCACCACCCCTCTCTGCCAATCCCTTCACTGGTTCCCATACAGTGTCCACCACCCCTCTCTGCCAATCCCTTCACTGGTTCCCATTCAGTGTCCACCACCCCTCTCTGCCAGTCTCTCCACTGGTTCCCATTCAGTGTCCTCCACCCCTCTCTGACAATCCCTCCATTGGCTTCCATTCAGTGTCCTCCACCCCTCTCTGCCAGTCCCTCCACTGGTTCCCATTCATTGTCCTCCACCCATCTCTGCCAATCCCTTCACTGGTTCCCATACAGTGTCCTCCATCCCTCTCTGACAGTCCCTCCACTGGTTCCCATTCAGTGTCCTCCACCCCTCTCTGCCAATCCCTTCACTGGTTCCCATACAGTGTCCACCACCCCTCTCTGCCAATCCCTACA